>JAVTVJ010000610.1:25000-453272 GCA_034509425.1 Eopsaltria australis
CACCAGAAGCAGTTAAAGCTAATAATCTAGTCATTGGGCTTCTGTAGCAGCTTTCTGGGCAGAGACAGACGGTACCTTATAGACTGTATACTCCCCTATTTCCGGACTAATATTCATTTAAACATCCAGGAAAGAAACAAACTCTTTTGTATTCAATCATTATCAATATGCCAACAATAAATAGACAAGGTGAACCATGCATATTGTTTATTAAAATATGTGTCTCTCCTACCTTCCCCATTCACAGCATTTGTCTTAGCCACTTTTAGCAACACGTTATAGACAGAAATTTTGGTTGGAACTATCCAAATATTTGGAATATAGGACTGAAATATCCTACATTTCTTTCAAATTTTTCCGTATTACATTAAGTCTGTTACTTCTGGAACAGACAAAAAGTATATCGAGCTTAATGACATTCTCTTTGGACCCTAAATCTTGGTTTACAATGCAGAAGGTTTTTTATTGAAAACAAACAACTGAAATGGCCCATTAGGACGGTTAGCCCAGAACCCTGCCTTGCCAGGTTCATTGCTTACAGTCAGGACCAGAGGTATAATGCAATTATGTGGCTGTGTATTGTGCAGCATCTCAGAAAAATATATCTGATCATAAGCCTGTTTTTCTCTGGTAAAAAGAGCTTGTGGACAGCTTGATGGCAGGATACGGCTCGTTTTTGTGTGTGGCGATAGCCAGACTGATTGCAAGGATTAAAGACAAAACACTGCAATTGCCGGTGATTTTATTTAGTTTTGAGTAATGTTTTGAGTAATTTTTATATCTAAGGGGCCTGTATATTTGCCCAGACCTATTCAATTTTTACAGTGCTCATTGGCAGGTTTTTGGCCCATTCCAAGGGATGGTCATTATTTTGGGGGAAAATATGTACCTGGGACTGTTCCTAATAAGTAGTCCTGGCAGGGTATATAGGCAGGGTTTATATATTTAATCCATATGCACAGAAAAAAGACCCAGGACAATCTTATTTACTTACATTGGCAGATACTTTCTCATAGTATATTTTATAAATAGCTATAAAAGGAAGTAATTTCTTCTTTTCTGATGGTTTAACTTTGAGGGGATCTTGAAAGGCTATTAGGTAAAACTGTTGGACTAACTAATTTCCTGCCACGCAGTTAAACATTCAGGAGGAACTAATTCCATTCTGATGGAATCAGAGTTTACAGTATGAATAAGTTTTCATTTGCTTATAACTTTCGTAAAAAAACGCATGCAGCAGAAATGTCTTTAATTAGTACAGCAATTATTAACTTATCAAGAGCAATTTTGATCTTGAACAAGAATTTCCTTTGTGCTGGGAAATTTCTTTTGAAACCTACAGGAACTGCATAGCATTCATATCTTTGATTTTCCCAGTTAAAATATTCCATCAATAAAGTCACTCAGAGCCACCTGCATGGCATGCATATGGAAAAAAAGGATCAGAATGCAGCATTTCTGTTATCTCTGTAGCTTCCTAGTGTTAGTAATGGGCAAGAACCATGTTTGCTCAGGATAAGTCAGAAGGTGCCTGTGTACCAGTGTCTCAATGACAACTCTCACAGGATAGGTAATCTGTACTGCTAAATTTAAAAGGGCTAGGCAGTATGACTGACTCCAAATGACCAAACAACTTTTGTCCACATTGTTTTTTTTCTCCTTTACAGATTATCTTTGAAAAAAATTTATGGAAGTAATCTAAATAAGAACAAAGACTGAAGGAGGAGCTGGTAGAGTGCACAGTCTATCAAAACTACTCAAATTCACTTTCTGAATCTTTTTTATTTAGCAGCTTAAATGCCCTCTGCATAATCCTGACTGCCCTGGATTTCTGGTGCAATGAGAAATGATGTTGTGGATTCATCACATTCATCTTTAAAAATACGTAGTTATACTTTCTATGCTGGTTCAAGGTGCACACAGTATCTTCAACATCACCTTATCTAGGGACTGATGGATGACTACACAGATGGTTTGCAGAGAGAGGCCAGGAGTCCATAGCTCCTGAAATAGATAGGAAAAGTATCTTTGCAGATAGGTCTTTGAATTAAGACTGACACTATATTTTGGAAGGACATCCTTCAGTAGCCTTATAACCATCATTAGACTAAGGCACAGGGTTCCTGCCATTTCTCACCTAATGATTTACGTCAGTAGCACAAAAGGAATGAAATTGAACCTCCTCACACATGGGCTCTTGCGTTAGTCAAAACTGTAACCCAAACTCTATGTCATCTAGAAAAATATTTGTCTTTTCTAGTTTCTTTTGCTTTTAGATTGATAAACACACTGAATTGTGTGGAGACTTTGTTACCTGGATAAATATCTACAAGGAACAAGTATGAAACCACTAAGCTGATTTTCACTCCTGGTTTTAAAACCAGTAGATAGTCTAATCAAAGATTAAACCTGGGTAAACTGTTTGTTATTAGCCTTAGGAATTTTACTCTTCATAAAATCAAGCTCTACTTTGATACCAGGTGTTAATGCTTCTACTCAAACTGATCTCAGCTGATAGCATTACTGAAAAAGCTTTCAGCAATTGATAGAACTTTAAACACTATCTCTATTCATGTATAACTAATACATATGTTAGACATAATTTAAAGTATTTCTCAAACTAGATGGCTGGATACTCAGTATTCACATACGAAAGAAAAACTATTCACACTGATCTCCAGAGCAGAGCAAAATCAGATGCCTAGTGACTGAACAAGCTAGGTTCATGAAAACAATCTTTGAATATTATGGCTTGAATATAAAGAATGCACAGAACAGATCAAATCCAGAATGCAATACTGTATTTCTATTCACTGGGTATCAATGTGCCCCTTTTATTGGCCTTGCAGAATCTGAGGAAGTCGTGATTAGATGGCATGAGTGCTCCATTTTCAAAAGAATAGATAAATAGCATGAAAGTTCTCTTATGACTTTAAGAAGAAATTCCCCCCATACTATTTCTGGTTCCTAGCAAACTTTGCTGTTCTTTGAGAAATACCATTCCTACAAGATATCATGCAATTCTACATCTGCAGATGCCAGAAATACTGGGATGCCAACACCACTGAAAAAGTCCTTCAGCATATTAAATACTTCTCCTAACTATCCTTCTTGTAATAAATATTATTCACTATTCATTTCTAGTGACCTTTTTAGCAGTGTTAGATTGTTTTATTCTTTAAACAAGAAGAATCTTAGTGTGAGAATCTCCAGTGAAATTTTATGAGATAATTATACAATAAATGATGAACGTACTATTTGCAGTCATCATTGTTCTGTGTTTTATTGCTTTTGTTATCATTACCTCTAAAGGCCTCAAATGAGGCTATTGAGACTTCGTTGAATGCTGCACTTGCTCAGATTAAAAGAAATCTTGGTGTTTTCTTTTTTGTTCCTGGGCTTTTGCAACCTGAGGCCCTGACTGAAGTAGGTGGGGTCATAACAACCAAGGTAAGTGTACCTCTTAGTGCTTACTAAAAAAGTACAAATGTACTGGTCCATTTAGTTTCCAAAAACAATGAGTAGGCACAATTCAGTTTCTGGATAATTAGAAATCTGTATTATCATAGTTGAACTTACTTGAAAGGCGTGGTAGGAGTTTAATTTTTCAGTACACATAGAATACAGGCTGTCAGATCATAATGCTTTAAATCTCCATTAAAGCGAACCCTGAGAAAACTGTAGAAACAGGAAATCCACCCATGTTCACCACCCACTTACTATGTAAGAGTTCTTATTAACTCCATAATAACAAAATTCAAAACCAAGGTTACCACTGATTTGCAATGTTACTGAGGTTCATTCACTAGGGTTTAGTGAGAGGAAGACTTGAATTGCATCTGATATGATGTCATCGTCACAACAGAATAAATTGTGAGGTTATCCAGCACTGACAGGGACACAATGAAAAGAGATCTGTCTTCTGGCCCTCCCATCCCTCATTGAGCAAGATGTGGGAACTTCAGAAGAGATGTGAAAACCCAGCTTATCCTTTTGACATAAAATAATATATTTGACCACTAACCATGTGTTATGATCTAATTATTAAAGTTCTTTAGAGATACCTCTGCCCGAATTAAGGTACAAGCGAGACCATATGCCAATCAATAGTATGAGTTTTATTTGATAGCAAATATGAGAGAGAGAGAGAGAAGAAAAGAGAGAAAAGGGGGAGTAGGGAGAAAGATGGGGGGGACAGAGAGGAACAGGGACAAAGAAGTATCACCACTCCGTGGGTCCCACTGGTGTCCTGATGTCCTCTTCAGCTGGTCTCAGTGGTGGAAGTCCCCCAAAAGCACAGAATGCCATGGGTTAATATACACTCAGGCCAGGTGGAGATGTCTGGGCATGTCCTCCTGGGGGAGGGGGCAGCCTCTAGCAGCAGACTCTGCTTGCATCACGTGCAGTCCTGTGGTGCAAGGCGTCTGGGGAGCACTTTGGGGGGTCTGTGATGGATTGTGACTCCCCCTCAGCTGCCTCTCACATGAGAATCCCGTGGATGTGGCTTGTGGGGTTGGAGGTTTCACAGCTGGGCCAGTTTGTGTACTGGAGGATGCGTGTGTATTGCCTCCGTTCAGAGGTTACGCCATCCTCTTCCCCCCTTCAGCTGGGGGCTAGGGCTGTGCAAACTTGGCTTCTGTGAGCTGTGCTTTGCCCCCCACCCCAAACTCAGCCAGAAATGATTCTCAGTACAGCTGGTGGCTTCAGCCTCTGTGGACGCATTCCTTTCCCTCAGACTGAGATGACTGAACAATAGGGTTTTCCCTTTATCTAATCTCAGCAGTTTGACTCAGTTCAAGGTCCCAGTCAGGTATCTTCAGGGAGGCTTCTCTGATATATCAATGTTTGAGGCATGAACTATTTTCAGTCTCTGACACCATGCCTTTCCCTTTACCTGCTATTTGGTCCTCCATTCTTATTTGCATTAGTTTTGCAGCATTTCATCTCTTCTCCAGACCATGCACTAGTACACAAGATATCACTCTGACAGGAGGATATAAAAGACATTTGTGTCCTCGTGATAGGCATGTATTTGACCAAGTAAAGAGGACAACAATCTATTTATTTTCTAACGTTGATTTTTTTCATATATCACAAGGCTATTTTAAATTATATTCTAATTAAAGCTAAAAGCACTTTAGGAATAGAAATGTACTAATCTGATGATTCACTCATAATTTTAACATTAATCAAGAGTCACAGTCAGATCTCCAAATTCTTATTTATATTCTTTTTTGACTCATTGATGTTTTACTTTTGGATTATTATTTTCCAGTTATATTGTTTCACGATAAATCCTCTGATAAGCATATGTAAAGCCAAGACAAATAAATATTTGATTGACACAACTTTTATTTTGCTGCATGAGCTGATGCTCACAGGGAAAAATTATTAAATTTTATGGTTTATGCTTGAGGCACCTCTGGTATAAAACTGTTGGAAAATACAGATCATATTTAAAAGTTAGAAGCATACACTGGCACTATGGCATAGTATGGTCATTAGACAATAAAATGTATATATTCACATTTTTTCTGGAGAAACATCTTTAGTTGCTTCTTTTGAGCCGAGGTCTTCATAAAAACAGACACACTAGAAAACATTCTTGAGGAAGCAGGTTCTGTGAGCAGTCAGACCTTTTATACTTACCATGTTTTGAACTCTACAGTTCTGACAGCATCCTTATCTGTGTCATGGGCAACTCCACCATGTTAACTGAATAAATGCTTCATGCCCTGGCCAAAAGTGCCACATCTTTGTAGTGAATTTCAAGAGAACAAGCTCTGTCCATATTTCAGCTGTTAGCTCAGCTGTACCTCAGGTCCAAAGCATCCATATGGTACTGAAGAGAAGCTGATCTTGAGATTATAGCTGATGTATGAGGTTCTGACTTTCTTGGTGCCCAAAAGAGACCCAAAAGGAAGCCAAAGACTGGAAACCCAGTGAAGTCTGAGAGACTAATGTTTGGAAATTCGGATGAAAGTCAAGATTTTACCTTGTGCTTGGAGACAGCATTGTCAGACTGTTCTCATGTCTTGTGACTTGTCTTCTAGACACTTCTAAGAGAATTTTGTCTCCAGCTTGAAAGCAGGGGGCAAATTTTTAGGGAAATTTTAATTGTTTGACTATGGAATCCCCTATGGCATCTCATTTTAGTCACAGAACCTCAGAGATGCTTTTTTACAGATATCTTGCAAAATTGTTTTCCCTCAGAAATTGCAGAATTTACCTGCTGAGGATATTTTCCCATAGCTTCTGTCTCTCCAATGGGTTGCCAGAGGAATTATACTGAGAACTGTCTGGATTTCTTTTCCTTTAAGCAGCTTTCCTGAGATATTACCCATACAATCATTGAATTTTGTTCAGTTGGGTGAACTTCTAGAACTCTTTTCCCAGCTTCTGTCAGAATTATTCTAAACATTAAATCTGCACATTATTTCTAGCTGCAGATAAAAGACTGAAGGAATCATGTGATGAGCTTGTCAGACTTTTTAATATTTCAAAGTTTTTAATAACCTAATTTCTTCCTAATGTCATCCATGAAGACTAAAACAAAGGTGCCATGTGAGAACTATTTATAGTGGTCTCGGACCAACAGTAATGTAAAGCAAACTTAAAGAATTTTTGGTTTTTTTTAAGATCTCAGTTTTATCCCTCGATTAGGAGAATTTTCTTACTTTTCAGAGCTGTGCAACTGACTGAAATTCCTATCAGGAAGAATAAATAGTATAACTCATCAAAAGTCCCATTAAATCTCAGTGAAGAAGGTGCATGTACTCAGTTTTCTACAGCCATACCCTAAATTACCTGTGTTTCTTTTCCCAAGTCACTGATTGATAATATATTGTCTGTTAAATTTCAGAAGCTGTCATACATGTCAGTAATCTTGCTCTGTGTTTAACTCATTTTACTCATGACCCTCTCTAGATTGCTTACAATTTCCCTTGTGTAAATGCCAAATATCTCCCTCAATCCTGAACCTTCCTGTATTTTACTTTCCTAATGAAGTAATTACTACCAGCTCTACATAAACAAGCAAAGATTGCTAAAGAAGAAGTGTTAGATAGGCAATTTCTGCAAAAATCACAGCATGGAAGGCTGAATTCAATTAAAAGTTACGAGCCTCAAAGAATATCCTTCCATTACCAGTCACTCTGGTTAATATATAAATCACAAGCTTTGTGACTGAGCAAGAAACTTATCCTTGACTTATCAAGTAGACTATCTGACTAACTGGTATCCTTGAGGATTTTTATATCTCAGTAAGAACATTTTCTGGGCTATGAACAGCTTGATTTCATTCAATTTCATGCCACTTCAGCACACGATTAAATCAGATTTAAATGGATGGACTTTACCTATGAGTGTTTGGAAGGACAAATCTAATTAACCTGATTGTCTTTCCATGTATTCTTTAACTTTTCTAAGTTTTGTTATTGATTATCAGTGGCTACAAAAAACTGCTGGATAAAATATGCATATACCTTTTCTTGGCAATGATTATAAACTTAAATTAATCTAACTAAATTATATAGAATAAAATAAAAAATAGGGGGAATAATTTTATGAATTGGAACACTTGCCTGCTATGTCTGGAATTGGATATGCTGTGAATGAATAAACACCAATGAATAAAAATATTTCCACCTCCAAAATAAGCAATAAAATATCTGAGGAAGATGTCAGTGGACATGTCAGTCGACTGTGCTTAGAATTTAATATCCAATATGAAATGTTAAAAATACTTCCATATATTCCTGTCATGTAATCACCCACCCAGTTTTCTGTGACCAAATTTCTGAATGGGATCTCACAAAAAATGCAGAAAGTTATTGATTTTAGAGTTTATCTGTACTGCAAAGTGCTTTTTAAAATTCAGCACCTGGAGGATGTATTAAAAGATCAAGAACTTTTTGTACAATATAATAAATGAGATCACTCAAACCTATCCTGGTTAGGAAAACATACCAGATTGTGTAAAAAACTGTCCAAAATCTAAAGCTTTTCTCTGAAGCCTCCTCTAATTTTGATAAGGTCTTCTATATATGCCTGTATACCTTTACTGCCTAGGACATTTATAATGATGGTAAGAGCGCAGATGATGCAGACAGACATGAACAAAGGTCTAAAGATGCTTGTGAACGAAACCAGAGGCAGCTTTGTGAGTACAGAGAACAAAAAATGTGCAGCTCCTGCATTTGTTGTAGTTGTGCGAGAAAAGGTTTTTATGACAATGGGATGTGATTCCCAACATACTGACTGGTACACTTATGTCAAAAGAAGTCTTTGGCTTGTGTTACCTTCAAGATAAAAGCAAAAAGTTTCTTAGTGGTTCATTTTCATTCAGTTTATACAGCTTGCATCCCTAATTATTTATCTACAAACTTCTGCTTGTACTGAATGAGTGGCAGAATGTAATAATAATATCTATACTGAAGAAAACAGGACCAGAGATAATAGTGTTATTACTTTTTAGTTATTAGTGCAGAACCATGTCAAGGGTTACTGTCGTCAATCTTTACGGTGTTTTGCTCAGACCATATAACAGACAGTATTTTAGAAAGGGAGTATCTCTTTTAATATTTCTCTGCATATACAGAGCTAACATTCTTTGCATCATAACAGAACTTCTTGGGAAAATTCACAGGTTTGGGGTTTTGTCCCTTATCCTCTTTTGATTCCCTCATTGTAGCCTGTGATCAACATGATCACAGGAAGTCATTTACCAGCAACTCAGTACCGAGTTCAGCACTGATCAATACACCTTCAGATACTTCTCTGACCTTGCAAGATGATGCTTATCAATCTTTCCTACTGTGGTATTTATAATCAAGCACTACAGGTAGTCGAAAGTTTACATCTATAATTCACTATGTTCCTCCATTTGTTGATATGGTCTCTTGCTGCAGATTTCTAAACTCTTCCTAATCTGCCTTTAATCAATTTTTAAAAGAACACTTGCCCATCTTTCTTTCTATTCTTGAATTTTCAGTATTTTTCATGTCCTTAATGGGTAGGACATTGCAAATAAAATACACTGGCAAGGTTGCTCTCTGATTCAATCACATGACAATCCTCGTGCCATACCTCAAATCCTACAAAAGACATATATAAAGTTATCATATTTCTTTGTACAGTCTTAAGCTTACTTACAGCTTCTGTGTCATTTATTTTAATAACATAGGGATATAAAAAAATGTCGAGAGTAATGAAAATGCTGACCCAGAAAGCTACTGGAAGGAATTTTGCACATCTATTTTGTACATCTTCAAAAACTTTGTGGTTTCTCTTTTTCACTGCTTTGGCACACAGTCATTAAAAGGGTAATCTTTCCAGGAAGTGTGCGTAAATGGAAACTACAGCTGTGAGGAAAAAGAAAGAAGAACATACTTGATATTGCTACAGATCATCCAGCAAAATCACAACGCAATCTGGTAGAAACAGAAGACTTCTGTTTCTTTGTCTGAAAAATGTAACAGGCATTTACCCAATGTCCTTATTGTTACTTGAGATTTGGATAGTCAGCTTGAGATAACCACAAACAAGAACCAAATTGTTCATTAGAACTTCACATAAAAACTTATTTTATCTTTGCATTATACACTACTGATACAAATAATGGAGCTAGTTGGGCTATGAGGAACTGCGATCCTATCAATCTTGGAGGAATGTTCTCTCTTTTATTTGAAATAAATGAAAACTGCATACAGATGTTAGCAACAGTACCTTCTTTCAAATCAAGAAGGACAAAGAGATAAATCATTATGTGACGCTGTAGTGCCCCTTGCTGCAAGGTGATGAACACCACCTAAACAATGCTACACCATCATCTGTTAAAATGATTGAGAACTGACGCCACTGGAGACCACAAAAGATTGCATGCTTGTGATGGTGATACTATTAAAAAGACAATAAAAAATTCAAATTTAAAACAACTTTTAATGCAAAATACTGGTTCTGTAAAGTATTTATTATGGCCATCAAAATGCATTGACTAAGAATTACTGTTTATAAAGCATTTCCATAGTATTTGTAATGAGGTTCTCGGTAATTAACTTGAAGCACCATCAGACCCTTCTTTGGATATTTAAACTGGCTTTAAATTTCCTATGAAGTTTTGCATATGATTTCATATGAAAACACATAATGACTAAGAAGGAAACTGGCAATGGTGGCTCTGGAGTTACATATTCCATTTCTACCCCTATGCTATTGCTTGTATACCTACAGGTAAATTACTAACCTTTATGACCTAAAGTCTTCACTGAACTTCATCTAATTAACGGTGATGTTGTGAGCATAAGTAAACTTGCACTGCCTCTGGAGAGTTTCAGCCTCTCAATTTCTAAACAAATGTAGAGCATTGCATTCATATTTTCTTCCATATAATTCTAAAATGTATGACTTATTTACAGACATACTAAGGTACTTTTTTTTTTCCCAGGAGACATCAAATGGATTAGTGAAAGTAATCTGGGCATAAAAAGTCAAAATACATCCCTTTGCATCCACAAGTTTTTAAATTAAGAGCAAGCTGATCCCAGGTATCATTAATGTCATTAATTTTCTGATAGGTGTATAAATTTTTTTGGGGAAAACATGGAAGTGTTAGTTACAATTTCAGCCATCTCTGTGCTGATTGTGTTGGACTGCCATAGTGGAGAAATGGGACTGTACTGCTAATGAGGTAGGTAAATCCTCAGCGATCACAGGGATACTCTTCTAAATATCTGAACTACCACCACCAATGAAAGCAAATGGGTGCCTTGATTGCATGGAAGAATCCTCTTACAGCTGTTGGAAACAAAATCATTAATAACACACACATCAATTTCTGCTCCTCCTCTCAGCTCCATCAGCAATGTCAAAGGAGAGGAGAACTGGGAAAAGGAGAAGCTAATAGCTAACACTTGATTTCTAAAGATATAATTTAATGTCTTCTCTCAAGTTAAACTAAACAGTAGCAAGTGCTCAACAGAAGAGACCGTGTCAAACAAGAAGCAATATCAGGTGCAGAACAAAAGGGGAAAGTCAGGAAAATAAGGATTGGTATGAAGAAAAACGGGACTAATTGCAAAGGGCAAAGAGGGACATTTCTTATTAAATTTTCCAAAGTATGACATTTTTTAATCCATTAGCTTTTGAAAATAAATAATGGTTTAACATTCTATTTAAATGAAATAAAGGTAAATTTGTGAAAGATAATTTTTATTTTTATGACCAAGAGACACCAAACCAGAATCTAGAAATGAATGCTTTGCATACAAGTGCATTGAATACTTCCTAAATTACAAGTGCTAGGAAATAAAAAAGCACTCTTGCTAAAGACATGGCGTTGTCATTCTAAGTTCATTTAAGAAATACAAGTAATGTTGAACACTTACTAGGTTTTTTTCCCTTGTGACATTTCAGTTACACATTCAGTCATTTTAATGTTTCAGTTGCATCTAAATAAACCTCCTGGATATATCAATATTTCATTTTGCAATACAGTAATCTGGTAAAGGTTCAACCTAAATTTACTGGGCTATATTTGAAGTCTCTATTTTGGTTTAGCATAAATGTTTGTCAGTCTTTTTACTACACACCTGAGAACTGAGAGTCCTAAATTCTCTATTGCTGTTTAGTACTCTCCTCCATCTGCAGAAAAAAATCGTCCCAAAACAGGACGTAGTTCTTATGCCTACTTCTCAGTCACCTAAATGAAAGATGAATGGCTGGGAGAGAAGTGGAAAATCAGGATCTGCATCTTCAATTTGGAAGTGTTAATTAGCCTAAGATTACTTAGATTATTTGTAATTGCTATGGTATTAGAATACCTATCAACTGACTCTTTTGCTCCTTTCTTGTCAGCATACTTCATTACACATTCTTCCTGAGTGTCTTCCAATCAATCTTCAAGTTTAATCACCATAAGCCAGAAATTAGGCTGATTGCGGATGCTGATTCCAACATCCTTGGTCACAAGAATATATCTTTTTTGCTGTTAGAGAGTAATTGAATTGAAAGCATCTGGGAACGATTAGAACCTGGAGCAGACAGCTTGCTGTCCCGAAACGCGTGCTGCCAGGAGGGGGAACCTGCTGCACATCCTTGAGAGAAAGCCAGAAGCACAAACTACATGAAGCCATAGCAGCCAAAAGTCAAAGGTGTCGGTCACGAGGCCCGCATTTTGTTTTCTTTTGCTTTGATGCCACTTCAGACGAGTTACAGACTTCCAACTGAGAACAGAAACATGTTTGCATAGCTATCCGGCGCAAATTAAAAAAAAAAAAAATCGATATTAAAGGCAAGGGGAAGATTAATGGAGGATGAAAGCTTTATAAGACCTTGTAAATTACATATGCTACATGTTGGAGAGTGAGCAGAAGGCTGCTCCTGCTTTGTCAGACGTTGCTGATATACCTGTACTTAAGTAAAGCTCCCTAACTTTATGGTTTAATGTTTATTGACCAAAGATTTCAGAAACTTGTTTCAAAGATCCCAGTTTTTAACGTAATACCGCTGACAGTACGAATCTTCAGGCTCATGTGGTTTTGCAGAGGTGCGTTTTTTGGTTCCCCGCCCCCCTTTTACACACTATAGGGAACCAACGACACTAAAACACAGGGACACAAGCTTGCACGGTTTTTATGTGACACCACCGGGCCACTGCAGCACCGCGAACTGCGGAGCGCCCTGCGCGGGTGCTGTGACCCTACCATTCCCATTTATATTGCTGATGCACAGCACTAAGCCTCGTCAGCTTGCTGTGGAAACCCAGAGCCCAGGAAATCCACTCGGCCCTCAGTGAGCAAACACTTCCCAAACTGGGGCCGGAGCGAGCATTAATGTTGTTGCTGCTGCTGTCACCACAGGTAAGTGCCCCTGAATAGACCCCACAGACGGAGCTGAGCACCTGAGGCCGGGGCTGCTGTGGACAGCGGGGAAGGGATCAGCGCCCTGCCCAGCGTCCTGCCCAGCGCCCTGCACCGCAGCCGCGGCTCCGCACACGCCGCCATCCCACCGAGCCATCCCCGCCGCCTGCCAGCGCCTGCCCGTGACGCCGCCCGGCGCCATCGGGAGCGTCCCAGTCACCGCCTACATTGCCCGGCAGCCCCGCGGCCCGCGGGAAGTGGCGTCCGGCCGCATCCGGGAGTGCGGATCCGCAGGAGCGTGTTCTGTGCCCGGTGTGGCGCTTGCGGTGGGTCGCGGCCGGAGCGGGAGCGGGAGCTCGGGAGGCGGCCGCCGCCGCGGTCGTTCCTGTGCACCAACTGAGGTGCTTCTGTCCCCGCAGGTGTGGCCATGGCGGACTCCACGCAGAACGGGCCCATGCCAGGCGGGGCCGGCGGCGGGGCCGTGGTAAGAGCTGCCGGGCCTGAGGGGCCGGGCCGGGCGCGGTGCCGCTCCGGCGGCGGGGGTCCTGCTGCAATGGCAGCGAGGCACTGCTCGCCCGGGGGCGGGCAGGGGGAAGCAGCTGTCGCTTTCCGATTGAGAGCGTGCTGTTAGTGAAAATGGCTCAATCGAAAGTAATTCAATGTGGTAGCGTCTGTATTTCACAGATTCAGAGAATATGTTGAGTTCAAAGGGATCCATAGGGATCATCGAGTCCAACTCGTGGCCCTGCACAGGACACCACAGAAGTCACACCATGTGCCTGAGAGCATTGTCCAGACGCTTGAACTTGGTGCTGTGACCACTTCCCTGGGGAGCCGATTCCAGTGCTCAACCACCCACCCTGTGGATGAAAAACCTTTTCCTGATAATCTAACCTAGCCTTGACACAGCTTCATGCCATTTCTATAGCTATATTGTGCAAGTAAGATACGAGATCATGTTATGAAGATGTTTGTAGGTTTCTGGTCATTTCCATAAAGATGCACTAGGAATATAGAGGAAAAGAGAAATCTTCAAAAGCTGGTCCGAATTTAGAAAAAAAAAATGTAACTCTTTCAGGTGGAAGGAAGCTGTTGTTTTGACTCTGTGGTACATATAGCCCAAAACAGTCTGTGATTCATTACAGCCTTTCTGGCACTGGGGCTGAGGGGGGCTATGGTTAGGGAGAGCTCAACAACAAGAGAGGTGCAGGATTACTGTGAAAAGTTTTCTGCTTTTTCAAGGCCAGGAATATGTAGGCCAAAACGATGCCACTTTCCTTGTGATGTGATAACTTTACCTGACCCCATATTTTTTCCCCACTTGCTAAGAATTGTGGAGATTTAGCCCCATGTGTGTGCAGTGTATTCTAAAAGAAACCTTGAAACAGTAGATGCAAAAGTCAGTCAGCTCTATATCATAACATTTGTGAAGGTGACTGTTTAGTGAGGTGTGTTTGGATAGAAAAACTGTTTTTCTGGAAGTTCTTACCATTGTATTTGATTGTCGTGTACTAAGGAGCCTCTTGGTTCTGAGGAAGCCGAGCTATTTTTGATCTGGCTAGTAACATCATATTAGCCAAGTATCACAGACCAAAAAAAAAAGCTTTATGCTTCAAGCTATAATTTGCTTATATTTGAGGCTGGAGAAAGAGTTGCAGTTGAATAAGGGAAGAATATTCATTGTATGCAAATATTAAGATACCAACTTCTGTTGGGGCTGTTTTTTTTTCCCCTTTTTTTCTTTTCCAATGTAGCAATATCTGATGGCTAACAAGTTGGATACAGCAATGTGGATTTCCCGCTTGTTCACGGTTTACTGCTCAGCTTTATTTGTCCTGCCTCTTTTAGGGTATGTACTGTAATATTGAAAATAGCATTAAAAATTTACAAACCAACTCGATTCCCTTTTCATAGAATTGTTTTTTCATGTAAGGTAAATTGCTGTTATTCAGCTTACTTGGATGCTTTTTGTCAGAATAGCTTACAGATTTTATATTGGTTTAAAACACTTGTAGATATGTTTGGAAAATGTATTTGAACAAATGTAAAGTAGTGGTAAATGCATGTTTTGTGTGTAAATGGAGTAATATACTGAGTTTTTTTACTTTAGGCACCTGCAGTAAAGTCAGTGTTAACCAGTTTTTGAGTTATTTTTTGGTAATAGCGCTTATGTACAATAAGAGAAATAAATACTTCAGGTATTGTTCAGTTGTGATGCAATCCTCGAGGGTAGAAGACTTCTGAGCTTGGTTCACATGGTAACATCTCCTCTGATGATTTTCAGGTTGCATGAAGCAGCAAGCTTTTATCAACGTGCCTTGCTGGCAAATGCTCTTACCAGTGCCCTCCGACTACACCAAAGGCTACCGCACTTCCAGCTTAGCAGGGCATTTCTGGCCCAGGCTTTGCTGGAGGACAGCTGCCATTACCTGTTGTACTCCCTTATCTTTGTGAATTCCTACCCTGTTACAAGTATCCTTTTCTTGTGTCATCCTGCTAATGTTTTTAAGTATATTAAAAACCTGATTCTTTGCATCACCTTTGCCATGATTTGAAAAACTAGTTTGAACTAGTTTGATATGTTTGCTATTCATAGAACATCTCTATGTAAAATATGACAGGCTTATGTTGATTGATCTATATTCAGTTTAATCAGCTCTATAATTAGAGCACTGCATTCTCTGGCTATTTAGTTTTTCTTTTTTTGAGTCTTAAGTTTGGTGGATTTTATCATCAGCCTTCAGTGATATTTGAAGAAGCTGGTAATTTTAATTTATTGCCAGTACTGGGTTTATACATGTCTTCTCACTGTAGTAGACAATCATCATATAGAGAGATAATTATTCAGTAGTAGCTTTCTCAGATAAGTTGTTAAATTGATAAAGTCTGCAAAAAAATTGCTCCTGTGGATTGTCAAAGGTGACATGTCAGAGCTGACATTTCTTAATGCCACACTATGTATGCTTAATGTCCTACTCTTAAAATCTTTCTGGCAGAGAAATGTCTACATTCTGGCTCTGTAAGATCGGAATGGCTGGCAGCTGCATGTTCTTCAGTAAAGAAATTAATTTTGCAGCATCTTTTAACAAAAAACATGACTACATGTATTTAAGAGGTTTTCAGTAGTAAGTTCACGTGTGCCTTCTATGCAGAGAGAATGCATTTCAGTAGAAGTTGTCTAATGGTGTGTTATACTTTTGCATACTTGTAGATACCCATATTTTGAAGTTAATAAAAATGCATAGCAAAGAGGTGTAAGAAGCAAAAGGAAGAGCTATAAATATAGACTTTGGACTTACACATATCTTCATCCAGTATAGGTCATTCCAGCTAAACTCTTGCAAAGAGCCATCGAGCTATGACTGGTGTAGTATAACATCATGGAGAAATGAAGCACTTGCACAGCCTATAATTTTCCTTATGGCTTGCTTCAGTGAGTATTTTTCCAGTTCTGCTGTTCTCCTTGCTTCATGCTGCCACATACACAAAGAAGGTTCTTGATGTAAGTATGATATGTATATGTTACAATTAATACAGTTGGTATTCTTGGGGTTTTACAAACAGGTTAAAGCTGCAGCTCTGGTTTGGTTTTCTTTGGCTGCACTAGAGGAATTAAACTGTAGTATGGAATCTCAGCACAGAGAATTTGAGAAGACTTTTTTGGTTGGTTGGGTTTTGTGGTTTGTTTTTTTTATTTTTTCCCCTTCTGTGGGATGAGATGTTGGAGTTGACACTAATTATTTTCCTTCAAATGCTTTTCTTTGAAGGAAACAAAATCTGTGGAACAGTTAAGTTGAAGCTTAAGATGTGTCTTTTTCAAGCTAAAAATAGCCTGTGAATTTTATTGTTCTATCGCAGTAGTAAAGTAACAAACTACAGGGTGAGACTAGCAAGCAAAAGACTTGCCAGTTGGACTTGCTGCTCAATGCACTACCTTGTGCATCTTAATGTAATTCTAGGCTTTGGTGTTCCTAACTAGGTTGTCTTGCTACCATGGGCACTTCCTCCTAGTGGACCGGACAAAGCTCGTGGCCACCTCTGTGTGGTTGAGCCTAAAATGGGTGGATGAGGGAATTGCAACACCTGATGCTTTTAATTGAACTCTCTAAATGATGGAGTTCCAAGCTTGCAGTAGTTTTCCTTAGGACTATAATCTCAATACTGATGAAGTCTTAAAATGTTGAAATGGGTGGTAAATAACAATTGTTTGTATTTTGTTTTGTCTGTGCTAATGAAGATAGGTGTAACTTTTATGTTTTCTGTAAATAATTTTTTCTTCTTTAAAGGCACGAAGTTCAAATAGTTTACCCTTTTTGAGAAATCTCTTAGAGAAACTGAATGCTAATCAACAGAATATTCTAAAATTCATTGCCTGCAATGAAATTTTCCTGATGCCAGCTACAGTTTTTATGCTCTTCAGGTAAGAATTATGATAAATATTTAAATAATTAGAAACTTGCTACACAAGACTGCTTTTTGCAAATTAGTTCTCTGTGGATCATAGTACTCCATTTGTGTGGTTCTGGCTGACCAGGGCTTGAATTTCAAATAAAATTTAAGTGATTCCTAGGCTTCTTTAGTTGGTGCATCCTGACATCAAAAGGCATTCACTATGATGTAACTGAGTACCAAAAAACCTTCTTTTAAAGCATGGGTGATGAGTCATATGGAAGTTTTTCAGACTTGAAACTTGAATTCATCTACATTTCTATCAGTACATTGTTCAGTAAGTTTAATTTTGGTTAGTTTAATAGAATATTAAGATCTTCAGCTTCACTGAAAGGGTCATCTAGTAGATACTGAAGCTTGTAAAAGATCATATGCCAAATTTTAAAATAATTTAATTGCTAAATGCAGCTATTGTGAGATTTTGTTCTTTGAATGTTGTAGCATATTAAAGTGTTTGTCAATACTGTACAGGTTTCAAGATTTCCTCTTTCTTCCCTCCTGTAGCTCACTTTCACTTTATATTTTTCTTCTGGGTAAAGGTGCTGCTAATACTTGGAGGAGTTCTACTTACTGGAACCATAATGTTTAAATTCATACAGAATTTTTAAATAATGTGTTATTTAAAGCTTCACTCACTAAAACTTAGGGCATTTCCGTGCTTTGCTGTGCATGATTTGTGTGCTATGTTTCCACTATTTTACAGCACAACAATGTCAAACAGCAGTGTTGTGAAATACCAAAGCCTAATTTCACTCTGAGATAATGAGGTATTAGCTTGGTGTTGAAGTCTCATTATACATTTGTAATTGTCTGCAGTGTGTTCTGAGAAGTTTTGCAAAAGATGCTAGAAATATGGTCCAGATATCCCAAGTGCTGCAATCAGATTGAAAAAGGTCACTGTAAGAGGACTAATTATGTCAGCCAATTTCTGTGCTTGACCAGCAAGCGTTTTCTTGGTATGGAACGTGAGTCCACCATCATTCCTGTGGTTCCTTGCACACTACCAGAAATGAGGCATATAAAAAAACACTTCATAAATATAAAATCAGTGCAAGAACAGCACTTCGTTAACTGCTTCATTGAGCAGTTTTATTCTGTAACGTTTCTGCATTTGTAAGTGTATGGTTATGTACTTTTTCTTGTCAGATCTAGATTTTCTGAACCAGTGTGACCCAAATCTAGCTTTTTTTGAGCCCAAGTAGTTTGCTTGCTTTTCTTAGAAAAATTCCTGGTTTTGGGGTTTTTTTTGTCACTAGTAAGCTCTACTGAACTATTCTCTTTCAGTGGACAAGGGAGTCTGCTCCAGCCGTTCATTTACTATAGGTTTCTTACGTTACGCTACTCTTCTCGGCGAAATCCGTACTGTCGGTAAGTGCTAAATTGATTTTGGAAGTTAGTGTTTAACTGCAAAGTGCTTAGGCATTCAGAAACTTTTCATTCTAAAATGAACGCAGAACTCATAACACTACATCTACAAATGGCACTTACAGAATGTCAAATTCACCTGGATGGTAAATAAAACCCTGGCTGGTTAAAGGTTAGATTTATTTCATGTAAGTGATCAGAAATGTACCACCATTCTTGAATGTAATTAAACCTACACTTCAGAAGAATAAAGTCTTTCTTATCAGAGAGATACCCTTATTTTTAAGTTCTAGGCACATCTGAGGCTAAGCCCATACATGAATAGGCACTTGTGCAATATAGAGAGGAAAGATATCCTGTGGATGATCTTAAACATGTTCATTACCTTCTTTAGTTGAATTCGTAAATAAGGCTAATTATATTTTAAATAGAATGTTATTGGTTTTGAAAGTTGATCAAGCCAATAATATTGCTTTCGACTTTGAAGTCATAAATATTTATATGAGTGTTTTCTCAAGTGAGTGCTTTCTCAGAAGTTTTCTTACAGCCACTGCATAGCAAAGTTTTTGTGAACATACTTTCCAATCTACTCAATGAGAAAATGGCTTGCTAAAGTGCCAAGAAAGTGGCTTTGGCTGCCATGATATGCAAAGACAGGTCTGGGAATCATAAGCTTAATTATCTTATGTCCCCTATTTTTGTAAGAAACCAATTGTTCCATCCTGCTACATGTATTTATTTTTAACAACACCAACAACATCTATGAAGTTGCTTTATTACTTTGGTATCTAAAAGTAATTTAAGCAGTGCAATACTAAAATTGACGTTCAGTAGAGCTAGTTTATCCAAAATGTTCTGCTGACATTTTTGTAGTTTTGAGGGAAACTGGTGATTTGGGTTTTATTTCTCATGTCTGTCTTCTGAGAGGTGCTTCTGCAGTGAAGGGTTCTTGCATATTGGCGAGAAGTAGCACAAACACACAATTGCCTCCCAATTCCTTACACTATTTGTAATAGACCATTATTCTTTTTTCTCTTTTTTATAGTGCTTTTATAGCCTTTACAGTCTTTTTTTTTCTTTCTTTTTTTTTTTTTTTTTTTGCTTGAAGGTGGAGTTTTTTCTGCTTTCTCTAGTTCAGTAGCTTCCAGTTTAGCTGGATACAGAGTTAGTTAAAATGTTAATGTTTAAAAGTCAAGAATTCCGAAGCTCTTGGAAGATACTGCAGCACTGAATTGGTCTAAAGAATTTGACTTAAAATGTGTATGTGTATGTGACATTGAGAAAAGAAGTGAATGAAAAAGATATATGTAGATAATACTTCTAACAAATGCTGTAGGATTTTAAAGCTGTCTTTAAATCTGATTTTTCAGGACCCTCTTCACCGAGCTCAGGATTGTTGTTGAACACTTAATAATGAAGCCCTCGTGCCCTGTTTTTGTAAGAAGACTATGCCTCAGCGGCATTTCCTTTATAAGCAGATTGGCACCAACTGTTGCATAGCCAAATTCAGGCACTCCTGTTTTGTGAACATTTTGAGCAGCTGGCACTTCTGCTGATGATTGGAAATTCTGGTTTTACACTGATCTCACTCCAGGCTGTATAAAAATACATACATGCTTTTCTTGGAGATAATATGAAATTTAGCATATCAAAAACAAACAATAGAAACTTAAAATTACTGTGCTGTGTTGTTAATTGATGAAAAAAGTAGCTGCATCCTACCTAAAACATGCCCAATCATACAAGTTTGTTGTTTTGTTTTTGAAATCAAGGATTGTTTGAGATTGATTGAAACTTACTGTAAGAGATCTGTGCTCACTAGGTTTATGTTAGTTGGAACTATAGCTACTTTAGAATGTCTCCAGTGGATAGCAGTTGATACACATACCTATGCAGTACACTTTGGTCAGTATTCTTCTGCTTACTAAATGTGTCTGTGGAACTATTTTGTCCAATTTACTATATTCTATTTACTATACAGTGTAGAAATATGGCCCACTTTGAAGTTAACACAAGGGATTAAAATCAAGCTGACAGAAATAACACTCCTTCTGAAGGAGAGGCTATTTTTATTAATAATACTTAAAAAGAATTCTCCCACCTTTCTACCTTACACTAAATCTCCCATCTAATCTTAAATTACACTGTTGGAAGAAATACCAAGACTGATCACAGAAAAGTCTGTGCAGTTTTCTTGTCATAACAAGTTGTTTTACCAAGCCAAACTGCTGACCTATAGGATTTTCAGACTAAGATGCAATACTTAAAATTTTAATCATGTCTCAAATGAACTATCAATGTAAATGCAGTAACTTTTGCAGAGTCATTGCAGTTTCATTCTTGTGTCCACACAAATGTGAGACTGCAGTAATTCAAGCCTATTAGCTTTTTAGAAAATTTATCTGTAGGTAGTTCTATATAAATTGTTATTCCAGTTTCTGAGACCCTTATTGTGATGGGAAATTTGCATAAAGAAATGTACCTGTTTAGGCAGCTTCTGAAACAAAGGGGTGTAGGATTTCTTGGCATAAATCCATCTGATGACTGATCTAAAGCCAGTATCATGACTACAGAAGTGGATATTAAATTAAGTGCATAAATTAATTACACTGATTATGCATTCACCCAGCAGCTGAAGGGTAGGTCATGGAAAAATAATACTATCTATCTGAACACAACTTCTTTCCAGAAACTCAAGGCAAAATATTTACCGAATTTTGTGTAGTGTTAGTATTCTAATTGGATAAAGTTAAAGGGCTTTTATTGGCCTTTTGTAAACTTCTGTAGCACTGAACTTAACTCTTCTTCCATGGTCAGAGAAACCTTATGAGAATCTCTTTCAAAAACAGTCTTGAAACAAAGTATTTTCCTGTAACTATTGAGTTATCATGTTTGTGATGTGGATATCATTCTATCTTTCCAGTTGTATTTTAGATCAGAGCCATGTATTTATAAACTTACTTCATTTTTTTTGCTCAACCTCTTGGTACTGATGAACCACTTGGTAACTGAATATGATATTCTTTGACTACTTGTCTTGCTCTCTGAACATGGTTAGCTATTTATAGAATACTTGCA
This sequence comes from Eopsaltria australis, assembly GCA_034509425.1. Lineage (NCBI taxonomy): Eukaryota > Metazoa > Chordata > Aves > Passeriformes > Petroicidae > Eopsaltria > Eopsaltria australis. Next base: position 46,750 of record JAVTVJ010000610.1, read on the forward strand.
CACTGCAGAAGCAACTGCATGCAGTTAATGCTCTACAGCTGCTAAAGACTTGCAATGAGATTGAGTATGTGTATATCCTGTAATTTGAGGATTTTATAAAAACTAAAATTTCTACTGCAATAAAAGGAGTGTTAAAAGTAACTTGCTAGGCTCTTCAGGCTCATTTTCTCTTTTTAACACAACTTACTCATGCTTGAACCTGGAAGTTGAGGAGAATGCTGTCCTGTGGGTATGTGTGCATGTTATATTCCCACTGCTGCTTCTGAATTGGGATATAATGTCTTATGCATTTCTAAATTATTTTATAGAGAATTTTTGCCTTCTAAAGTGCAAAAATTTATGACTCCTTCAAAATCTAACCCAAGAATAAGCACTGCAACAATGGTATCTAACGAGAGAAAAAAATCCAGACCTACTTATTACTGTTTGAGTTCCTCAGCACGATTCTAGACCCTCTGTCATGTTGCATGATGTGTTTTTTGAATGGTGACATCAGACTCTCTTCAGCTGTTTGCACCACCGTGATTTAAAAATTAATTTGGTCATCTAAGTTGATCCCCCATACTGGGAGTGGAAGGCAAATAAATCTGTAATTACTGTAAGCAAAATAACATGTTACTTCTGAGCAAATTTTTGTGGTCTGACTGCATTCTACTGTTCCTTAATTGTACGATGTTAGTAAATTAGAGACGAGTCTAAACTGGATGCAATGTAATGCAGCTGTAACTGAAGGATGCTAAGTAGAGATCCAGCTCAATGAATGCAGGAGAAGGATTAGAAGGAGTAAGTGAATGACAATGCTGTGAGTAAAGAGTTGGAAGACAGTGCTGTGAAGTAGAACTTAGATGTGGATACTGAATTTATCTGTTTGTATTGTCTGGAAAATGGACCAAGAGGAGGAAGCTTCATAAATGGGATTTGATTTGATTTGATTTGGCCAGTAGCATATTCTTGGCTTTGCAAGGAGTTGCTTGACAAATGAGCAGCTTGTGGCCTGGTAAAACTTACTTCTCTAATGTGCTGAGAAAACATTGACCAATGTTGTAAGAATAATATTCAAGCCAAATAAATAGAGCAACTGACCTGTCCTCTGCATCAACTTTGATTTTTACCATAGCCTTTCAGCTGCCTAAGTGATAACACCAAGTTTCCTCAACACTGGCAAAAACATTCTGTCCTTGAGCCTGCTTCCTCACCACAATTTGTGACTATTTCTATTCTAATGATTAAATTAAATGTAAAATGCTGGTTGTATCCTGATAGCTTGAGGTGTTTTTTTGGTGAAGAGAGCTGTTCATGCTGCTACGCTGTCAACAGCTAGTTGTGATGCAGAAGCTGTGACAGAAGTCTGTGATTGTAGAGAAATTTTGCAACTGACCATGAAGTGCCTGCCAACCCCAAACTGAAGCAGAAGAGTTTTTGTATTACTGAAAGGTTGCCTAATGTGATAACTGTTTCCACTGGTGTAAATCACACTGCTCATTGCTTTTTGTCATCTTAGCTTTTATAAGTTAAGTACTGTTGCATAGATTTTGTGGGTAGACCAGCCCCTTGCTCTGTACAAGCTTTCTGTAGAAGTGATGATCCAGTTTAATACTTGTCTGTTTTCATCTGTAGATAAAGTATCAGGAGCCATTGGGTCTGTTGGAATAGCTAATGCCAGTTGGGATTTCTTACACACAAAGTAACTCACCAATACGTCCATCCTCTCCTTTATTGCCTTTTATTTAATTTTATACATTTATTGTAATTTCTGTGCTGTCAGTTTTATGTTTTGCTCACGTCTTTGATGGGTGTTTATGTGGAGCAGTATCTGTTAATGTTTTAAAGATTTAAATAAAAATTATTATAATTATGAGCCACTATTTCTTCCAAGAGTTTTGGAGCTGCTAACTATGTATGTGATAGTACTGTCCAAACAAATAACATAGCCAATTATTATTCTGTACAGTCTGTGTTAGGCACCTGTATTGCAACATTTGCGGTACAGATGCTGTGTTTGTTAAGGAAGTTCTTACCCATTTTAAAGACAGGAATGGAGACATGGAAGGAAAGAGCACTTGCCTGAGTGGATGTAAGAGTTCTGGCAGAGCAGGAAATAGAAAAAAGTGTTGGACAAGTGCCCAGAGGAAACTGATTTGTTTCTACTCTACATATGACTTGTTAGTCCTGCTCTTAAAATTATACTGTGGGCTTACTTTAAAAAGTATTGGACCTTACATTGCTCAGATAAAAAGTGCTGTACCTTACAGTGCTCAGGTTAAGGGTAAAAAAGACATGGTGCTAGAACAACATGTTCCTTTAAAGTGGTGTCAAAAATTGATTTTCACATGCTAGGTGTGGCCCTTGTATCATCATCTCTGACAAAAACATTAAGATCCCAAGCACTTAATGTGCTAGATGGTAGTAGGGTATGCCAATCTGTTTTAATTGTCTGTAATTTTTAATTACTGTGGTACACCTACTTGTGGTTAAACTGTATATACACTGAAATTGATTAGTGTATCTCTGTATTGTAACTTCCATAGTGCTATAATTTTCTTAAAGTCACAGGAACAGTCAGGCCTTGCTGTCTTAAATCACCTTTTAAGGACAGAATCTTAAGCAATTCTTTATTTCAAAGATGGAAAGATGTCAGTATGGATAATGTAATAGAATTTAATAATGAATGTGGATTCAAAAATCTTTTTGATAAAATCTCAGCATTACTTTGTAACTTCTCTGCAGAAGCTAGCTCTGATAATGGCAGATGTTGTGCAGGTAAGGGAGTTTCATTGCTTAGTTCTGTGCCATCCAGATGGTATAAACTTTTAAAATTAATTGAAAAATTCATCTTTTACTTGTATTCAAGGACTGAGGCACAAAATGCTAATGTAAGGGCTCAGAGGGGAAATATAGTTCTCCTGCATATTTGAGAAAATGTGAAGCCCTTTCAAGAAAATCTAATAAACATAATAATCGCAGGCTGCTGACACTAAGGAAAAAGCACCTCATTCGCTCTTTCTTTTATGCAGCGATTTACTGGTCCCTACTGATTTTCAAATTGGATCACTGCCGTAAATTATCCATACCAGTACCTGTGAAAGAAAGCACTGGGATCCATATTTGTTCAGTGCTGTGCTTAAATCAGCAAGAATGATAAATTTGATGGTATGAAATTGGAAATACCAAGGGCTTCTCTCAGTGAACGAGCAAGTATCTCCATTTGTAATTTATTGTGACCCTTTTTCACTGTATGTGCTTTGTATGTCAAGTATTTATTTTGAAACAAATTAAATAGTTTTCTGTATTGATACCTATTGTTTTGTTGATGTTCTTGAAATCAAATTGTGTATTTTTTCTGGATTTTAAATATTACCACTGTGTGTTGCAAAACAGCACTTATTCAAGTTCAAATCTCTGAGTGAGTTTGAGTTACGGACCAGCAGCTTGCAGTGTTAAATGTTCCAGGTGCATGTTGGGTGTTGGTTTTTTGTGTATGTGTTTGGAATAGTGCAGAATGCAGTGAATGACTGCAGCACCTCATTTACTTTTTCTAGAAAAAGTGAATATTAAGATGTGTATCAGAAGAAAAAAAAGAGCTGATCCCTGTCTTTAATTCATTGGAACTATTCTGCTTTATATCTGGCACAGGTAATACCAAGTTCTGTGGAAAAACTCTGTGTGCCCAGTTTACTGCCATATTTTCAGTGCAGGTGTTAGTAGAGAAAGTGGTACACCTGTGTTTTGGCAAAAGTCCTGTCCTTTTAATTTTAAAATAGGTTACTTTGTGACTATGATTACATCCTGCTACCTATGTAGGTGCCATTGCTGAACTGAAAATGAGTTGTGGTTACTGCTGAATTGCATAGAATTTGTGTCAGAATAATAATAATAATTTGTTTTGAAACTACTCAGTAACATTGTGAACCAGTGTTTTTAATAATGTGACCCTATGTTACCTTCTTCTTGTGGGCTAGGCTTACCTCACTGGTGATGGTGCAGTTAGTAGCTGACTTCTGTTCAACCCAAGTGCCAGCCAGATGGGCTTTATTCTATCACACCAGGCTACCACCATACAACTGGGGTTTTGTAAAAGCAGTAGTGTGGATTGTATTTTGAGGAGCCAAGAAAAACTTACTTTAGACTGAGATTATCTCTATCACAGCTTCCATGAGTCTGACCACATGAACTTGCTTATGAGGTGAGTGTTGTGACAGCCCAGACTCATGCCTAGTATGAGGAAACTGCTTTCCTGGAACAAGTGCAGATCATGGTATTTTCATCTGCTGTATGTCCCTATGTATATTCACTCATGTTCCTTTGCCAGTGTTAAAAGCAGGAGTATGTTAGATGAAGATGATGCATCAGTTAGTTCAGGTATTTCACAGGAAAATGAAGCTGAAAATCAGAAATTGTAAAAGGTGCAGGACTAGATTATCTAGGGGTTAAAGAAAAATCAGCTACAGTTTTTATGAAGGTAGAAGAACGGGGAGAAAAATAATGAAAACACAGAAAATCACAGAATCATACAATATACTGAATTGGAAGGGACCAATCAGGATGAGCAAGTCCAGCTCCTGGTGTTACGCAGGACACTCCGAAAGTCACACCATTTCTATGATACAAAGATGCAATCCTGCTGGGTGCTCTGTTGCTTTCACAAACCCCATTTCACCTTTCATGGTTTTGTGTTGTCAGTATACTCTGGATAGTACTTAAGTTTTCAAGCTGTAAATTATGTATAATTTATTCTCCATTAAAATACTATTGAAATAGCCACACGGTACAGGAGCTGACAGTCTAATCTTGGTTTACTTAAAATGGAAAACAGATGCAGTGGAATTATGTGTTCTTCTCTATTTTGTTTGAAGCTTCTGTAGTGAAAAAGTAAAGAAAAATGCTCTGGACTTCTTCGCCTTTTTGTGTTTTGGCTTTTCTCCTTCTGTGTTGCTTTGCTATGTTTTTTTCTTGGCAGTCTGGAGGAAGACCTTGTATGTGCAACTCATGAGGTTTTGTCCTGATGTGTGTTTGCATAGAACATGGTATTTGTAAATTAGTATTTTAATATTTTTGGATTTAATTTTTTTTTTACTTAGAAAATCTGACCAAACAGATGTCTACATGTTACAATCCCTTTCAACATACTTTCTGCTACAACTCATTTAGGTTCTGACTAAAGCACAACAAAAATAATTGTGAATCCTTTCAGTGATAAATTATAAATCAAAGCCATTAATGAAGCTTTTTTGTAATGGCAGATGGAAATCTGAGGTTGACTTTCTGGATTTTCGTATGTCTAGTAGTATTTTCAGTTGCGGAACTGTATAATATAGAAAAATATTGAAGCCTTAGAAAACTACAGATACAGCAACAAGCATCAAGTTCAGCATGCATTTGAGCATCCAATGCTCTATTCACATTCCTAATTATCTCGAATTGTTTAACATCACGCTGGGGCAGAGGTAAAGACATTCAGTTGCATCAATATATATGTACTGTGAATGGATGATGTGTATGTATGCTTACACCAGTAGATAAATGACTAAATAAAATATAATGCTTCGAGGGCTTTTTCCCCTTTTTGGAAATTTTAATACACTTTGCACTTCATGATGAAACAGCCTTCTCCTGTCCTCTGGCAGCCTTCTCTTTTTGCAGAGTGTTACACATTTATAAGGGAAATAGTTGTTACAGAAGATTCTTGCACTGCACAGGTGTTTCTAATATACTGCCTTTATGCACTTCAAAACTACTAATTGAGCTTATTTCACATTCTTGTAATTCTTTTTATTTTCCTTACGGACAAAAGAATTATGAGCTTTTAAGCTGGTCCTTGCTTGGTTCATGTAAGAAATTATAGGACAAGAGGAGTAGCAAGAGACTGGACCTGATGATGCAAGGAGCTTCCTCCAATCCTATGTTCTTTTGCATATATGCATATTACTGTAAAGAATGAGTAGTTGTTTCAGTATTTTCTGTATTATGTACCTAGTGTTGTTTATAAGAATTTTAAGCCAGCTTTCTTGCTTTTGGTTGAAGGTAAGTGCTGCTAACCTTAAGAGTTCTTTTTCCTTACTCAGAGGCTGGAAAATTTGTTTGATTATATGATCTGTCCATTTGAAATGAAATTGAATTCTTCCATGTGCTAATTTTACTCTAAACCACTGACCTCTAGTGGCTGGTTTGCAACTATGAAGCTAAAAATTTAGGTAATGTAATGTGCTCCTCCTGAGTCTATTGGCTACAGGAAAGTAATTTCCCATTTAAATTTCTCAGGAGAATAATGCCTCTTCACGATTTATTGGTTTCTGGCAGTCACTAGCTGCTGTTGCTGGGGTTGAAAAGGCTTGTTGAACACTGCTGCCCCCAGTTCAAGAAATTGCAGATGACTGCTGATGTTCAGGTGAATGAACTGCCTGTGAGTAACTGAAAACACTTATCCATGTGCTGGAAATGAAAATATTTACTTCTAGTTTATGTAGATCTTTGATCCAATGACCATGAAATACTTTTACAGGCCTGTGTGACTCAGAGTGGTGTTATGCAGGCTTCTATAGATTCACCATTCCATGCTTAGGAAGAATCATTCCCCTCATACACCCGCCTACCACAAAATACTGTCTCATTTTCTGTGAATTTAAATGGTTTGCCTGAAAAACTTAAAGGCTGTTTGGAATCAGTGGACACTTTTATGTATCCACGCATTTTTGTACTATTGGTATGTAGCTGCTTTGTGTTAACTGTATATGTGTGGGGTTATAAAAGGTACAAAAATCAAGTGTCTTCCCCTTTTCCCTTTTTTCCCCTTTCTATGCTGTATGAGAGACCTGCAAGGTGGGATATGATGGGAATCCTGAAGAGTAATTTAAACTATTAAGTCAATACCATCAGCTTTTCCTGTGGATCTGGGGACATTGTAAGTCTCCACTGTATGAACTTGAAATATTTAATGAATTTCAGATTAAAAAATATTCAAATTGCCTTTATATTACTTCATTTTTCATACAAGGAACACTAAAATCCTTCATTTCTTATTACCCTTTACACATCACATATTTCTTGCAAGACAGTAATACTGGAGAATTTCATCATGATGGACTGTTGTAGTTTGAGTAATACAGTCAGTTACTGAGTTCTTTTAAATAAACAGGAATAAGGAAAAAAGTTTTCAAAGGTCTGTATTTCAATCCAGTCACCTGTCTTTCTTGATCTGCAAGCAGTTCTATATAAACTTTTCAAGTGTCTCCATAAAACAGGTTCTAAATCTTATAGGCTGTAACCATAGTCCCTGTTCTTCCTGAAGACCTGGTAAGGCAACTTAAGTATATAATTTTTTGTAGGCAAAGTAATATACTGTACAAAAATGAGTTCTAGAGTTTTTGCAAAAGGAGGCCTGAGGAAATGACTCTGATATGGTAGCAAGACTCTCCCCCTCTTATGAGCAACATACCAAGATCTTCACACAATTGGTATATGAGTAAACTCTGTCCCCTAGACAGAGGTTCAGATGGCACAAAAGCCCATGTACATACAAGCATGGTATATAGAAATAATATTTTTTTATCAGTTTAGCATTTAGCAACTTGAATGTGAATGAGACTTTACATTTTTTTAACTAGTTTGATTTTATGAAATACAGACCTAAAGTAGCTACTGAATAACCATAATCCAAAATTAAACCTTAGGATGCAATTCCAGCTATATTGACTGAAAATAAGATCTCACTAATTTGCTGTATATTCTCTCTTTGCCTCAGGGAAAAAGTTGTTAAATGCAGTTTGGATGTCCTGAAATACCATATCATTTAGGATGCTTCTCTATTCATTGCTAGCGATTCATAATTAATGGTTGAGATGCCCATAAGTAAAGTTGATTTTTTTTTTCTTAGGATGCTGCAGCCGCATGCCAGGAGTCTTGGTAATTCATTATCAATTGCTTTATGTACTTGGCTATCCCATGCAGAAAAGGCTGTCATTGATGCTCTTTTACTGACTCCATCAGTTTTCAGTGTTTGCCAATATAAAGGGTCATGCACAGCAGCGGATTGTGTAAATCATGGTTGACCATCACACTGTTAGTATCTACTAATCTGTTTATGGTATTCCAGTGTTACTATTTTCCTTCCTGTTTCATATTTACAGTGCCAAACCCAGACAAAACAAATCCAGTTTTTCAGGTGAATAAAAGAATGTGAAATAGTTAGTAGTTCCATTTGGTTTTAGAGAGGGAACGATAAACCTAAACTTAGCATCTCTTCTAGAGTATAGCAATTATCTTCAGGAGTTACAAATGTTTCAAGAATTTCTATATGCTTTCAAACATCTTTATGTAGGGGAAAAAAATAGGGAACCCTTAACCTCCTCTTTCTTTTTGTTTTTTATTGTTAGGCTCTTGCTAAAATAACAAGCAGCCAGAAAAACATGTATCAGCTGCATGTTAGGCTCCAACTGAAACTGGTGAACTGACCTCACCTCTGCTACTTTACAACTTGCAGTCAATTTAGTATTTAACTCCAGTGCTGTACATCTGGTACTTAATGATACAGCATCTGTTGCAATACTCCTGATTCATTTGGTATGGCTGCAGTTGTACTGTTGGGAAGATGAGTGTTAATTATTCTGTGGAAGTATTTTACTTCAACCTGCCTCCCCTGGGCTCTAGGAAAACTTGTTTTGGCAATGCTACTCACTAGGTGGCTGGTAAAGTTGTGCCAGCAAACTTTGTCCAAAATCTAATTGTGTATGTTAAAGACAGGCACTGTAATAACACTCCTCGGTGATCAAATGCTTTGTGGATTATCAGGTACATGAATTATCCAAATTCCCTGTCAAGCTAACTTCTGGTGAGCTCCCATGTTCCTCCCAGTGTGCAAATGAAGACAAGGAAGCCTGAGACATTTTCTCAGCCATGTAAACCAGCATCAAAGCTATACTGCAAAAAAAAAAAAAAACAAACAAAAAAAACTTTAAAAAAAAAGAGTGTAATACTTAATTAAAAAAAGAGTGCCAGTGGGACTGATTACAGGCATGGTGCTGTGCCAGCCAGGCTGTAGATGAACAGGGAAGGAGGTGTCTCAGCTGGGCACAGGCAGCTCTTACAACCCTGGATCAGCCGCATGGCACTTTTCCTGGAGAAACACATCATTTTAAACCTTACTTTATCAGCACTGATCTGGGAAGTGCATTTTAGGGGATGGCTTAGGCTAGGGGAGCACATTTTCACATAGAAATCATGCAAACAGATTTAGTGCACATGCTTTAATGTTATCTGTGTCTAGGGAAAGGCAATGAAGCTGGTGAAGGAAGGGTCTGGACCACAAGTCGCGTGGGGAGTGGCTGAGGGAGCTGGGGGTATTTATCCTGGAGAAAAGGAGGCTCTGGGGAGACCTTATCGCTCTCTACAGCTGCCTGAAAAGGAGGTTGAGCCAGGCGAAGGTCGGGCTCTTCTCCCACGTAACAAGTAACAGGACGAGAAGACAGTCTGAAGCTGTTCCAGGGGAAGATTAGATAGGACATCAGGGAGACTTTATTCATAGAAAGGGTCATTAGACATGGGAATGGGCTGCCCAGAGAGGCGGTGGAGCCACCTCTCCCTGGAGGGGTTTAATGAAAGACTGGATGTTGCTCTTAGTGTCATGGTCTGGTTGACAAGGTGGTGTTCGGTCATAGGTTGAACCCGATGATCTCGGAAGACTTTTTAACCTAATTGTTTCCGTGACCCAACTGAAATTGTCTAATGTGTTTTCACCTGTGTTAAGAAATTTAACGCACGTCCATTTGTTACAGGTACCCGTATGTATTACTCCTCCAGCAGGCACAGTACCAGAGCAGGAGCTGCTCCCGGGCCGCTGCAGGCGCTCTGCCGGCGGCAGCCGAGCCCCAGCCGCTTCCCAGCGTCGGCCGGCCGCGCTCCCCGGGCCAGGCGCAGGCGCGGCGGGCGGGGCGGGTGAGTCAGCGGCGGCCCCGCGCTGCCCCCGCACATCCGGGTGCGCGGCGCCGCCCACCGCCGGCCTCCGGCCACCGCCGCCGCCCGGGGCCAGCGGGGCTCCGCCGCTGCCGCGCCGGCCTCCGCCGATGCGAATCGCCGCCCGCCCGCCGGCCGCTGCCGAGCGGCCGCCGCCATGATGCCGGCCTTGGCCGCCCAGCGGCGGGGCTGCCGCGGCCTCTACCGCCTGTACCTGCGGTGCCAGGCGGCTCCACGGCCCCGCGCCTGCCACGGTGAGTCCTGCGGGGCCCGGGCCGCTGCACCGCGCCGGCCGAGGCCCGTAGGGAGCTGTGACGGAGCTGCGCGCCGGCCCGGGGCACGGCGAGTGCCGGCGCTCGCCGGCGGTGGTGGCAGCCGGGGTCCCTCCCGAGGCGGTAGCCCCGCTCCCGGCTGCGGGCACCCGCGGGCCGGGACCCGCCGGGAGCACCGGCTGCTTTCTGATGGCTGGCTGTAAAAAAGAAGGAAAACGTGCAAGTGTTTTGCGAGCGCAGTCCCAGGCCGGGGTGTCCTCGGCCGGGCTGTGCCAGTCCCGTCTGACGTAAAGCGGACACGTCATGCCAGTGCCGGGGCCGAAGTTTACAGTAATTATATAAAATGTAGTGCGGCCTTACAGGGTTTGTGTTGGTCCGAGGAGCGAGCTCCGGCTTTTCCTTTAGGCCACAGATCTCATGGAATTTGAATTCTAGGCAGTTTTGCCACATTTCTTGTAGTCATGGTTAAATTGCAGCAAATGCTCTTTAACGGTTTCTTGTGTGTGCATGGATTAGTAGGAAGAATGCCCTCTAAATGTGCTGATTAAGTTTCCCCTTTTCAACTGCTCCAGTATCACCAAAGCTTAGGAAACAAGACTGCTCATTTTGTGCCACGTATTTATTGTAGTATTTTATAAATTCGTAATCAGTAAGTTCAGTGAACTGCGTTGAGTTCAGTGTTAAGGGCTTTTGTCACATTGTGACAACTGTTAGTGAGGGCTGTCCTTTTTCGGTGAAATTTTTCCTTCAGTAAGGTTCAGCTCGGCGCACGTAGACGCGGGTGCGCAGATAAAAAAAAAAGGAAAGCTGTTGAGACTTTTATGGAATGAATAGTTCTGTAAATTTTTTTTTTTTTTTGGCGAGAGGTTTGTTATTCATAGTTAGGTGTTCATGCTTTGTATGACTTTATTTACTTTCGCTTCTTAATTATTTTTAAAAATGTATTTCTTTTTTAGTGAGTGCTTTCCAAAGCAGCCAGTTTCCCTGCTGCATTTCTGGTTGGAGGTGTTGTTTACCCTCTCTACAAAAGTATTGTACTCCCTAAAAGAAACTGGTTGCTAATACAGGTTGGTCTGTACTGCAACTCTGCTTTTGGCTAACCTTTTGAAATTGAAGATTGCCTACCCAGGGTGGTTTCTCAATGGACTCTTCGCATATTTATATTGTAATTTGTCTGTTGTGAAAGTTGCAAAATTTCCTATAAAATGTTTTGTACAATGTTGTGTGTTTTTCTACATGATTTCTGTAGCAACTGTATAATTTGCACTCAGTTCAGTTTTTCTTAATTGGTAAGCTGTGATTTGTACAGAGCGTGCAGGCGTGCAGAAAGTGAAATGAAATGGCAACACTGCCTATTAGTTTTGTAATGTTCTTTTATCAATATATGGTTTTTAAAGACTTTGAGGCAGTATGACTAGAATGGGACTTAATGTATCAGAAAGCTGATCTTGTCAAATAGTTGTTTGTTTTTTTTTTTTTTTTTTTAACCCTTAAGATCATCCAGAGGTCTCTGGGAAAAAATGCATACTGGGCTGTGGGAAAAACCCCCTAATGTTAGAATGAAATTTAAAAGTGGATGTTTGAAGGGAGGTAGTGAAAGCATGCTATGTGCTCTCATTTTGTAGTTCATAAACATGGGTAAAATAAGCACAGATCAGTACTTACAAGCTAACATTCTGTAACTTATGCTGGTAGAGCAGGACCACTTTCCCTTCTTTCTCCTTCCAAAATGGCTGCCTGAAACAGCGCTTTTCTTCCCCTTGTTAGGATGGCAAGTTTCAATGAAAAGTGGGAGCCTGTCTTATATTCTACCATGCAATCGCCTGCCTGTGCAGTTGATGAGTCAAGTGAGAGTTTATACCTCCAATGGTCAGAAGAAAGATCTTGGATCAGAAGATACAAATGGATCAGCCCGTGGAGAAACCCTGCATAAAGTTGAAAAAGGTAGTTCTAAGCTACAATAAAGAGTATTTATAAAAATGTTAAAGCAATATATTTAGCGATAACTTTTTTTTTTCCAATTGTATGATATTATGATTGCAGAATTCTTAGTATTTTGATTGTGGGCATCTATATAGGAAATTCAAATGCAATGAAGGGAGGAATGCTGAAATGCATTTCTTTGTCATTCTGGTAATTTAAGGGTTTAAGTTTAGAGTAATCAAATTTAAAGTGGTGATGGAAAAAATGTGGATATTGAAGGGGATTAAGTAATTTAAGGGATAAGGAATGGAATGTAATACTCATCTTTCACCACTTTACTTACTTATTTGAATTTTTTGGGTAGTATTTTGTATCAAAGGAATTAATGATAAAGATTGAACGAGTGTCACTATTGAGCACTGTGGCATCTTAAGGCCAGGCTATAAATGACGGGTAAAGAAGGTTGAGCTGTTTCATCTGCTGGAGCTTTCTAATCTGACAGTTATTAGAACTGCAGCATTCACATTAAACATTCGTTACAGTGTGCATAACCTGACCCTCCCTGCTGTTCAGTTGTGGATCTTGTGCTTGTTAGGTGCTTGGGAAATTCAGAACTGTCTTGTCCTTGGTCCATTGCAACATCCTCTATTTTTGATGCTTATTAACTGTGGGTCTGCACAGATAGAGGTTTGGAAGACTGTGCTTAAGAGACAGCAGATGCTTTTCAGAATAAAGCTCTCTTTCTTTGTGCTTTTGTCTACAATGGAGTGGTCTTCTAAAGAAAATTTCCTTTTCTTGGTCAGGATAGCAGATATTTGTTCCTTCCTTAGTAACTTGTAAATTCCTGGGGCTTGCAACAGTCTTTAAAAGCTAGCAACTGTAGCCAGCTAAGAGGATTACATTCTGATGTTTGGAAGTACAAAAGTGACTCTTAAATGTTGTTCAGTCATTGAAGTTCTACCATGTCAACCTCTACTTGTCTGAAAAGCAGTGATTGTGACTGGGAGTATTCTGTATCCTTTTTCCTCAGTGATGCACAGTGATTTTGTTCGTCTCTAAGCTGAGGCAGTAAACTTTGGAAGGGTACTTAGTGTACTTAGATCTCTGTGCATGGATATAATCTTAATACTTTTGTGTCTTCCCCCCCCAAATCTTGTGACCCAATCTTTTTTTAAATAGTGTTTATGATACTTCTTTTAATGATATAAATGGTTGTACGTGTTTTTTGAAAAGAAGCTGCTACTTAGTTTTTGCAGAGCACCACTCTTAGTGGAAGTTTTTTATCATGAATATTAATAGATCAGCTGCTTGGTATTTTAAACCAGGTAAGAAAAGAAAGGAAAGGAACAACAAAGGGATTTTGTTTCTTTTGTTTTCAAGCGAAAGGGATGACTGTTTAAGGAATGCTAGGTAGTGCAACTGTATTTGCTGTGTAGTAAGATCAACTTCATAAATTCATAAATGTTATTTTTCCAAGAAAGTATCCTTGAATTGTTATTAGCTGTAGTTCTCAGTTGATTTTAAGTCGTTAACTAATTGCCGGATTGAAACATAGTTCTGTAGTCCAAACTTCAAGAGAATCTGATCTTTGAATAATTTGAGTAGCATATTAAGCTAGGAGTATCTCATTACTTAACTCTAACCTGCTTGAAAAATCTTAGTTTTAAAAAATATATCACTTTCAATAAAGTAATTTTTAATTTTGTGAATGGTTATGAATGTGTGGCAAACTTCCAGTGTTGTACAGTGGTAGGGCACAAAAGAGTGGATATGTTGGTTTGACATGTTGGAACATAAGGTTTTTGTTCTGAAAGCTATGCTGAGATATATGAGAGAAGGATGCAATATTTGTTTGATTTTTCAAGTAGTACTTCTGGTTTCTAAGTAAAAATCTTACTAAAATTACTGGAATTCATTGTTTTCCAAATATTAATTTCGCTATTGTAAATTATATATATATTTTTAATAGAGTCATATCCTCAAGTTTCAAAACCAGCTAAAAGACTTTGTTTTCATTCCAGCTCCAGCTTGTTACATATGAGTTATGGATTTTAGTTTACATAATCTGTGTTTTAAGAAGCTGACTTTGTGTAAATGAAAAAGCTTCCATCCCTTAAAATTGAATTGCAGCTTGGAAGCTCTGAAACACTCTGATATATAACAGCCATAAACCATATAGAATTAATTATATTTACTAACCTGTAGTTTTGCACAAAATGGTAAGTTCACTGTTAAAACGTTTTTTTAAATTCGAGGTGCTTTCTGAAATATGTTGCAAATTGGTGTTTTTTCTGCAGGCTGCTAGGAGTTTATTGATCAATGCTATAGTAGATATTTACTTTTGTTTTTTTTTCTTGTTTCTGTCTTTTGAGAGTTTTAAATGTTGGAAATCTGGTGAATACATTTTCTAATTGTCAGGGAGCAATGCAATATTAAGATATATTCTAATGTTACATCAGTCAAACTCTTTGGTAAAAACTCTTTAATCTATAGTTAATTATTTCCATATTTACAGTGAGCTTTAATTTTATTTTACAGGACAAGATACCACCAATGCAGGCCAAAAGCAGTCTTCGCCTAAACAGCCAATTCAAGTGAAAGGTAAAGAAATACTTAGTGTCTTGAAACTTTACCTCTGTTTACTAGTAGTCAAAAAGTAAAAAAGTGCAAGGAAACTATGTCTTCTTTTCAATTGTGTAAACAAGTTACATGAATAGCATTTTAAAACACACTTGTGTGCCAGCTTTGTTTGGTACCTGTTTGTTTGAAAACGACTCCTAAAAAATCAAACATAGCATTATTCCTTCTAATTACTCGCTCTTCTTTTTATCTGTAATTTTCATTTAGCTGCAAAGTTCATCAGGAAAAGACTGATTTGTTTTTTCTTGTATTGTTGCAGTCTGTCCTCCTTGCGTGTTTTTAGGCATGTCCATTCCCCCTCTCAGACTTAATGTGGCTAAGCTGACTACTTGATCTTCCCTGTTCCTTGTTCTAAGTCTTCCTCTGTTCTTTCTTATTACTGTGTTAATCTAATCAGTGTGGCTTCTAAATATATTTCAACCACATGAACTGGCTGATCTGAGTTCTGTAAAACTCCCATTTGTGTGTAGTAATGTGGTGGGTTTGACACTGGCTGAACACCAGATCCCCACCCAAGCTCGTCTATCACTTTCCTCCTTAGTTGGACAGGGTAGAGAAAATGTAGTGAAAGGCTCTTGAGTTGAGATAAGGACAGGGAGTGGGTTGAAATAGGAGTATAACTTTCTTTCATATTCTTAATTTATCCTGACTTATCTTTCCTGACTTAATTTATCCTGACTTATGACTCCATCTTTCCTCCTTTCATTCCATTCACTTCTTCTACATTTTATTATACTGATAGTTCCTATTGTGTTATTGTGAGAATTATGCCATTAACAACTGCTTTAGATTATTCCTAGCCTTCTATGTATCTAAAGTCCTTCCTTTCCTCAGAATAAAGAAATGTCAAATCATAATATTTATTGTAACAAGATGAGATAAATGTTTATGTATATTTTTTTGTACACTTTTGTCTACATCCTTTATGTCAATTTCTTTAGATTTATTGTTTCTTACTGTATGCATGCAGGGAGAAAATACAAGGTAAATAGGAGAGATTTCTGTGAAATAATTGTGAAAATAGATATATCTTTCAGTAAGAGTTTTTACTCTCTAAATCCAAGAAGTGCAAGGAGAAATGTTTATATTAAGGATTTTGGTAGTGTCAAGCATCATCTCTGACATCAGCATTGGAGAAGTAGCTGACAGTGGCAATTAGGTTTGAGAACCCTAAACTACAGCTTAGTAAGTAGCATTTTTGGAGGTAGATCATTCTACTTTTACTCATTTTCGCAATGAGGAATATACCTTTCTCTTCACTGTCAATTTTCTGTATCACTGGTAAGCATTTATTTTCAGATTTCCACTTAGGGGTATCACAATATAACACTAGATTGAATTACTATTTAAGTTTCTGCTGTTGTGTCCATGAGTGACTTAATTTGTCTATCTGTTTCTTTTTTGAGTGAAAGCAGTCCTTAAAAAAAGGGAGTATGGACCAAAATACACACAGAATAACTTCATCACTGGAGTCAGAGCAATAAATGAGTTTTGTCTTAAATCCAGGTATGAAGGGTTTGAGTTGAGATTTAAATTCTGAATATTTGTTCATATGTGCATGAGAAGTAATTATGATGGTAGAGTGATTTTGCATATTTCTAAATGCTTTTGTGGTGTACATAATTGTCAGTGGCCGAAGTCAGTTCTTGCTTAGTTTTAGAGTGGACTAGGAGCTTGCACTTAATTTTCATGTTTCAGTACTTGCTTCTTAAAGTAGTTTATTTGTACTTATGAGACCATAAATCTGGTTGGGCGGAGACACCTCTATTCTTCCCCTGTTTTTACATAATGATGTAGATACCCTAATGTGTAGCTCAGCACAGGAAATTTTATCTGTTTCCCCAAGTAGCTTTGTTATCTTCAAGCTTTTGCAGCTTGTGCTGGGAGTGTAAATTTTGGGATTACATTTCTTAACTTTTCTTGTCACATGACTTCTGATTTCCATTTGGAGATCCTTATTCATAAATCCTCTTGTTTATCATATGTGCACATTATCAATTATGTACAGATCATTCATTGGATGTTCTATTATTTAGTATTTTAATACTTTGTCTTCAATGTGTAGCATTTCACAGTATGAAGACGATTTGGACTTCTAGGTGTGAAAAACAATAGTTTTCAATAGCCTCCTAGAGATCGCTTGCTTCATGTTGTCTGTTCTGTTTGAAGTAGACAACTTCACTTTTTTCGTACAGCAAATTAGTAATATCAAAATTGTAGAACATCACCCAGATGTGAAAGTCAAATTAGAACAATATGATAATTTTCTTGCGCTGATCTCTTTCTCCACTTTCCTTAGTGATTTAGACCAGCTGAGAAAAATTAAACGACGAAGTCCCCATGATGACACTGAGACTTTCACTGTGTACCTGAGATCGGATGTAGAGGCAAAGTAAGAATATTTTAAATGGATGATATGAGAGAGAGAAGAGTTTTAAAAGTCAGGTTTGCAATGCAAAAGGGTAATGTTTTCCATTTTCTATTTGAACAGATTATATATCCTGATTATTATAATAATTACATTGTGTATATAAAGTTGGAGGGTATGGTTTTATGCTTGAAAAAAAAGTTGCATGAATAGAAACATTGTTAAGTTACTTTTACTTCATGCAGGTCTCTTGAAGTTTGGGGTAGTCCAGAGGCTCTTGCCAGAGAACGAAAACGACGTAAAGAGGCAGAGATCAAGTACAGAGAAAGTGAGTATAGAGTTTTCAAATACCTTGAAATGTAGCAAGAAAGTATGATTGTTAGAAATCCACAACATAGTGTTATTTTATTGAGAATATTTAAATTTGGAAGTAGCAATTGTTGACTAGTTTTTTCTGCATTATCTTAGAGTAACATGTTACTATCTATGCAGATACAATCTGTTACTATCTTGCAATTTATCATCTCTGTGATACAGCAAGAACATACATTCTGTTGAGACCTATACTCATACTCTTTTGGGGGGGCTTTAAATTTTTAGATTATAATTTACATTTTCAATGCTTTTGCATTTTTTCAAATTGAGAATTTGGTAAGGAGTTAAAACTGATCCAAATCTTAATATCATACTGTTACTCATTAATTTTTTCCTCTGGAAAGAATTCAACTTGCCTTTGTTTCAGAAGGGGAGAAGTATCCCCAAATCCTATTTTTTTGTGTAATATTATTTTTGTTATCCTTGCTGGTATTATCAATAATGTGTGCAACCAAATCGATAGTTTGTAGTGTATTTGGATCTATCTAGTCAGTGAAAATCACACAAGAGGCAACACTGCATCAAGATGCTTAGTCCTGTTGTGCGCCTTAAAATTATAGGTCAATTTTTTTGGAAGCAGTTTTGCCAGTAGAACACCCTTCTAGTAAAAAGGCTAGAACTGCAGGCACCTGTTAAGGTATCTGTAAGTGTACTGAAAGTGCAATCAGGAACCTCAAAATTTTTATTGACCTGAAGAATTATTTTTGGCTATAAATAAAATCCCTGAATTTGCTGAAGTGTATTTTGAGTTTTTCCCTCTTGCATTATCATTTGTTGGTGGAAATGGACCCAATGTATAGGGTTGTAACATACTGTATTTGGCATTTTTCATGAGTGAATAACAAGAAGTGTTTCAGATTAGTAACATCAAGAGAGGAATTTTTTCACAGATAGATAGATCATGTAGCTCTTATCAGAAGTTGTCTGCTGCATAAAAAAAGTAGACTTCAATTCCTGACACTACTGGTTACTAGTACATATCCATGATATGAATTTTGTGTTGCAGATCTGTTTAGAAACCAAAGGCTGTTGTGGGAATACAAGGAGTTCTTTGGAAATACTAAGGTAAGGACAGTTTCAAGTATTTGCCTAGAAAAGTGTCATGAAATGTGTTATGACACCTTTTGAAGGAAAATTTGTAAAACTGAGTATTATTGGAAGATTTTTTTGCACTGTAATATACCAGATCTATATCTGATTGTTATGCAGAACAACTTGAATGGGTTCCTACTGTGATGGTGTAATCCACGAGAAAGAGGGTTTTTATTCAGTTGCCTTCTTATCAAAATTGCAGCTTTACTTGTGATTTCAAATATAACCTATTAATATGTGTAGTGAATATATTGTTAATTGAAAAAAAACTAAGTAGGTTTCTTTAAGGAAAAAGACCCCAGAAGATGAATGCTTTTGTCTATGCACTGCTGGCCCTTCCTCTTGCTTAAGCAGACACATACCCTAGATCCAGGTCCTTGGGTGTATGGAATGATTCCTTAGCAGGCTCTGGGCCTTATGGCTGCAGTGGCCTCTGCTGGAGACTTCTTCGGATGTTTACCTTTTTGATAGTCAACCATTTGTAGAAATATGTAAGACCCAACTGCAGCTTGGCTGAACGTTCAGTAGTAAATTAGTTGCCTTCAAGAACTTTTGCAATACAGGGCAGTGCAGATTTTTTTATTTAATAATTTTTATGTCAGATTTCTCATGAAATTTAGTTATTGAATAATCTGTTATTTCTTTATGTAGCCACGCTCCAGTACAGCTGCTATGTTTTTCAAGGGACCAGGGAAGGTGGTAATGGTAGCTATTTGCATGTAAGTAAAAAAAAAATGTTTTGTTTATGCAAGTATAAAGCAATTAATTTATATTATCCTGGAAATAGGAAGTGTGTATATAAGATACTAGTGTCTGTAACTGAAGTTAATAGATTTATCTATTTAATGTTGATAGGAGAGAGTTTATGTGAATACATTCATCAGTTTGTAGAGGTCAGGTATTGAATATATCTCTGATGAGAGAAGAGCAGTCTTTTTGGAGTTGTTCAGACTACACAGCTTCTTAAAGTAAAAACTAAAATTTTGAAGGATGTGAAGAAGCAGGTATTTAAAATTTTCCTTTTTTTTCTTGCTCCGTCTTCAGAGGAAGCTTTTCATACATTTTAAACAATCTTCCATATAACCAACAGAAAAGAATTCCCTTTTCTCTTTAAACTGTTAACTATTTTCTTTTCTAATTGAAAATGGGGTATTTTTTGAGTTTTATACTTTTCACATGTTTTACAAGTTTGAATGAAACAAGTTAATGATCCTGATGTAAAGCAAATGATCACAGAGACTATCTGGCATGAAACAGGAGGAAGTGTGTTAAGTTTTTTGCAGGAAATGAAGGCTAAAACTTACTTGCCATGAAACCTTGCAGTTTTAAAATATATTTTGTTTTATAAAAGCTATTTATATTTTAAGACACTATTGATATAAATGAGCATAATAGAAAGGAGAAAATACTTTTTTTGGCCCAGGAAACAATTATGTTTTGAGCAGGAAGTAACTCTGAGCTTCTGCAAAATGCTATTCTTTCATTTGGAGAAGAAAAATACAAAGCTCGTTTGATTGAAAACCTCCCTCTTCACTGAGTATTCTACTAACTATTGAGAGCATTTTAAGTTAAAAACATTTATGAATTTTTAGTATGGATGTTTCTAATGGGGAAAAAAAGACTGTGTGTTGTGGTCATTTCTACTTTCTTCTGTTTCTTACACTCATATGGAGAAAACAGACCTTTCCTCCTGCTCTATACATAGAGCATTGCTGTAAACATTGCATTGTTTTCATAAATAGTTTTTGATTATTGGGTATTTTTATACATGAATGCCTGACAGCCAGGCCAGGAGAAGTTTGTAGGGACAGTTATGGTGCTCAGTCATCTTTTTGTGGAGCTTTTTCAGAAGTTCAAGCTACTCTTGGAACTGAAATATCTGATGACTTTTCAGAGATTTAAGTCAAGGCCACCATCAGTCCTCCTTTGTTTGCGGTCCTTTTAATGGCTTTTGGTTTTGTGTCAAGAAGGATCAATCTATATAAACTTTTTCAGTTAGAATTGTTTGGTAGACTTTTAACAAACTTCAGGCTTCCCCAGTGAGGATGAAATGTGGTTCAGTCAAAAGCAGAGTTGTTCTGTAGATCTGTGTGTGTGATGGTATAGACCAGCTGCAATGGGACACTCTGTGTTAATAATTTTGGTTTCTGTTGAGATTTCCTACTTTCAGGTCCATGCAGATAGAAATGAGGTAGCTAAATTAGTCAATTCTGTCCAGTACATTAGAGGAAATACTTCCTGAAGTGGTGATCACTAATGTAAAATGTAACTTAGTTTTCAACCAAATCAGAGCATGTTAGCTGCCTTCTCAGAATCTGCTGGATTTGCTTCCTCTAACTTAAGTATAATTTCAGGAACATGCTAAAATATGCCACTAGAAGATGTTGTTACTAGTTTCTTATAACAATTTATTTAGATACTTAAAAAATTGGTGATAAATGAACCTCAAGTTAAAAAAATATAGAGGAGGATATTATAATTCTCTAGTCTGATTTTCTGTGCAATATGATTGTAGCAGTTAACCTACTGATTCTGATAATGTTTGAAGTGAGAATATAGACTTGGACTTTAGTGCTAAGTTACCTTTGTGTAATGTAAGACAATGTTTTCTCCAGTAAACCTGTAGCTGTAACAATGTCTTTGCAATTCACATTCAACATCTTAATGAGAAGTTCCATAGACAATTTGTACGGTGTAATCTAGTGACAGCCTTGCCTCCCTGTCTGTTGTCTTACATTTATATTCTACTGAGAATGTCTCAGACTGAGATTGAAGTAGGGAATCTTGCACTATAGTATTGGGAGATAATGTGTAGGAGGCAAAGGATTGAAAAAAGGAAGTTGTTAAGACCTGTGCTCTCCTGCTGGTAGAAAATTAGTTGTTCTGAGTAGTGAATGTGATGGTAGTATTCAGGAAGTGTAATTTATTTGGGAGTGCTTAGAAGTTAATAATTTCTGAAGAACAAATTGTGTATCTTTATCAAGTTTAGCTGAAAGGACTTTTTTAACAGTAAACATGCAGAAAATCTGTATGAGTTATCTGTCTGCACAGCTCTCTAATTATTAAACTGATATTTGAGTTTACTACTTTCTGTCAGGCAGTGCATGATTGTGCAACACTTCTGGTTTTGCTGAAAATATGAAACATCAGATGTTCTGTTATTTCTTCTCTTTGTTTTCAGAAATGGGTTGAATTTTTTCTTTAAACTACTTGCTTGGGTTTACACGGGTTCTGCAAGTATGTTTTCAGAAGCCATACATTCTTTAGCAGACACATGTAACCAGGTGAGTATTCTTTTCCATTCTGCTAAAGTTAGTACTTGTAATAAAACTGGGAATAAAGACAGATACTTAGAGTAGCTGTAGTGCACTTGAATGAAAAAAAAAAAGGGATGCTTTTTAATTTGTATTAATGTAAAAATGAGAAGAATGTAGATTTTGAAATTTTTTCAGAAATAAATAAGTTGACAGGGGAGTTTCAGTAAGGACTATATTCAGCTACTTCATGGATCATGAGTAGTACTTGAAACTAAGATGATTTTGGTTAATATTTTCATTAAATGTTAGCTTAAAATGCTTCTCTTGTCAGTTACTGTAATACAATGACAGACTTTGTTACTTATTCATCTTGAGGCAGAATAATGATGAGACTTTGAGCATCTTGTTTTCTTTTTCTATTCCTGGATTACCTATCAGTCTCTCACAGCACAAGTAGCCACGTACATGGCACGTTTACTTTAGTGGAGTAGCAGGCTCAGAATTGGGCATGTAATATTAATGTGCAGGAATAAAATTAATGTTGTTTTTTTCCACTGTTCTCAATAGTATGCTTGGAGCAGATGTTACGAGACCTGGAAATGATATTGTAAGGCTTCAGGGGGAAAAAATCAACCCTTAAAGAAAGGGTTGAAAGAAAGGCTTCTGCAGCTCAATCAAGAGGAGTCTGTGGGTAGCTTGTAACTTGTAAATGCAACAGTCTTGTGCTCCTCCAAATTTGAAGAATCTATGGAACCTTAGAGCAGACTGAATATCTTGAAAAGTCTATTGACAGTTTTGGCAAACTTTTTGCTTTTGAGTTGGACCCAGTATGCTTCTATGTCCAGAAAGACTGAGCTGATGACTCACATTTTATTTGATGTTTTTACATAACCTTTCAGCTGTTCCAGATGTAAAGATGGGGTGCTCCTAATTCAGCTGATAATACTTAAATTTATGGGGAGGCCAGCCTTGAAGCATGTGATTTTTCACTTGGCCACGTGTGTCAATGTATAGGTGAACCAAGTTTGATAGTGGTATTATATACATTGAAGAGCTATTCTGTTTTTTAAATATCAAAGTTGAACATTCCACTGAAATGTGGAGGGTTTGTTTTGTTTTTTCAAATAACTGGGTGTGTGGTTTTGGGAAAAACACAGGAGAAACCTTGCTGCCTCAAAGCAGCTTGCTGCTGCTACGGCTGAAGTATCTGCGTCTTAATACTTGTTACAATGTTTCACTGTCCATAGTCTTAAACAAAACACAGGCTTTGCAAACAGGACTAGATCCTGTATCAACAACTTAATACATGCCTAATTAAATATATCCCAGCTAGGTAATTTAGATGGCAAGAGGTTATTTCTCCCTTCAAAATATGCTGAAAAGTTGCAGAGTAAAGTTACTGCTTTCAATGTTTTGTCATCACCATACTACACTACAGTCGCAGTATAATTTCTCTTCAAGGGGGATTTATTTAAATAGCTTTGTTCCCTGAGCAACTTCATTCCTTCACTGAAGCACAGAGACACTTGTGATTGCATGTAATGTTCATTTTCAGTTGCAATTCTAAAATTACAATTAACAGTAGTTATATAAAAACACCATATAATTGCATGTATATTATATATGTAGGTATAACGAACAATTTTTTTGGGCAGAGTAGATTTAGATGACAGATTTTGAGGATTATATTCCAGCTCTAATAAGATATTAGTAGCAAAGCATATAGGCAGTTCAACAAATTGCATCTGCCTTTACCTTTCAAGTTCAGTTGATACAGAATGTTTCTAATGTTTTTTTTTAACCTTTTGTCTTAAATAGGCATTGCTAGCTTTGGGCATCAGTCAGTCTGCAAGGACACCTGACCCTAGTCATCCGTAAGCTTTTTGAGTAAATAAAGATTTTGGTAACTATATATAGGAGTAAGATAAGTTCTTGTTTGTGCACCACCTTGTTCTTTTTAATTTGCTGTTTTGTGTCTTTTCTGAAATGTATTGTTTCTGATTTTGCAACAGATAAAATAAGAAAAGGGGTATATTTCAAGCTGCAGTAGTTGTATTTTCAGTGGCTTGGTGCATGTTTTGGGTTTGGTTTTTTTGTGGTATGCTTTTGCTATGTTTTATTCTAATTGACATTATTTCTCTAAGTTGTTCTGGGCTCTTCTGCCCTTCCAACTAATAGATCTGCTTTGTTTCTAAATATTGTTCGTGTGAATCACAGGGTTTTTAAAAAAAATAGAAATTACTGTCCTCTTTTTTCAACTAAGTGCTTTTATGTGAGCCAGTTACTTGTAGCATAAGGAGTTGTGTTTGACATGAACTGCTCTTTGTTTGTATCTAGTAATAGGAATACCACTTGATAAGTTCTTACCAGTTCATGAAAATTATAAGCTATGCTCTTCAGGATATTTTCTCGGTGTTGACCTGTTTAACTTTTCATATGTTTGGGGAAGTCATTCATTCTTCAAGCACTAGTTCCAAAATACATCTAATTTATAGAATTAGTTATGCTTTTTTCATTAACATCATCATTAAAATTTGAAGAATTTAAATCTTAAATTTGTGCAAATATCTGTTGTATCTCCTTTTTCCCTCTCACTTTGTTCCCTTCTTCCTTAGTATAGACAAAAGAAATGCACTGTTTGTAGATGGAGTTAAAACCAAAGAAAGAAATAAATATGTGTTTTTAGAATTGCTTTAATTCTTCCACTGCACTTGAAACTGCAAGTGTTGAATATTTGTA
Organism: Eopsaltria australis; assembly: GCA_034509425.1. Taxonomy (NCBI): domain Eukaryota; kingdom Metazoa; phylum Chordata; class Aves; order Passeriformes; family Petroicidae; genus Eopsaltria; species Eopsaltria australis. Next base: position 71,361 of record JAVTVJ010000610.1, read on the forward strand.
GTTAGCTGAACTACTGAGAGATGTATAAATGTTATTTCCTTTAAATTAGCATTATGAATTATGTAGACTGGCTGCTCACAAAACTAGTCCTCATTTAGAAGTAGCATTTCACTAAAATCTAGAAGTGACACGAATGTTGTTTGTTTTGGGGTTTTTTTTCAGTTGTAAAATAAAATCCTCAGTCATTGTACAAGAGCTAATACAGCTGTTTAAAAATAAGTTAGAAAAATGTTTATGCTTGATGTCCTTGCATGTATTAGATATCCTTTTTCAAGTAGGGTGTTTTTTCCCCTTGGATTAGATTGGATTTAGCAGCTTTGTCTTAAATAGATGCCAAGTCATATGATAATTTAAGACATGTAAAAATTAATGGCAAACTTGGAGATACATTTGTAGAGATGTAGAATCTTGTATTCCTGAAATAATTTTTTTTCCTTTTTCTAGGTATGGTTTCACAAATATGCGCTATATTGCCTCCCTGATTAGTGGAGTAGGCATTTTCATGATGGGTGCAGGACTTTCTTGGTATCATGGGATCATGGGTTTACTCCACCCTCATCCTGTAGAATCTCTTCTCTGGGTAAGCTGATCTTGTTTGGTATTGTATTTAACACCAGTAACTTAATAAAATAGTGGCATAGTCTGAAATTCACTTCCTGAGTCTGTTTGAATCCCAACACAACTCAAACCATTCTAAATGAAAATGCAACTAAGAAAAAAAATCTTTTAAAACTGTAGTTGATCTTGCAGCAAAATGAGCTGCTCTCTAAACCTTGCGTCTTCCTTTCATATCCCCCCGCCCCCCTCCAAAAGGTCCTCCTTTTCTGTTTTGGAATATATTGCATGATTCAAATATTACTGGTTTCCTTCTGTTCAGGGACAATTACATGGCACAGTGGGTAATGTGGTTCTGGAATGCTACATTTCAATAGCCTGTGGTGAAGAGATCTGTAGAAATATGTATACGGTGTACGGTGTACGATGTACAATGTATGATGTATAATGTATTATATAATATAGTATAATATAATATAATATAATATCTGATTTTTTTTTCCATACAGGCATACTGCATTTTAGCAGGGTCCTTGGTATCTGAAGGAGGTATGCAGTTTCAAGTTTCTATTTAAGTATTTGTAATCTCTTAAGATTACATTGTCCGTAATTGCAGCAATAATTGATCCTTGCTTACACAGTGAAGTTTTGAGCTCTGTTGCAAATACTTGAAAACAAACAGAAATATGTGAAAATTTTTTTTCTTACCTGTCTATAATAACAAGAAATTGAACTCATACTTTGGAAAGTAGACATGAATTGCCTTTTTGATATTAAACTATCAATGAATATAACTGTTTTGATTTGTGTGGGAGATACACATGTAGAAAAGAAAGCAACTGTACTTTATTCAAACTACCAATAATCAGAGCTTTCTTGATGATCTGTTGCTACAAGATAAAGAAAAGTTCCCTCTTTTCAAAATGGGAACAAGTCTTTTTGCCACTAGCAATTTTCAGCAACAACTTTGTTGTTTCAGCCACCCTGCTTGTTGCTATAAATGAAATTCGGAGGAGTGCTCGAGCCAAAGGTCTTTCATTTTATCAATATGGTATGTATCATTATAGCAGTAAGGTACGTGGTTATTAAAACACAATCTGTTCACTAGTATTTGGTAAAAAGATAGAAACAATTTTCTGTTTTCCCTTTTCCTTTTCCGTTTATTGATCTGCTTTCTATTCTACTAACAACATTTTACAAATTAGGTGAAAACTGTTGATTTAAGAAGGCTACTTAAATACTTGGCTAAGTGCATGTATTTTTTAGGATAAATGCACCTTTTAATTTTTCTATCTTTTTGAGAAGCTTCCGTAATTGCATTTGTTCTGTGTATGTATAAATGCTTTCAGAAGTGTGAGCATATGCAAAAATTCAGTTTACACCTATATAATTGCATAAATGGTTCTTTTAAATTGCTGTTGTTAGTATAGTTTAAGTACTGTGCATAATGTAGTAAAGCTAAGCTTTCAAAGCAGTGTAACTTTCTTTTGTTGTATGTGCAGTTGTGCAGAGTCGTGATCCTAGTACCAATGTGGTGTTACTGGAGGATGCTGCAGCAGTTCTGAGCGTGGCGGTAGCTGCTACCTGTATGGGTCTGACTTCTTTAACAGGTAAAATTCTGCACAGAAGAAGAATGTGGATTTCTTCCTGTGCATGATATGAACGCAGAACATTTAATTTATATTGGTTGGCATAAATATGTCTCTGCTCTTTTTTTCCAATACTTGTGCTCTGTAAGCAGATTTTTGAGCTATTTTGTCATGCAAACTAAGTTATTTTTTACTAAAGGTAGAGTGATCTGTATGGCAAGTGGTTCAAAGTATGTCTTTGCTGCATAATTAAGTTTTCTAAAGAGGGATGATTATTTATTCTTCCCTTTTTAAGTATTGATTTTTTAAGACAGTAAATATTGAAATTTTGTTTCTTGTTTATTCTAATGACTTAATTGCAAGTTTCATTTTTATATCGAAGTAATTTTTAAATTTCACTTCTAGTTTCCTTTATCAGCTTAAAAATACAGTACTATTTCTATAGATCTGAACATGAATAAGTGTTTGAAACTTATTAATTAATACCGTATTCCAGAAATGGTTAATCCTTCCAAATTTTTGAGTTACTGGATTTTGTGCTACTACCTATGTTTAAGTGTATATAACTTTGTGTATAAATTATTTAAACTAACATAGAAACACATATACAGACAAGAGTTTATTCATTTATTAGTCCTGCAGGAGACAGGAGTGGTCAAGGGACAGGAGGGACTTAAGGCTTTGTTTTACGATGACTTGTTTTCTTCCAGCTTCATCATATTCCTCAGTAGGAAAAAATTTCCATTGAATTAAAAAAAAAAAAGTCAAAAAAATGACCAACTTAAAAAAACCCACCAACCAAAAAACTCACTAGAAAGCAAAACCCAGAGAACCCCTCAAAACTGTGTACTTTTTCCAGTGTGAAATTGGAATTCTCTTCCATGCTTTAGAAATGCTCTGTGAAACTAATTTGACATATCTTGTTTAGGAAATCCGTATTATGACAGTGTGGGGTCTCTAGGTGTTGGAACTTTGTTAGGAACTGTGTCAGCATTTCTAATCTACACTAACACTGAAGCCCTGCTGGGACGATCCATTGAACCTGAACAGCTGCAGCGGCTCACCGAGTTACTGGAAAGTGATCCTGTAGTAAGGTAAGAATCTTCACAGCTCAGTCTCTACTGTGAACAATAAAAAGCAAAATAAGGAAAAAAGGGGAAAATAACATTCGATGAGGGAAAGCTGGTAAGATTATTTTTAGTGTGGAATCTTCTGTATTTGGATTCTAGAATCTTTATTATTGCTAACTTCTGTTTCTGTGCTAAGACTTTCAGTAATGAATACTTTTACCTCTCGAGTGTTCAACAGCTAAAATAACATTGCAGATAGGTTCTAACAGTCACATTAATTACAGTAATTGACAATGACTTAATGAGAAAGTCATCACAAACTTAAAACTATTTTCAAATTCATGAAATGCAAGCACTTAAATGACACTGTTATGTTGCTTGAATAGTTTATTAGCACTTAAATATTTAAATTCTGTTACTGTTAATATTCAATGTGTAGAATTCAGTAGCAGTTGGCAGGATGTGCTGCAGTAGTATTGTGATGTAATGGATTCTGCATATTACATGCTTATAAAATTAACTCCAGCGCTAATTTCTCCTTCTTTGCAAGTCTGCAATTTGTAGTAAACTTACAGCTCATAATTCTAAAATCTTGCTTAAATGCTTTTCAATGACCTATTTTAGCTCTACCCTATTAACCTTGATTTAGAAGCAAACTTCATTTTGTTTTCTTTTAAATCTTTTTTTAAGAATATATTTCTGTGTAAATCAGCTGAAATATTTTAGTGCTTTTTAAATTTGTAGTAATTTTTGAGCTGTGGAGGGAAAAACCCCAAGCCCATTAGTTAATACCAGAGTACTTGAAAGAAACAAAGTGCTGCATCATGACAGTTCCAAGCAAGAGGTCTGGATGACATGCCCTTCATTCCAGAAACTAAACAAGAATCTTATTTGGATTGTGATTTGCCAGATCAGAAGGGGATTTATTAGGGAATCATTTAGTACTCATCAGAAAGTATTTTAGATCCAAATTGACCAAAGGATCCAGGGGCTCTGATATCTACTCCCTCAGCTCCTGTCAGCACCACCACTTAAATTACTAACCCAGAATTTTTCAAAGGACCAAAATATTAACATTAGAGCTTTTGTGTTCTATTAGGAACTAGTATTTATTAGGAGCCTTTAAATAAATATATGTTTTCAGCATTTAAAAACAGGTGTATTTTGATAAGCTGTGATTAATAGTTCTGAAGGATCAAAAATGATTTCCAAACACAATATCCGTAACTTTTTCTTATGTCAAATATATTTTTGAAAATTCTCCAAAAGATCATGCCTTTACTGACTTTAGGAAAGGACACTTCTATAATTGCAATCTGTCCTTTCAGTAATAAACAATAGTTTATTGTTCCTTTCCTCAGAATTGAGGATACTTAAAGACTGTTCAATAGTGTCATGTATATGCACAAAAACTTTTCTGCAGTGGAAAATAAGTTGTACTTAAACTTTTAACACAGAATGGGGAAGTTCTCACATTTTTAATTGTGGATTTTTTTAATATACTGTTAGTCTAGTTCTAAATCTGTGATGCTTCTAGTTGTCTCTTTTATCACAGTGATTTATAGATGTGTTGGTGTTGCAGAAACCTGTGGAAGTGGTATAACCAGTTAAACATAAATCAGTATTTAATGAAAGTGTGAGTGGGCAAAATTGAGGATTTTGTCAAAGACAGTGACCTTTCAAAATTACAGGATCGTTTCGCAGTGACAGCATTGTTAACATGAGAAGTCAAACCAGCTAGTGGTGTGTTCTGTGTTGCTTTACATTTTCTTTAAAAATGTGTGTGTTTCAGAGCAATTCATGATGTTAAAGCCACAGACATGGGAATGAGCAAAGTGAGATTCAAGGCAGAAGTAGACTTTGATGGACGTGTTGTTACTCGGTCTTACCTGGAAAAACAAGACATTGAACAGCTGCTACAAGTAAGTGTAAAAAATTGCTTTTGTAGCCCCCAAAATTTGATATTTACTTCCAATTTCAAGTACCTCTAAACCCAAGACTTGAAAGTAGGTGAGATACATTTCACTTCTGTTGAAGGGTTGCAGATGTTCTTACTTTGTTTTAGTGTTTTAAATGTACTTACAGAGAACTGTATTATGTGCTGCTGAGAAAAACCTACTTTTGGCCTGAGTAGAAGGAAGGCAGGGGTTTTTAAACTCATTACCCTTGAGATTGGCTCAGTTGGTCAGAGCCAGGTGCTAATAACGCCAAGGTTGTGGGTTTGCTCCATGTACGGGCCATTCATATAAGTGTTGGAATCAATAATCCTTGTGGGTCCTTTCCAACTCAGAATATTCTATGATTCTGTGATTGTTTTGTTAGAAAATACAGTTTTGTAAAAAAAAATTGTGATGAGAATATAATTCTTTCAATACATTTATACAACAAGATCTACAGTTAAAACTAGAAGCTTGTCACCTGCACATAGGCATCTATTTTGGCAGAGCCACTTGCCCTGGGCATTGGTGATGCAATGCTGGAGTTTACAGGTCCAGCCATTCAGACTCGGTGTGAATATGGATTGCTTCCGTCGCAGGATTTAGCATTGTGATGATGCTTAAAAATTAACCATCCTTAAGTAAGTGTCAGTCTCTGATTTCAGTATAGCTCAGAGTAGCCCTCTTTTCAGTATAGAAATGCAGAACTGTTCTCTGCTGTTTTCTGTATGGCAGAACTATGAAGTATGAAGAAAATAATTGTTTATTTAAATTAAAAGGGGAGTTTTAAATGAGCAAAACGTTTGCTTCCTTACCAGTGTTCACTGGTACCTTGCTTATGTACATTTGGTTGTGTACAAGATTTTTCTTATCTACCCTTTCAGATGCACAGCATATTTTGAGTTGGAAGGGACCCACAAGGATCATCAAGTCCAACTCTTAAGCAAATGGCCCATAGCGGGATTGAACCCACAACCTCAGTGATACTAGCACCCTGCTCTAACTGAGCTAATCTCATACAGATGTCTGCATTTTGTCTGTCCATTAAGCATGACTTTGAAGTTACCAGTTTACTTTTAAATTTTACATTGCGATTTTTAAAATCATTAGTCAGTATCCCAGTTTCAGAAACATGTTGGTGTCAAAATAAGAATTTTGTATGTGTAGTGCAATGTCTGATCTGTTCATCTATTGGATTTCAATTTAATACATTTTTGAGAGGAAGAGTGCTATCAGCTTTGTACCACTGAGGCACTGCAAGTTTGCCTAGTTTTATATTGTCAGTTAGTTTGCTGTTGCAGTTTTTAGTACATTAGTTTTCTTTTAAAGGTTTTGTTAGCTTTTATTCTTTACCTTCTATTCTCTGTGGCAATTGCATACAACCTTCACTAGTTCTTCCAATACTTCTAGTATTGTTGGGAAAGATCTTCCTGATTGTTCTAGGTTGGCAGCTGTTTCTTACACAGGTCATTGTTGTTTCATGTAGTAACCTCATGTCAGCTATAAAACCATCATTGAAAGATAGCTCCTTTCAGTAGGGTTCAGCCATCCGAAGTCAAAGGCAGACATAGCGCTTGCCTTTTGAGCTATACGTTTTCAAATAAGCAGCTTATTCAACCAGCACTGCTGTCAATGTTATTCTTTCTACAGTTGTGAAATATTTGTTGAAATGCTGTCATTCAGATTGCCTTGGTATTTTTTCTCGTTAGACTTGCTGTGATTGTAGTCATGGGTTATTGTGGTTGAGATTTTTTTAAGCTTGTTCAATTACGTTATTCCTCTTCAGTGAGAAGGGAAAAGAAATTGATGTCATGTACTTGTGTGCACAAGAAGAATTAGCTGTTTCATAGTTTGTCTGTTTGCAATAACCTATTTATCCTAAACATACTGCAGCTGAGATAAACTACAGGACTTCTGGCTAAATGGCTTCTGGACAGCTTGGTGTGAGACCTTAAGGAAAGCTCATGGCTTTACACTGAAAGGTGATAGACATAAATTAGAAGTAAGAAAAACATTCTTTACTGTGGTGCTCAGGGTGGTGAGACAGTGGAACAAGTTGTCTAGAGAAATTGAGGATGCCCCATCCCTTGAGGTGTTCAAGGGCAGGTTGGATGGGGCCCTGAGCAACCTGGTGTGGCAGAAAGTGTCTCTGCCTATGGCAGTGGGGGAACACCTGAATGATCTTTAAGGCCCTTTCTGACCCAAGTCATTGTATGATTCTGTGGCAATACTGTAGAACCTGCTTTGGTGCTGCTGATGTCTGTGGTTTTTTGGAGGGTGGAGTATAACATCCTGTCTGCCTTAATGGCATTCCTTCAGTTTCATATGCTGTTGGTCTCTTAGTCTGAGTTCCTGTCAGCTGTCTCCAAGTTTCTGGTATTATGGGGGAGTCATATTTACAGCAGCATTTGTAGTAATCCTTGTGGATTTTCAGATGAGTTGGTTATGTGATGCCCAGAGTAGGCAGTGTAATGGAATAGCAACAATGTGTGAAAATAGGGAAAGAATACACAGGGGTACCCTGCTCTGCCTTGCTGTGAGGAATACCTCAGAAACTTCTAGAAAAGGAGTGAAATTCTCTAAACTTATTTGGAAAGTTAAGGAGGAAATCAATTAAAGATAGAAGAAGGTTTTTTATCAAATGCAGGTGTAATGACAGAGCCAGCTGTTTTCATCGAATAGATGCCACTCTTCTGTGTCTTTGAGACACAAGAACAGATGATGTTTTGAGAGTAAATGGCAAAAGCTGAAGTGTTTTGTTTAGGGTTTTTTTTTTTCTCCCTCTTGAAATATGTCAAGACCCTCTGGAGTGTTACTCCTTTATTTTCTTTTCCTCATCTCAATCTCTTAAATTTAATTTCTTCCTAGGAAATTCAGCAAGTGAAAACCCTTGAAGAATTAGAAGCATTTATGCTGAAGCATGGTGAGAATATCATTGACACGCTGGGAGCTGAAGTAGACAGACTTGAGAAGGACCTGAAGGTAAATTTAACTGCTTATTAGTGAGTGCCTTATTCTGTGATATATTCTAAACAATATCACTGTATCTAATTTTTGGAATTTCATTTGTGAATATGAGAGGGGGAAAGAGGTTGATATAACAAATGCAGCTTTTCTTGCTACAGTATTATTAACGAAGTTCTGACCACCAGCAGATCCTTACTTTGCCACTGATCTGTTTGTTCCATTTTATACCAACACTGAACAAATTTTCATTAGATCTGAATGTGTCTTTGTTACTGTTCTCAGAATGTCAGATTATTTATAGGCTGCTGAATTCTTTTTTGGCTGTAAAAAAGCAAATTTTCTTCTTTTTTTTAAACTGGTTCTTAGCATTCTATCAAATATTTCAGGGTGATGGAACCCAACATCTTTCACTCTTGTTGAAGCCGTACAGTGTTTATTTTAATTTACAAAAGCCTCTCACTGTCTTATGATTTCTTTTTCATTCTGTAATTTAAATATCCTCTGGCTGATGCAAAAAAGGTTGTTCCCATTTTAATTTTTGTATGTATATTGGGGCTATCAGTCTCACCTTTCTGGCATGAATTCAGAACTCCAAGTATACTGACACCCAGATAAATGCAGTCCTGCCATGACTGTCTCTTCTGGGCATGAGAAATTACTTAAGAGCATGTCTGTCCTTGCTTGTTATATTTAATAAATATTCTAGATTAAGTTTCTATTCCTAGGGTTGTCCTGTTTAAAAATCAAAATATTATTTTTTAATTTAATTGCACCATCTGAATAATTTCTTAATGCATGGTTTTTGAGGAGCAGGATCATGGCTAAATTTTTTATGAACATGGATACTGCTTTTTGATATAGGCATATATATATAGGGATTGTGTTGGTATTGAATATGCTTTACTGAATATACTAGTCAGGTTTACATGCTGGATGGCTTTGAAGTCATGACTTTCCCATGGATTATACAATTCATGTAATGATGATGACAACATGTTTCTATAATATCAGAAAATGCATAGCTCATAATAGAAACAGTATTCTGAATCTTTATAAATAGCTTCAGTGGCATAGAACAAATTATTTCAGAAATCTTACCCATTATTCAGGAAAGCATCTGTTAAAACTTTAAGAAAGTGAGGTATGTATACATAGGTGTATCTGAACAGTTTTATATAAAACTCTACTGCCTTTTTAAAATTGAGAGTTCCTCCATACTTTATAAAGCATAAGAACTGATTTACCCATGATGTTGAAAAGTATTTTTCAAACAAAAAGATGACTAAGCCTTCAAAAAGTGCCTTATAATATGGACAATGTTTGTTGAAACTCTTCCTCATTTTAAAATAGTCCCAATGTTATCCAAAAAGGGGATTTGTTATCCAGCTGACAACATCATACCAGAAATACATTACTTGTAAGCATGTGCAAAAATGTGTTTGAATATTTTCAAGGAATTTTTTTTTAAATTTTATTTCAGCAACGAAATCCTGATGTTCGTCATGTGGATTTGGAGATACTGTAGACTTGAACAGGAGAAATCTTCAGGTTGCTACCCTGGTGGAAAGAAGTCACGTAAAGGGCTGAGAAGCTTCTGAGACTGCAGTGACTCAACTCCATACCTCGCTTCCTTTGCCACAGGCTCCCTGGACTGTTAGCACTGCTGCTGTTTCCGGAAGGGCGCTAGACTTGCAGACAAAAAATTCCATGGCAAAATCAGTTTCAAAAAGTTACTCGAGTTTAATTCCACAGGAGAGTCTGTCCAAGTATATTTACTGCGATTCAGAACTTAAAACTTGAGGTTTAGTTAGGCAAATACAGCTGCCTGAAACTATACAACACACTTAGTTTTTCCATTTGTGTCCCTTTGCAGTCAGTTTGCACTTCTTTAGTTTCTTTCAAGACATCATTAAAGGTTCTTGGGAGATATTAAGATTAGCTAGGAAGAGTTTGTTCCAGTGGAACCTGCCAACCTTAAATTGCAATATTTCAACTGTGTGATTGTTTCACAGTTTTTCTTTTCTATGAGATAAATTGTTTCAAATGGGCGCTGGCCTTATCTCAAGTACCATGACCTGGAATCCTGCTTTTTGCCACCATTACAACTGCACTTCAGGAAAACAAGGCTTTTCACCTCAGAGGAGCCAGCAGTATGGGTTTAGCTAAAGTACATTAAGTTACTGTGAAAAATTACTGCATACAAATTTCGGTGCACTTCCTCTCTTTAAATTTTGTTTGTTTTTTTTCCCTACTTTGAAACTTGTTTTCTTATTTGTAAGTATCTTCAGATGTAATCTGGGAGATATTTATGGTAGTGCTTATTAAAAGTTACCTGGCATTTTTGGCTTTTTATATTTTAATAGATTTTATTGCCAGATGTGGTCTTTGCTAGAAGATGCGAGAGATGTAGCTGGAATATATAATAGTAAAAAATGATCTATTTATAATTAAACAAATGAATACATTGTATTTTTAATTTATTTGCCTTTAGATATTATCTGAATTCAAAACCACTTACTCTGAATTTTTTTATAACTTGACCTTGCTTATTTGGGAAAGTAGAGTAATTCTATCAGTGATCCTCAACAATCCAGAGATAAGTGATTAGTTTATCACTTTGAAATGTGAAATTCTAGAACTGCGTACAATTGTCTCAAGGCTTTCTGCAGTAGGTACTCAATTTGTACCAGATTCTTTGAGACCCAGTCTTTATTAATAAGGCCATGAGTACTGAACATTCAAGTTGAAATATAAGTAAAATAACTGTATTTAAATAGCACTGAGGAAAATTCTTTATGCACTTTAACGTAAAATGAGATTTGCTTATGGGTGAGAGGTGGTAATAAGACCATCCTAGTAACTCAGTTGCTGAGTAATGACTGACTTGCTGAAAGAAGAAATGTTGATATGAAACACAAGTCTTCAAAAATCAATTTAAGATTATATTCTAAGCATTGCAGCAAATAATTATGGAGACCAATATGTCCAGATTTGACTAAAAGCATTTTAGAATATTTTTTTTTGCATACTAGGTGTCACTTAGCAGTGAACTTTGAGAATTTAAAATAACATGCCTTTTTGACAACTGCAAAGCACTTTGCATGCTGGTATTTTAAGTAGAAAAACATTCCAGAGTTAAGTTACAGATGGGGCTTCACATACAGTAATTGTGAGTGAAAGGATCTCCTTGGTACCCTTTTCCATAATCCCTATTCACTGGTGGCTTTTTTATAGCATATTACCTTATTATGGCTAATTCAAAAGAAGGCTTACTTTATATGGTTTTCTCCTATTGTAAAACTAGTTAGTATATATATAAGCCTGATGATTTAAAATTCAGCTTAAAGGTAATTTGGAAGTCTCCCATATCAAATAAATAAGGCATATTTTAGCACATTATAAATAATTTACCTTTCTCCTCGCCCTTCTATGTAAAATTCATCTCATCTCAGTATGCACTCTCCTGGTATTAGTCTTATTCATGAAGAGCACTGGAATCTGGTAACGCATAACATGTTTTCTTCTCCCTAGAATATTTATATGGATTTTGAATTTGAATAAACACATTAATAAACCAGTTATTTCAGAAATCAAAAACCTGAAGAGAAGTAAAACTGGGAAAATGTTCTTCCTGCAGAGGTTAGTGAAGACAGCCAATGTGACCCAAGTGGTTTACATGCTGGAGTTTCTGATGAATGAGTAGTGTCAGTGTGCACTTTGTAGGGCAAAACTTTCTTTGCGAGTTTGGTAAATGTTATCTCCATAGCAAAGTGTTCCTGTATTGTTTTCAAGAGGAGGTATGACCTTATATTCTTACAGGACATCTGCTCCAAAAGCCTATAAAAATGTTTTTTTATTGATTGGAGATGTAGTTCATCTGAATTCTGATCTTAATTTCCTTATTTCAATCAGAAAAATACCCATCCACATCTTTTGTTTATATTCCAAGATAGAATTCAGTTCCTTGTCTCCCAGTTACTTTATTGATGATAGCATCACAGTATGTTAAATTCAAGATGCCAGGACTTGAATGTTTTTGGATACATTGCAGTTTACCAGTCTGAGGACCTAGTTCCGTTTTTTAAAGTGTCCTGGATGATGATGTACTACAAAAAGGCAGGCAGACTGGTTTTGGCAGTACCTTGTAAGTTTACATGTCATGAGTTGGATGGAAGTACTGATTCATTGAGCCTGCCAGGTTGGAAAGGAGTAGTAATTCCAAGCTGTTACATTTTAATTTATAATTTGCAAATTGTTTTTAACAGATATGACATTTTTACTGCTTTTTTTCTTTAGCTGTCTTTATGGTCGAAACCTTGAGGTGATGTGGGTCCACTACTTAGTTTACTTTTGTTTTCATGTTTCTGGGGAAAATAATTAGCTAATACATTTACCTGATACAGTCTTCAGATTAAAGAACTGTACAAAGTGTGGAGGAGTGAATTTTTTCTTTATCACAAATACAATTACAAAATGTTTTTTTGGATTGATTTTAAGGAAGAGAAGTGAGGATTTACCTAACAATAAAGTTATATTCTAGGATTTTTTCAAATAAGGTGTGGTGTTTTAAAATTATTTATTTCTGTAGACTGGCCTTGCAGGTTGTATTTTTTCAAATTGTGTTCAAAGTATGGCTGCCCTCTTTACTTTGTGGAAGATTGCTTACATGCTGTGCAGTATCTCATAACTTTATAAAACTTGTGATGTTTGAAAAACTTGTCTTAGTGTTCCAATATACTGAATGATCTTAATGTATTTTAAGTCCAAGTTGGCTGGATACTTATATGGTTTTCTGCAGAATATTTTTTTTCTGTAAAAGATAAAATTTTGAAGTGATTATCTTTTCCCCAGTAATGAATTCAAGGCTAAATTGTCTCCATTATACACTGGAATTCAGCCTTTGAAAGGAGTCCCTTTCCCCTTCCACTTTAAAAGCATTTATTAAGGATACAGTGGTAGTAGTAATCACCTCAGTGGATTACTGTACTACAGGGACTGTTTCATGGTTTGTGTTCTGGTCCAGAAGGAGTAGGGGGAACACATTTTTTAAGGACAAGTTTGCATCCTTTATTCCTTGTGACTCATCCTTGAACTGAAGGCTTTTTAGGCTCTATTTTTTTTCCTTCCTTAATTCCCACACAGATTTTATTGGTTTTAAAAAGTGACTCTTACTTTTAGAGGAAGAAGCCATTATGGACATCTTATGGTTTCAATAGCAGGCCTAAATTCTACTTTTGGTCTGTGAATTTTGTACTGTACTTCTTGCTCATTAATAGTTGACAATAGTGATTACTGTTTTGAAAGCTATAAACCATGTTAGCCAAAATAGAGTTTTCTGATTCTGTCAGGTGCAGCTTTATCAGCTGTATCAGGAGTCTCAGTCTTTACTCAGAGATTTCTACTGCCCCTCTTTGGTAAAGGAGAGTACAGGAAAGTTGTTAGGTATGTTTTGTCTAGGTTGTACATTGATTGCAGTCCTGTGTCTTTATTTGTAATGATTTTAGCTGTTTTTTCTTTTTTCTGTAAGAAAGGAAAAACATACATCATGGAAGTACCTCTAACAGTGTTGAGTACATCAAATACAATCTTCATGCAAAGAATTTTATGCCATTGTGTACAGAAAGTGTGGCAATTCTTGGAAATTGTCAGTGAAGGAATCCTTTTTCTAAACTTGATTTAGATGTTTTCCTTATAGAGGAAACCAGAGCACCATATTGTTTAAGATTTGAAAACAGTGTTTCCTTTTATGGTCACATGTTCTTAAGGCATTTTGGCATGGTAGAACAATTGATGAATATTGACTCCTGTATAAAACTTGCCCTTCTGCGCATGCCTAGAGGTTTACAGAAGTGAATATAAAATTACAGTGCTTTTTTTCTGTCTAGCTTAAGTACTGTGCTGCTTCTATTCTTATTGTTGGCTCTGAATAGAGAGTACCACTAACATCTATCTCTCTTGCAGTCTACCTGCATAATGTGAGAAGTTGAGAGGTACCAAAGACTTTTTTCTTACAGAGGGTTTGCATAGCTTAAGTAATTTTTCTTTTCTTGTTAGTGAGACACAAATCATTAAGATCAAAAGTAGACTATATTACATAAAAAAAAAATAGGAATCCAGGCTCTAAAGCACAATAGTTCAATTTTTGAAATGTATGTCCTTTGAGGAAAATAAAACAGAAGCTTGAAGTGGATGTATGTTCTATAGAAACTGCACTCAATCAGGCTTTGCAAAGCAAAAGAAATTAAACTAAAAGTATGTGATAAAAAGAAAAGAATACAAGGAAGGAAAATACCCAAGATGTTGAGCACTTGGAAATAGAAAAGGATGAAAATCATCTAAAAACTTGTCCCGAAATGATGATTGGAGAAGTAAAGAACAGTAAGGAATTATATTTTATTAGAATGCACAAATCTAGGTAGGATGATGTTTTCTTTCTTTTACCAATATTCTGATAGTTGGGTAATTACTCTCTCCTGCCCCTGGCAAAAACGTTTTTTTTTTCCTTTGCTGAAAATCAGAGCCTCTGTCTAACTGTGTCCTAATACGGTGTTCAGCCTTGCAGGTACAAACCTATTTGTCCACTGAAAACTGCTAAGGGTGGTATTGTAACCTCAGTCTTTGTTGGTGAGGTATGTGTTTGGTAAGTGGAGGGTGAGTGATGTTACTTGTGGAAATGGGAGCTGGAGTGAATTAAAGAGAAAATTAATTGATGCTGTTAGACAGAAAATGACTGAAGCACCATATTGAATGTGCTGTGGAAAAATAGGTGCTCTGAGGTCTGCAGAATTCTTGCAGTGGGCTGCAGTCACTGATGAATATGTTAGTCTATTTTTCAATGTGCTGAGATGTCTGTGGATAAGCAGGATTTTTAATTAACTCACATTCTGAAAAGGAGTTAAGACATTCAAAATGTAATGTGAAAAAGATGTATGTTTTTTAAATACCACAGACACTATAGCACATTATAATAGACAGGCAGAAAATATTTGAGGTGATTGTGGACATTTTTTTTTCAGTTTAGATCAAAGCCACCAAATAAAATAAAGGGGTCTTGGTTACTTTTTATAAGCATTACACTAACAGCAAATCCAGTCAAATTTTGGTATAGCCAGCATTCATAGTGCTGTTCTGGGTAGCAGGTATATGTTACAATAGTGGAATACAGGTTCATAATCTAGCATAAGTTTGGTTTTTGTAATCTAAATTTAGACTGTGTTAAAAACTTTAGAGGTTGTGATCAGCTTCTTCAAAACTGAAGTCAGAAGAAAAAAATGCAATGATGTATAAATTATGTAATATAAAAGGGATTTTGTAGGTTTCTCTTCAATTAAATTCACTCAAGAACTGTGTGAGAAGTGTTTGAAAAATGCCTAAAGCATTCGGAAAGCATTTTGGCTATTGCCAAGATGGTATGAAATTTGAAACTCAGCAGTGAGATTTTTCACTGGTGGTAGGACTTCCAAAGGGCAATCTCAAAGTCTGTTTTTCCATGCAGCCTTTTAATCAGATTCACCAGCCCCCTCCCCACCCTGCGCCTTGCATTTTGGTATAATTGCTTTTTCATTCTGTGTCTTGGTTACTCTGTGTTAGTATGGGGAAGTAATTTTTATTTGTGAGGTGTAGATGTTGGGATATTTACCTGCATATGTTCTTTGTTTTGTAATTATACTTGAATTCAGTACATTCTGTATCATGTCTGGAAGTTGTAATTACTCAGTAAAATGTTACATAGCCAGTAAGGGTTGTGTTCTGTTAATTTAAGCAATTTTATATGTATTGGAAAAGGTGAGTAATAACACTGGCTTTAGGCAGCAGATGATTTGCTCTGTTTCTGAATTCAAATTGCATATAACTATTTGATGGATGCAAAGCAAAGGTTCTATCCATCTATTTGTACTAGTTATTCAATTTGCCTTTGCGACACAGGCACACACTGTTCAACAGCATGCACTCGGTGAGGGAGCAACCTGCCCAGGCTGGCCAAGCTCTGTTTATTTGTTCTGTGAACCTCGCTGGCAACTCCGCCTTTCATCCTGTTCACCCCCTGCCTTCAAAGAGGGCAGTTCCTTCCCCCGTGCTGAGAAAGCTCTTTCTGCCTGGCTCAGAGGCGCCACTGGCAGTGTCTCCAATTTGGACTACACGTCCTGATCCAGATGTAGCATGACATGAAGAAAGGTAATACTACAGATGGGTTGCGTGTGTGTGTAGTCAAGGGTATGAAGAATTCCTTGAAGAGGTTGGGTTTATGTGTTAGGCTTGCATAGTAACCATAGCTTCACAATCCCAGCAAAGCCTCTTAAGAAAAAGACAGCTTAGAAAGGATTTAATGTACTGTCTGGTACACTTAAGTGCCCCTTTTTATCACTAATACTGATAAAACTGCTCATTTATTCAGTTATGGGAAAAACTGCTTCTAATTGGGCTAAAAAAAGTTTGTGGTTGGAAAGAAGAGTCAAAAATGTCAGAAATCTGGCTGATGAAGTGAAGAAACTTGAAGAACTGGAGTTTTTGTCTGTATGGTATCAGATACCAGAAATAAAGTGGTCAAGCGACATATTGCAGGAAAGGTTTTGGCTATACAGTGTATGTCCTGATTGTTAAAGATGTTTTATTTCATAGTTAAGAGACTTCCTTTCTCATTGGAAGTTTGTTGGATTTATATGGTTTTTGTTGTATTTATTTTTTTTCTCTAGTGAACCAAATGGCACAAGATCTGCCTAAGCAGAGAAGTGACAGACTTGGGGGCCTCATCTCGTGTCTATTAGAGGTCAAGTTCAAATACTGGGCTGTCTTTTGGGCTGTTGGAATAACCAAGCAAGTAGTCTCAGCCACTTCAAAAGAGGGAGGGAGCTCTGTCTTTTCACATAATGTAACCTGTCATTTTCAAAATCTCTATTTACTGTCTAGCGTTTATTGAAAGGCCATTCTTAAATAATTGTGTTAAATGGGGGGTAATAGGTTGAAGTGGGACCTTGCAGTGAGCTGGTTGAAGGTGATTTAAAAGTCCTGATCAAGAAGGAGTTTTGCCTGTCTTTGCAAATATTTTATGAGGGACTTACTAAAAAATCATGAAAAGTAAACATGCCCTTAGTGTTTGAATTAAACTTTTTTTGAAAACCTTAGGAAAAGGGACATAATCTCTGCTTTCACAGAAATTGTGCCAGCTCAGCTCCTAGTAAATTACGTATATTGATTTACCCAAGCTCTTAATGATTTGAATTTTTTTAAATTTAGACTTCAGTTCTGATGCTGAATTGGAGCTTAGTTAGATCTTTT
Organism: Eopsaltria australis; assembly: GCA_034509425.1. NCBI lineage: Eukaryota > Metazoa > Chordata > Aves > Passeriformes > Petroicidae > Eopsaltria > Eopsaltria australis. The sequence goes on from JAVTVJ010000610.1 coordinate 88,755, forward strand.
CTAGGTTCTCTTTCTGGCACTTGAGGTGACTTAAATGTTATTCACTGCTCTAGTGTAAACTGATATTCAGTGTTTTAGAGAAGTATTTTTTTTATCCCAAATACTGATTGAAGAGCAGTTTACTATTAAATCAGGCTACTCTTAATGCTTAAGAAAGCATTAAGTTTAGGGTTTAAATGTGGGGGGTTTATTTTCCTCTTAGGCAGTCATAAAGAACTTCCATCTTGAATTTGATGCACATAAAAATGCATTCATATATGAACCTCTGTCTCTGCATGTTGTAATTGTATGTAGATGTCTTTGGGTCCAGATTTGTACCTCACTGATGTTTCTCATGAAAGACAACTTTCTCAGCATCTCAGAAAAAAAAAAAAAAAGTGTGGAAGAAGGTCCTAATGAATTTGGGCAACTTGGAGACCTTGATGCAAGAAAGACGTTCCAGTAAGGCTGTGGCTTTAACCCATTCTGCTCCTTTCCCTTTATGCTTTTTACTGATTGAATTGGTTCTGACCTTTACTGTAGAACTTCAGTTTTCAGGTTCAAAACAAGGGTTTTAGGTGGAGAAGACTAATTCCAAAATCTATGTTCCAGGAGCTCCATCTGCTCTGCAGGTAATTGGACATCTCTGGATCACGGAGGGGACGTGCAGTGATACTCTGGCTAGCATTTGTTGGGTTTACAAATGTGCCAAGGTCAACCTTTTTCTAGGAAATGCCTCACCCTGGAACAGTCTTCCTGATGCTGTGGATGGGAAAGATACCCCAGGTGTTTCCTTCACATTCTGTTTGTCAAGAGACTGTGTTGGAACTGCTTGCTGCTCTTCTTCTTTGGATTATCCTTTAGCAAACAAAAAAAATCCCTCTTTCCATCAATAAGTAGTTCAGGTTTTGGCTCTTTGAGGTTCTCACATCATTTTGGAAGAAGAATTTCAGCTTTTCAATCACATTGCTACCAGACATTTTTGAAAGGTTTAATTAGACTTTTTCTGCTGTACTATTGACTCTGTTCCTAAATGGGAACTAAATTAATATTAACTTTTCTAATGGGAAACTACTTTGAGTCATTAGCAAACCTGTTTCTTTCCATTTTCCTACAAAGACAGCCTAGGTTGAGGCAATTATATTTGTCAGATGAGTGGGAAAGTTTAAAGTGTTTTTAAGGACAAAAGAGTTTTTTAGCTTTCCCCCAACATTGTTGTATAAATTCATGTCAGATTTTTTTCTCTCGACTTAGCTAATTAATCTGCTGGTGTGGCTCTTTTTTTTTTTTTCCTTAATGTGATACATTTGCAGTAGAAGCTGCAGATATTGAAGGGTCTGTGGAGGAGGGTTTTTGCGTTCATAGGGCAAGGTCATATACAGAGATCTGCCAAGTATTCCAAGGGACTCCCTGGTGCAGCAGGAAAGGTTTATCCCTGGAGAACTGTTTATATATGAACTTGCTAGGAATAACCAAGACAGAGCCTCTGATTTAAATAGGTCCCACTCAAGGAGTGGTCAGGTCACATCAGTGGTGCTGGTTTGCTTTGTCAATGACTAAGATTTATATGGTTGTCACCTGGAGCTGTTTTCACACTTGCCTTGTGCTGAAGCACTGGGGACCATTTGTGGTTACTGATGAGCATAAGAGTCAGGTAGGGGAAGATGAGTTCTTTTTGAGATACGGAGTTCTTTTTGAGATCACGTACATATTTCTAAACAGAAACTGATTTTGCAAGTCAGTACACGTTGTATTACTGTCCATGCTGCATGAGCTACTGGCAGTCCACTGGCTTCAGTCAGTGCCTCAGCAGTGGGAAGGAGGCAGAGGAAACTCTGCCTAGCTGAACTCAGGAGGACAAGATTTTGCAACGTGAGTAATCTTATGAAAATAAGATTACAAACACTTTAAAATATGAGCTTGCATATGAGCTTGTTCAAAGCAAATGAGGTAAAAACTAAATACCTTTGTAAGCATGAGGTTCAATGCCTGACTTGGACCTTAAAGTTCTCTTCAGGGACATCTGATGCCTCAGGAAAGACATAACTGCCAGCATGGGCCTTGCTTCTGAGGGCACCAGCACTGCTGCACAGCAGGAGCACAGTTTAGCCATTGCCTTACCAGTATGTTTAACAGGTATTTAGTGAAAAGGTGATAAAGGGTGACATTATTGAATTACACTCTCCATCTGTGCTGCTTGTTCCACTGCAGTTACTTCCCAGTCCTGCTTCTTCCCCATCCCAGGTACCTCTTCTGTACTCCTCCTCTCTACTTGCCCAGCCCTAGGCACTGCCTCTCATGCTTATCCCCTTCCATATGCTCTGCTGTTAGACCTTATCTCTCTTTTCATAAACCCAGTTGCTGCTTCTGGTTCCCTACTTAGGTTCTCTTCTTCCCTGCCAGCTTTCCCTGCTGGGCTCCTGCCTGTACTGCTCCTTCACGCTATTTGGTTTACACACAGCATATCCCTGTTCCCTCCTGCCTCCAGATCTACCCTCAGACATTTCCAGCCATTTCCCAAAAGTCTGGGAAGTCACAGCTTTTCAAAGAGAAGCTAATTATAATTTTTTGCAGTTGGATTAATACAGGTTTTCAACTTCAATTTCTCAGAGTTACCTGAAATTGTTCTGGTGGGGGGTTAGTGAACTGTTCTCATTAATTGTGATTTTCACAAAAATAATGCAGAAGCTGAAGCCCCTGACCTAGAAGATTCTTGCTCAACCCCAGTTAATTTTGCAGCATTACAGGCACCCAAAAGTGTTGTTTTATAATGGCACTATTTGGTAACCATTTCAAATGGCTGACACCAGCCTGTGGGCAGCCCCATCTGCCTTCACAGGCCAGCAGCAGTGGTTTGCTGTGGTGAATGTTTGTCACTGTAATTCCTCTACAAATTATCTGGAGCCAGGATTTTCTAAAGCATTTAGGAGAACAGGATACATTCAGCCATCACTGGATTCTGAATTAAAATGGGATTTAAACGTCACTGCTTGAAAATCCAGGTTTTAAGATTGCAGATGGGTACTTCCTCTGAACAGTCTTTCTATTTAACCAGCACATAAATCTATGTGCTTGTATATTGAGGTGAAAATGGTTTATATTATATTCATACTTGGATTCTTCATAATCCTTCATTGTGCTTTCTGGTGCTTCATACCAAACAAGCATTTAATGCAAAAGAAAATGCTCTAGCCCTTTATATAAATCTAAAACTTTTAATATATATTTATAGTGAGACCCAGGTATCATGGCTGTCACACTGACACAAGATTGCCTCTAGAGAAAGAAAGAGACAGGTTAACCAGAGACTAACTTTTATTGTGCATTTTTATGCAACAGAACAAATGGAACTGGAGGTATGTAGTAATAAAACCAATATTCAAATTAGAATTAACACCTGAAATAGTAAACTGTAGGTAACAAATGTCTTTATAATTAAAAAATATTGACTGTTTAAAAAATTCTCTAAGATTTTATCTTCTTTAAAAGAAATGTGTGTTGCCACATAGAAAACAATTCACACATCCTATAGAAATTGTCACAAAAACCTTACTAGTCTATATTACACTATGCACTTTTATTTTGTACAATATCTGATAAAGGTCTATCCCTAACCTGTACTTACTCTACACAGTACAATCATCATTAGAAAGTATTCATAGAATTAACTACACCATAACAATAAAAATATCAGGATTAATGTCTTCTTTAATCACAGTTTCTCCACGAATATTTGTCATAGAAAATATAGCGAAGGCATGTTGGCACAGATGGGCGTGCGGTGCTGCTACACAAAGTTTGAGAGAAGGCAGATACATAAATGACAGTAAGATTAAAGCGTATGGAAGGATAAGACAGGAATCTCTATCCTCCTGGGACTTTCTGGAGTGACATGATAGATAGCAGTTTCCTTCTGTCGCTGGGAAGGGATGTGCTGGCTTATAAAGCACACTGCCTAAATATGGATATCTCCCTCTGCAAGGGCTTATGTGCTATCTGTTATTTCAGGTCCCAGACCTAACATATTGCAGGTATTTAGATGCTTCAATGTGTATGGATTTATAACACCTAATGAACAAATTAACTGGAATAAGTTGTTGTGCAAGGTTTGGGTTTTTAAAATGAAATGTGTGGGTCAAGTGGCCATGATGGCAATTAAAAACAAAGACAAATGACAAAATTTTTTATACTCTGTTATTTTAAAATGTAATGTGAACAAAAATATGAGCTGGTGTCTGTTAATGCCTGTCTGTGACCATGATTCATGTCACTGGCCAGTGCACATAAGCAATTGAGGACAAAATTTTGTTCATAAAGAAAGGTCCAAACCTGCAAAGCCATTTCTTCTGCCAAAGTGGCTTTCAGGATGAAATTATACTTTTGGTTATTTTGCACAATGAGAGTAGAGGATTGTGAGTGGTTTCAGGATGCTGGCAATGCTTTTTACACTAAAAATAAAGCTAGGCTTTATTTCAGTTAAAATCTGAAATAGTTATTTCAGCAAATCTTTCCATTATTAAGTGAGAGGTCTGTCCAGTTCAGTAATTCTGTTCTGTGACTGTTAAAAAGTGTTTATATCTTAAACATCATACAATTAAGCATCTGATAGGAAACCATCACAATGTTTACAAAAATACAGCATGATACATATCGCTGTGGACAAATTTACAGGATAATGTTGACTCACACATTCTGACATGTTTTACCAAATAGTTCTGGCATGTGTCACCACATTAAACATAGACCAGCAAGACTTACACCATCTGAGCAATGTAACATCTTCTATTATAGTTCTTTTTAAAAAAGTGTAAGTTCAACACTGAAAAGCTACTATAGGATATCTGTACTGTGACATTTCTATACACTGAATTTCTCCTCCAGAGGCCACCACGTGCTGTGACCACTCCAAGAAAGTCACCTCCTGCCTGTAATGAAGGAATGCTGCTCTAAACCCCTTGGTCTGGTGAGGTCCTGTGTGACTAAATTGCTACTTGACTTTTAGAAAATAAATTAGTTATTTTGGGGCCAATGAGTGCCTTCCAACCCCCTTTTAAAAAAAGCCAGTAAAATGAAAGTGAACTGAGAGGTATTGGACATTTGAGGGCCTAAAGCATATGGGGACTGGGCAAGAGGCTCTCTATGGCAGTGTATGATGAGCCCATGTCCCGAGATGCCCCATAGGCCAGGAGAGACCAGGCACAGCCACAGGCAAAGAGGAGGCAGAGGGCAGGAAGGAGCTCCTGTGTGGGCGAGCTGAACGTGGAGAGGCTGCCTCAGCCCTGCAGCCAGGCTGGGCCCCGAGGAGTGCTGCACCCCAGAGAGCCCTTCCTGCTCTCTGAGGAAGGGTCTGGTGCCTCCTGCCTTGCCTGGAGCATAGGGAGAAGGTTGGGAAGGGGGAGGAAAAGGGTGAAAGGAGCCATTAGTAGCTATGCCTGTGGCTTGCACAAGGCGGTGAGGAAAGCTGGGGAGAATGAGAGATGCGTTCAGGAGAGTCAACGCTGGTGAGGTAGCACTAAGGATGGTCAAAAGTGAAGTGAGCTTTCTTTCCAAAGAACAGTTCCCTGTACCTGCCAGTGGGGAAATGTTGCCTCAGGAAGTGCTGATTCAGGCTGTGGAGGATGCCAACACTGGCCTGAGTGGCCACACAAAGGTAAGGAGATGGAAACACCCTGATGTGGAAAGGAAAGGGCATAATTTCTTTGGCATTGCGTATTTCTGGCGTGGATCAATTTAGAAGGACAATGGACTCCTAAACCTTTAAGATTAAACTTCTGTTGTGGATCGACTTTTGTTTTTAAAGCTAGTATCTGCTTCCAGTGTTGTGCACCCTTGTGAATTCTGCTCCAACAGCTCTTTTCTTACAGCTCTCAGTCTGGATCCCATGTCTACTTACTACAGAACACTAAACCAGGTTCTTCTTGCCCAACCCCTCCCTGAATGCAACACTGAGCAAAACCAGCACATTGCCTCACCTCTTTCAAGGAATGGATATAAAACTCAAATTAAAGTGAAAACAAGAAAAGGCAATTTAAAGCTACGTAATACAACTGCAGAATAGGAACAGACGAAGGAAAATCTGTCTTCTGAAATAGCAGTTTGTTTTTAGCAGTCTTATTTTAATGAAATCTGTCATGATCAACTCTAATCCTCTAGAAATCTAGATAAATATACTGTCTATCTGATATACAATGCAATTTTTATCCGTTAGAAGTGCCTGTTATTATTCTGGGTCTTTTGAAGGATTCTGCTGTTGATGAGTGCTGCTGTTTTACTCAGGAAGCTTAATTTCCTGACAGAGTTGGCTAAGAAAGTCCCTGGATTTTCTATCTTGTGTGGTATTTTAAGGTAGCATTTATAATTATGTTCTTTTCTGCTAGCAAATGGGAAACCGCTTCTATTTTTTTGTTACAAGTGTGCAGACTTGTACTTAAATCTTCTAGTCAGGGAAAGCAAATAGCACCCAGCTGTTCTGAGTCCAGGCCTGGGATTGTTATCAATAGGCTGAAGAGATAGTAGCTGCTTTTTCTTTCGACATTTTTATGGTTTTTAAATGACCTTTCCTCTACAACTGGATGAAATGAACTGCACGTTCCCTTTGAATGTGCTATGAAGGATTTAGAAATAATAGGCACTGAGAAGTCCTGTAAAGCAGGTCTTAAAATGGATTTCTTTCTGTTAACTGGGATATGGTAGAGTGGAGAAGCTGAAATGTATGCAGTATGTGTTCAAACATGCTTTGGACTCCTAAATGACAGCAGGGTTAAGTATGTTTAGCAAACAGTCTCTCCTAAATTAAGTGGTTGCTACTGTTGTATGATGTGGTCCTCACTGCCATCAATCTCCAGATCCATCTTGCATACCTCTGTTGAAGACTTCATCCTGTGATCCCGGGTGGTCAGTCCCCTCGTAATACGAGTTGCCGTTGTGAAGGAAAGTCCCCACAGCGCGGCCCTGGCGCGCGTGTCCCACCGCGTCACTGAACACCTTGTTTATCTGCTCCTCAGACGGCATCCACCAGTCCGGGTTGGAGGTGCAGTGCATCCTAATGAACTCTGCAGGAAAACATGCAAGGATAAAAAGCAACTTGTCTCGGCAGCATCTGGTATTGCCCAGGTGTCAGCAGCTCATGGGAAATAAGAAAGGAGGTATTGCTGCTCTACTTAAGCAGAAGTAAAGCCTTATGGGGGATGCCATGATAATGCCACTTGGACCTATTTTATTTCTGCACAAGTGTGTTGCTTCACATGCAGTGTATGTTGTTATACCTGAGCTACCTAGGTGTCTCATGGGACCAGGATATAAAGTTCCTTCTTGTGGGAATACAAAAGAACTAATTCGAAGTGAAGGCAGTGGTTCAGCATGTGCAATATGTGTGGACATTAACGTAAGCCAGGGCATATTTCATTTGAAATCTGTTGGTCTCTGTACCTCAAGGTGATTGCTGTTGGATCTTTCTGACCTGCCTCTGCTGGCTCCTTCAGCACCTGCAACCTGCAGGAGCCCCCAGCCTGCTGGAAAATGTCATTGCCATTATTTCAGTTTGGTGCTCCTTTCTGTTTGGGATATCTTTCCTTTTATGTTCTGCTATTTCAATCTCCCTGTATTTTACACCTATTTTTTCAGAGACTAATTTGGCCTTAGAAATAGCTAAATGAGATTGGAGGACTGATTTGGGGAGCCTTGCTTCCCCTTGTTTCCAATGCAGGAGAAAATGAATTGTACTGCATGTATTTTAGCTATTTAAATAGCTGCTGCCTCCACATACAGCTATTTGTATGTGATGATTACATTTTTTATAATTTATTTTTCAGATCCTTTGACTTGCTATATGCTAGACTTGCAGAAGGTGCCCTGCCAATTCTGGAGTTGTAACTGCTAGACATAGCTCAAATAGGTGTATTTGGACTTTGAAAGATCCAAATATGATTTTGAATGTGAGGGCACCTTATTAGAGATATTGGATACACTGCACCTCGTGTAGAAACTGAGCTGCTTATTTATTCTGTAACATTAGTTATTCCCTCATGCAGTATTGTGTGTCCCAGGATATTTTTAAATTCTATTTTCTACTGTTGACAAGCCAACAGCACAATAAGTGGTGTAAGGTAACTTCATTACTGTCACCGCATCTCCAGACAGGGAATGCTGTGCTTTTACACGAGTTCCCGTGCCTGCAAGGTATCTCATCTGTTGGACAATTAGGATGTGATTTTTGCATAGCTCCTCCAGCAGTGTGTCTGCAAAAGTGATAGCGATCTCTGTTTTAAATTCATTTCCCTGGAAATCCACACAGGCAACAGTAATTCCTACCCAGTTATGTTCACATGTGCCCCCACAGACTCGTCTTTTTCTCAGAGAAACGGTTACCACGTAAAAGAGAAATGCTATAATTTAAACATGCCAGGATGTTTTAGAACTGGTTCCAGACACCAGTCGGTTGTAGGAATATATTAAAAATGTTTATATATATTTAAACTACTCTGAGTGCAGACAGAGAACCAATTTGCACTCCCTGCTATGGTGGAAAGGCATAATTAGCTGGGTTGAGAATTAGTCAGACACTTGTTACGTCTGCTTGTAAATGAGTAGGAAGGAGCTAGTGGCCAACTCTCAGCACTGGAGAAACTTGTCATGTTCCCACCTACACACAAAAGCCCAAAGGGAGAGCTGTCTACTCTGCTTTCTTAGCTGGTCATTACACACTGCATGTTTTGGCTTCCTCTTCAAGCTTCTGAAAATTAAAGAAACTACACTTTCTCTTTCTCCCAAGGAGCGTTCCCCACGTTCTGTGTGTCCAGGACCTCAGAAAAGTGAGTGGCCACAATCAAAGTTCCATGTACAGGTGAATTTACTGTTAGTCTTGGGAGGCAGGTGAGAGAAAGGGGAAGAAAAGGGTATCAACACTCTGCTTGTGCATAAATTATTAGGTGATACTTAAAGTAACTTAGTAAATGCTAAAGCACTTGTATCCAGCCTTCATTTTCCAGAACTTCTGGGCCACTGAATCTCCCTCTAGATCTCTGCAGCCTGGTGTGCAATGGACTTGCCCTTCAGTTTAGCTCTGGTAGCGTTCTGGTAGAGTCTCATAGGGCAGGTTAAAAGATTCCTTTGTAGTACAAAAAGACCTTGTTTCCCTGATTTGTCTGTATCTAAAATCTAAGTTACCTGATTACATCAGTGTACCCTAACCATGAGTCTTATCTACCTAGCCTTGTTGGATTCTTCTACCCTAAATGGGAAGAGGTCCTATCTGATGTATATAAGCACTTTGGACTCCAGTTGAATGAGTAAAGATATTTTTATCACTGACTGACCACTGACTGACTGAATGTAGCTTTTTACATTGCATTGATTAGTAAAACATTCTTGAGGTTAGTTCAATAAAATTTCATGTACGTGCTCACAAAATACTACAAAGTTAACTATGAGTTAGTTAAAGAAATAATAAGCATATGCATTTATACAATGCAGATGTTGATACTAAAAACATATTTTTACTTCGGCTTTAAAAAGTCCTGTTTTATATGTTTTATAATAAAGCTTGGTACCAGCCTTTTCAAACAATTTTAGGAAACATTCTTTTCACACAATATTATTTTCAATCTGTACCTTTTCTGTGCAATATCCTTACTCTCTGACATTGTGAAATGTTAGCAAAACTCCCCTCTCTTTTCAGGCTAAACATGGGGGAAGTTGTTCCCTAACATTTTCAGGCAATGTTGCATCAGTATGCCAAAAATAAGTTAAATTCTTGACAACACACTTGTGTACACTTAGTAGGTAATTAACCTGCAGATGTTGTTTACCCTAGAAGAGGTTTCCAAACCTACTCTGAAACTCAGCTTCGAGCCCCAAGGATGCATTGTGTTCTTGTGCATCATATCCTTACTAGACATTAGACTGTAACTATTCCTTTGGTTAGTTTTGCTGTGGATCAGTGCTAACAAATGACCTGTCTTTATCATACAAGAGTGTAATCAGGATTGTCTGGTTTTGCTTCACTGCTTTTTAAAGTGTATTAGCGTCATGTGCCCTTGCATTTGTCTCCTCTCTTAAATAAGCAGCCTTGTTTTTTCCCATCAGAAACACCCAAAACACATATATTATACATACATACATACTTGTATGTATGTATGAAAAGAAGTGGAGGGTTTCTGGGTGCTTGTCACCTGCCTGTGAAACCCCTTCTAGTTCTGCAACTGTCAGCCAAATGCTTCTACTGAGCCAGAGCCAATGTGGTGAAATGAGATCACATATGGTGGACACTGAGCGAAAAGATGCAGTACCTCTGAGACATGTTACTTTAACTGGATCCAGAGGACGTCTTTCAGGACCTGTCTCTCCTGACTGCACTGACCTTTTCCTTTTTCCAAGGCCGCATGAGTACTTAAGCTCATCGGTTGTGAAAACAAATCTGATGAGATAGCGAAGGAGCCGTCGTCCATCTTTCTTGGAAGAATTTACAGCCTCATCCCACTGTTTACTAGTGATGTAGACAGGGTAGTTGTTCAGCAACTGCTTACTCCCCTGAAAAAGTGAAATATTTCTGTTGCTTATTTTACAAGGCAAATAAGTGAAGATGTCAGTTGCAATAAAATGTACGTTTTTAACTATCTGCAATACTGACAGTGAAACACAAGCCGAAATGAACACGTAATTGTTCTTACAGAGAATGAGTACTTCTAAAATTACATTTCCATTTTCTAGAAGTCAAATTGGGTGAGGTATGATGAATGCATTTTGAGAGATGTAGCTATTGATAATTTCGACTTTCACAAGCAGGTTAAAAAGAGTTAAGAATCAGCAACTGGGCATACTATTTAAGTGCAATGTTTCTTCTTAATATGTTAAAATGCATAAAAAGTGTCTTTGAAGAGTGTGATCAAATGGATCACTTCATCGCTGCTGATGGTTTCCTCCAGAGGCAACTCTTTTGGTCTATTTTTATAATAAATTTATTACTTCTGTAGAACACACCTGAAACTTGACAGCAATTATGTTACTGTGAAAAATGTAAAGAAAATAAATAAAGGAACTATGAAAACTAAAAGCTTCATTATTATTAATGAATGCTGTATTAACTCAAATTATAGCTTTACAGAAATGCCACTGTGTCAGCTGGAAAGAAATTTTGCTTTTAACCTTCATAATTTGTGTGCTTCAATATTCCAACATTAAATGAATGCTGTGGGACTAATTATGGGGATTCCTGTAATCCATACACATTTATAAGCCCTCTTAAGTCAATTGTAACTAAGTTGTATTTAATTCTTGTTGCCCATAAAATGCTATAGTTCAGGATTACCCAACAGATGTAAGATGGTACTGTTAATATACTTGAAATAATTGAAGTACACAATAAAACCCCACGCCACACCCTCCTGGAGATGCATTCATTTTTACAGCTGCACCCCTTTATCAACATGTAAACCTGGAAGCCAAGTCAGTGAACTCTTTGTGTAGCCCCCAGGTTTGACAGGAGCTTGCAGTGAGCTAGAGAAACACAGGTCTGATGCTCAGTGAGGCACTCAGCCACATGCTGCACTTGTGGGAACTGCTGCAAAGTTCTCACTTCCAGGCCTTTGATAACTGAAAACTATTTTAAGGACTAGCCTTGCCTTCTTTCATAGATTTATTATAGCATCTTGGGAGACAGCTCAAGAGCATCTTTGAATTTTTTCCTCAGGCGTTTGCTTTTAATTTTTTTGCAAGTTTGATAAATATATGGAAGATTGAATTTACTGAAGGCTGTGCTGAGATTATCATTAGATAATCTGTATGATCTAGAGTACCACCACCTGCCAGTGGGGTTAGCATCACTGGGAGCTCAGTGTGTGTGACTCTTTGCTTCTTGTTTGCCTTGCTGCAAGCTGCTGGCAAAGGCAGCTATGGACAACCCCAAAACCCTGCAAAGGAAGCCAAAATGTAAGGGAAGAGATGAGCTTTGTCTGTCTGAAGGGCCACTCCCCCCCAAACACCTCAACACTTCACTCACTCTCCTGTAGCTGTAAATTCAACCTTGTAACCCCTAAGAGAAAGACCCTTCACCTATAGTCTAGCCCTGTTATAATTTGGGGCTTTCTCTTTGCACTTCATTATCTCCTCACATCACTGCAAACAGGTCAGGGTCAATTCCTGCCCCTCCATTCATGATTCAGGCAGCTGCTTTAGGTTTTGCCCAGCATATGAAGCCCTGGGAAGCCAGTAATAAGTCTGAAAACTCTGCCATGGAAGAACATTCCAATCCATCCAGTCCAGCTCCTTGTTCTCTTCTAACGTGGTGAAGGGGCTGGGGAAGGAAGAAGAGCAGAGGGGGCAGCATGGAAAGCTCTTTGGGGGTAATATATTTTTATGATGAATTGTGACCACTCTGTCCCAGGGGGAGCTGCCATGAGTACTCCCTTGGCATGTTCCACTACATCAGTACAAAGGACCATGTGATCCTCATGTTGGTGCTTAATTTTTTTTCAGCAGCTGGCTTCACATCCATTTTATATGAAGTCAGTTATTCTCCTACCTTAGATTTCTGAAACCTGTTTTTTCCTATTAAAAAAACCCTTCAGTGAAGCAAGGACTATTCTTACCGATATCACTACAAAATATAAGCTGCAGGTAACTGTAGGTACTGCCTTGCTTTTAAGCCCCATCAGGCCTGGCTTATGCCATGCAAGCCCATAATGGCACAGGGTAAGGCTCCAGGCTTGCTCATGTGCCTTAAGAATAAGCAGCAAGCTATCCTAGACACTCTTCTGTGTTTATATATATAGCATTGATGAAAATAGGGTGCAGAAAGGCCCAACATCTAGATTTTATGAGAGCTCACATTGCTATTAACTGAGGAGAGGGTAATAAATTTTGCGTAACTCCTCAGCCTCAATTTTATAACACTTCTCTCTTGTTCCCCCTGAAAGGTAGGATATTTTTCCTCATTCTTCTCCCAGGCATGATATAGTGTTATGCTACTCTGTTAAACAATTACTGGATTCCTGCTACAGATACACTTCCATTGCTTCCTTGGAAAGGAAAGTAAAGCACTTCTGGGCGAAACATTCTCAGCAAATATATTATGTGGTTTGGTGTGTCCAGCAGTCATTAAACTAAAACAAACATAAAACCTCCCAGAAAGGAAATAAGCAGACTCTGAAGGAAGAACTAAAATACAGACGTATCTCTGCTTGTATGTGTACGTGATTAAGTTTATGAATAAAAGATTAATATCTGTGTGTTTATTTGAATAAACAATTCTGTCACACTATGACAAGCTATTCCTTGTGGGACATTACAGAACAGCCTCAGTTTTTACAGTACCTAAAATTTTAGTTAAGCGAAAGAGCATTAAAAAAAGGAAAATTAATATTACAATATACTTGAATGATAACAGCTAGTGATAAATATAAATATAAATATGTATATTTCAATTTGCACACGATAAAACTGAATGGAGGAGCAGAGTGATACACACCCTGAACTGCTGCATGCCATATGCAGCCACTCTCAGTCACCCAGCTACAACTGTCACCAGGCCAGCCCTAGCCTAAATTCTACTCACAAATACTGAAGAAAGAGGAGAGGAAAACTACCCAAAGCAAGGCAAGCACACCTGGTGCTGATGGAGGGAGTTACGTGCTGCTCAGTGAAGTAATTCTAGGTAATACTAATGATGTGTTTCCTCCATTTGGGGGATTACTGTACTTAAGAATGACAGTTTTTAACATATTTTTTTACTACTAAATGCCTACTGATTTATTTGCACACATGTTTGTAATGAATTATCAAGCATAAAGAGATGTAGCTTGTTTTCACTGTACACTACCTCAGTTGGATGGTCTGCTGGCTGTGGTACCATAAGCTGGTTGTGATGCTGAAGTACAGTCTTCAGATAATCTAAAACAGTCTGGCAGGGCACTGCGTGAAAAAAATTGCAATTACTATATATTAGCTAAAAAGTGCAAAATAGAACAACAATATTAAATCAAGCAGTGTTCTTTAGTATTTTTTTTATGTCTGTGAAATTTATTTCAAATAGGAAATATTTCTCATTTTGATTTGTTCATACATTTAATTTAATAAATGTGCAACAAGTATTGTATTTCCTATACTGAGATCTCTGAAATTACTTTTATTTTCTGCCCACTAGTTTTTCAAGGGTTTTATTCTGAGTTTGAAATTATAATTACAAATACAAATTAGGGCAGCAGAAATGATAATTAAAAAAATCTGTAAATACTGTAAAAATCCCAAACCATACAAAGGAGAAAACATTTCTTGAACCTAAATGATGCATTGATTAACATGTAAATATGCTCAAATGTTTTTCAAATTACAGTCTGATTAAATATACTAAAGAGATTCAATGACTCGTATACTTTAATTTCTATTCCCTCCCTCCTCCCAAATTTGTTATAAAACTAGGTGTTAGGCAAATAGCTTTATTTCTCTTTGCCCTCATCCTCCCCCCTTTCCATTCCCATCACTCTCATCCATTTCAGTAGTGGTACCAACATCCTATTCCCGTCTGTTGAGGTGATAGGTTAATTAGGGATGATTCAATTGTGGGTCTCTCTTAAGCAGATGCTACCACATCCCTGATTAACTCTGGAGTATTTTTGAAATACAGCTCTTTTCTCCTGAGCCTGAAACACCATAGGAGAATTAAACAGATATTAATTCAACATTACAACTGACTTATGCAAGACTAAATAAGCATAGTTTTTAAGGTACCTTATGACTCTCACATTTCATATGGGTTGTTTTTGTAAAGTATTCAGATTTAATAATAGCTTCAGCTCAAAACCCAGAAGAAATATTTGCGTTCTTTTTTATTATTACTATTTCTTAGCATTTTATTATTTCTTTGCACCTGAAAAAATGTGGTGTTTTGGGCTTTATCTTAAGCTGGCAATCTGAAAGCAAGCACTGAAATATCTGAGAATGTCTCAAGGTAGGGTTTATGGGTATTTTGCCCTCTTTCCTTGGCATTCACACCACGCAGCAGCTATGCCCCTGTGTAGACAGCCAGGGTGCAGAACAACATTACTCTGAGCAGAATAGACCCTTTACTGAGGGATAAGTGGAGTCACATCCAGCAGTCTGCATACAGAAGTCATGCAAAATGCCTGTTATGATGAATAAATTCCTGTGTTATTGCACCCCACATTGACTTCTCTGTAAAGACAGCCCATCAGTGTATTTACTCCTGCTTCTGGTTTTTCACACAGTAAGTAATTTCACTGCAGGCTATCAAGGATGTGTTTATCTATGTTCTTCCAAAGGGATGGGGCTCAAGTGAGAAGACAACAGGAAATTACTTAACCTATTGTGTCCCCAGCAGATGAAGTACAGCTCTACTTTAACTGTATGCTGCTGATAAAATGCCTTCTCCTTACCAGTGAGAAATATGAAAGCACTAAAAGCTGGCCAAAGCTTATAAAAACTTCAATCTTCATAAAAGCAGTTTTGAGCACCAAATTGTATGATTTTGTTATCATTGTAGAAACTGGAGGATGCTGAGCACTTTCGACTTTAAAGCCATGACACAGCACAGTTTGCAGTTGGTACAAATAACCTCAGCCTTTCAAACACCAGACTTCTTGGGCTGCCATATTAACTGAAGCCTAGAAGAAACCACGAAGAGGGCAGCACGAGCTGGAGAGTCAAAGCTTTGGTTTTACTGCTCTGTCCCTCTTATGCCTCTGCAGATATTCTCTTTGCAGAGAACTGTTTCCTCCAAACTCTTCAGGAAATGTAGCTTTGTAAGAGTCTGGAAGTCCCAGCTCGGAAGATGAATAATCATTTAAGTCTACTAGTTTTGTTTATTTTTGATGTGGTCTCTATAGGGTTAACAAGATCATAGCCCCAAGGGATGATACTCTTTGTGCTTAGGCAGGTATCCACTATCAGGACATCATCAAGAGGGATATGTGTTTACTGTAAGCAGTGGGAGAGCCACCACTGTCGAAATAATACTTGCTATGATTTAGTAGGAAGCCTGTGGGGAGGCAGCGATTTTCCAGCCCATTAGGGAAGAAGTTTCTACAGCCTTTACTTTCTGAAAGTGCCAGCATCTCAGAACGGACCCTGGAGATGGCAAAGTAACCTGGCCTGCAGCAAATGAAAGAGCAAGGTCTTTTCAAGGAGCAAAAGGACAAGGAGGAGGAGAGCCTACAGGGAACCTCGTGTGCCAGGGAAGGCTGGTCTGGCTAAGATGTTAACCAGGACACATGTAGGAGGTGGCAGGTGTTTGCTGTTATCGATCCAAGTTTAAGACTTCTTGTTATTCTAGGTATCTGTACATTGTTACAAGTGCTTATTCAGCACAGCTTGCCACGGCTTTCTCTACAGAGTATCCTAATTTCTAATAAATAGTTGAACAGTGAGTGTGGTGGTCACCAATGGTGCCAATGACAAAAGCCAGGCTATGGTCTCTCAGCCTGAGCTGCCACACAGCACAGCGACTCCCTGGACTAAATCCTCCTTGCAACAGACTGCACCAATGGGTAAAACACAGTAGAACTCAAGTCATCATCTCCCAGTGATGTGGTTTCTACCCACAGGAACATAAATGCAAGTCTGCATTTTGTTTTCCTTCAAATTGGGTTTTACAAAATTTTTGGAAAAGAAATGGAAAAATACCTTTTACTTGTTACATACTTAGTGATAAATTCTCCCTCTTCTCTTTGCTAAGCCCAACACTGACCTTCCAGAGGTGCTGGGCTTCCACTAGAAGCAGAGTCCCTACATCTTCTTACGTGTCTGTATAGCTGAAGGCCGTGGGTCTTTTGGCCATGCTGTGCATCAATACCCAGGCAGGAAGTCACCTTGTCTTCCAAAAGCCTTTCTCAGTGCACATTTCCCAGGGGCTGAAACCAAGCAGAGCAATGTTCCCTGTGCCCCAACACACAGAGATCGGCCAGGTCTGTCACCTCTCATCTTCCTCTCTCACAGCTACCTCTGCACTGCTTGCAAGCAGTAAGCAATGACTGTATGGTTTCCTTCATGGATTAAAGTATTGAAAACGGGCTGTGAACAGTTTCACAAGAAAAATACCAACAGAAATTCAACTGCATCATGGCAATTTCTCAAATACAAATATATTTGTATTTTTAAATCATGTTTTGTAATATAATGTTATGTAATGCCCCGAATATCTGCAATATTCATCAACCAAACTTTTCATCTCTTCAAAACCATAATTCGGCAAGATATTGCCTGGTACTAATGCCATTATTCTGTTTCAGTACTCTATTATGTGAAGCTGGCATCAGCTGTGGAATTAGTTTGTCTGGGCTCAATATCAGGCCAATGAACCCACCATGATCCAGGACATCTCATGTGCTTTAAAAAAAAAAAAATCATATGATATTTGCATCTTTCAGTCTTCTGAAGCATCCAAAATATTACAAGACATAGAAAAATTATGGTCAGAGTTGTCTTTTTCATGTTTGGTTTAGGTCCTGAAGTGAGTTGTCCAAACCTCATAATTTTGAAAACACGATGCTTTGGCAGCAGCTGCCTAGTGCCTTTGGTAATAAGTAGATGTGCACTTAGGGATGAAAAGCTGGAGTGCCAGCTACTGCTCTTCAGGTGTCCCAGCATTGGGAGGCAGTTGGTCCAGGCAGCTGAGGCTGCAGTCCCACAAGAAGCTGCTGGTGAGCATTGATAACACCCAGAGTTACAATGGAAATGGAAAATATTTCTACCTGCTTACCATCATCATTATATTGGTGTGACTGTATCATGTTACCCTTCACAAGTACCAGAACAGAAATACTCAATGACAGTATATTACTGATAGTTCTATATTACTGATAAAATATATTTCCATCTGATAATGGTCCAATACTGTTACTAGAATGTCATATTTTTCCTTTATTTTGCCAGGGAAAGGAAGCCTTCTCTAGACCACGCTCCAGATTTAATTCTACCACTGATCCGAACTTCTGCTTTTTATGCATCACTCTTAACTTCCACTCTAATCTATTTGTTGTGTTTCTAACTGTTTCTTTGCTTTCCCTCAAAACTGGTTGGTTTTGTAACCAACATTAAACTTTTCCTCCTAGGTAGTCTTTTGGGATCTTCAGTAATATGCTCGTAATGTTTCCCAATTATCACCCACTCAATTTTCTTTTCTTTTTAAATCTTTGCCTCTAATAATTGTTTCCAAATTTTTATGAAGTGCCAAAAACATCTCTATTATTGGCTTAAGCTGGATTTTTGCTCATTATAGATGTTACTGAGACACAGGCACTTGCACTGGTGTCTGTCAAAATGAGAACTCCTATTTATCCTCCCAAAAATGTGGCCTCCAGTGTAAAACATTCCAGGGCTGTTCGTATTACCAAAGCACAGCACTGTGAAGAGATGCTTGGACTTCCTGTAAATAAGGTACATCTTCAAGGTAAATAAGGTGTATCTCCAACCTCTCCTGCAGCATCAGACAGTCCCAGTGAGAAGGGGTGGCTCACCCCAGCTTGGCTGCATCTCTCTGCAGTGGCCTTAGCCCCATAAACAGACGGTAGGAAATCTGGTTATTCTGTTCATTAATAAGATTTTGTGCTCTGCAGCTGACACTGGCTAGTACCCCTCCTGGTGCTCTGCAGAAGATGAATCCCTTAGCACTCAGGACCATTTACCTCTGACTCACCAGTGAGGAGGAGAATTGGGAAGGGTGTACACGTACATCCACCCAGCTCAGGCCAGCAGCTGCTAGCTAAGACTGTCTCAGCACTGCAATGTGTCCTCCTTCACTTGACCTTGAGCGATGCTGCTCTCAGAGTTCATTGCAGGGCATTTCTAAATTGATGCTTGACTGTCAAAAAGATGTAACAAATGATAGGGAACATGCTGACGAACCACAGGGCTGTGTGAATTTCTTATAACATTAATGGAGATGCCTTTGCTGCCTGAGATTTGGACAAGTGTGCATGTCTTGGATTATTTAACTCATACAGTCATTTATTTAATAGTCAGCTGAAAGCCAGCAAAAGCTGCATGGATGGTCCACGAAGGTAAGTTGTTTGGGGTGTGATGAGCTGGAAAAACAGCAAGGGGCAAGGAGAGACTGGGGCTAGAATCTGTGGAGGAACTGATCTCAGTGCTCAAGAGCCTACAAATTTTAATATTTGTGATTGGATGGTAAAACAAAACCGGCATCCATTTGTAGTGAAAGCATATAGCAGAAATTAAAAGAACCAATACAATATGTAGGAGGGTGTTAAATATTTCTTAAACTGACCTATATGCTAGCCAAAAACAGGGAAGGGAGAAAAATTCTAGCAAATATCCCATTACCTTTAAAATCCCTCTCAGCTGTGTTTTGCAGGCAAATAATATATTTTCTATAAATCTGCATCTGAAAAGCCACTGCACTTTTAATTTTCTTTTGCAATAGATTTCTTCCAGAAAAAAGAATGTTCCCCTCCCATATGCCCCTGGGATGTACACCTCTGCATAAACAACAGATTAAAAGAGATAAAACAAGGCAGCTGTGCATCTCATTTAAATGATGCTGTCACATGCTCCTGTGGATTTTATTTTTGTCTGTGCTCTCTCACTTTCCTTCTACTCATTAGTGGGAGCCTCTTCTTGTGATCCTGTTCAGCAGTGAAGTCTTCCCTTTGGAAGGGACATCCTCTGTAAACCCCTCTACTACACATTTCTACTGCTGGTAAGTAGCAGGGAAATCAAGAAGTCTTCTGTGAGAAGGGACAGCAGCTTGTGTCACTAAAAACCAAATGTTTACTTGCAAAGGCCAAACCATAGCTGAGACCAGGGAGTTCATCCTTGACAGGGCGAACTGCAGCTCCCCACAAAATTTCCACCAGCTCCTGTTCCCCACGTAGGCTAAGAAACCTGATCTCCCAAATTCTTGTGGGTTTGTATCCAGAAAAGTGGAGAAAACAGATAAAGCAAGCCCTGGTCTGCTGCAATTGTATGTTTCAGTAAGTTTTTGTACTCAGGTTGGTTTAGCAAAGTAAGCTGTCACCCCCAGCAGCAAGCAAAGCTGTGCTACAAATTCAAAGGGGTTCTCGTGCCAAACACTGGGTGACCGTGCTCAAGGCTCTCTCTTCTCACAGTAACATCACACTTTGAAGCTGAACGGCAGAACAAGGCCACAGATCAGACCAAAACATCCAGAACATCAAGGGAAACCAAAGAAGTGGTTAAATGTGAACATCAAGAAAAAGGACAAAAAAAAAAGAACATGAAAAAGTGCCCATCATAACCCTTGAAGGCTGCTTTATCTATACTGTGGCTGTGGTAGGCTCTTTGGAAATATGAGGCTCTGAAAGTATAAAAGGGACAGGATTTGTAGGGAAAAGTAATATCTTTTATTAGATCATCCAGTAGTCAGGAAGCCTTGGGCATACAAAACCTCCTGGAAAACTTGTCTGACTTTTTCAATTAGGTTGATATTAACACTACCTGCAAATCCCACTTTGCTTTGGCTACTTCCAGCCACCATGAATGCAGTCTCTATAGGTTACCAGGCCTCAGCATTTGAGGGGGTTTTCTTTCCCCATCCCTCTGCTATTTGCTGGAGTATTTTTTGCTGCTGGGCTAACTAAGTAAGAATAATCATTGTATTTATCACAAACTGCTTCATCTTACTTACTAATTTATACCTTTTCACTACTTTCTGACTGATTTATCCAAAACCATGCAGCAAAGCTGGGAGCACCAGGAGGCAAACCCTAACTCATGATTATAGACTTTTGCTTTAATCACCTGGAAATATTTTCTCCCTTTCAGGTAAAAAAGTGTGAGAAAATCATGCTGATAATAATGAAGAACTGTTTAATATCCTCATGCTTAAAATCCAGGTCTTATATGCAGCTCCACAAATATGTCTTTAAATTCACTACTGGGATTGTATCACAGCCACAGTAATTTCTATAGAGAGGAAAGAGAGTAGGAGACACTTTCCTCCTCATATGGATGGATTACTTTGCTTTGTTCTTGATTATCTCAAAACCTTAAAGAGCCAATGATAAGTTTGCCAAACTCCTTCCAGGAATTACCTAAACTTTAATTACTTTTCAGAAGAAGACAAGATAACAAACTGAATGAAAATGTTTCTCTTCTGTTCAGTTGAATTGAAAACTGAAAATGTTTGGTTAGTGTTTTTCCCTAAAAAAAAAAAAAATTGAGAAAACTGGACAAGTTGAAATAAATTACACTGCTCCAAACCCCAAGTAGTGATATACAGATTTTTCTTCATTTATTCTACAGCTGGAACAATTAAGATTTCACACAAATTAAAGTATTGTTTTAGTCAAATCAAATGGGTATTTTTTGAGAAAAAAGCATCTTTTTGAGAAAAAAGCATTTGGTTGCCATCCGGCAACCAAAATATATGGAATATTTTACCCATGTAATAATTTCTCTCCAGTGGTGTTCTGCCAAAGAGTGATGCTAGGCTACAGGCAAAAAGATCCTACAGAACTGAAGGGCTTCTACAGCAACAGGGCAGAGTCCTGAAAACTGAAAAATCTCATTTTCTGTGTCCAAAACCTACATGAGGATATGTCTTCTGTAATATTTGTTAAAAGAGAAAAAAGTGTTGTTGCCTTTACATCTGCTGAGAAAACACTCTTTTTCGCAGTAGTCTCTTTGTGAGCCTTGCTTTGCAAAGCTAGAGGCAGAGATGTACAGCGGCAACTATTTTTAGATCGCAAACTCTCATGGATTTTAAAAGGGCTTTTGCATATGGAAAGTAAAAAAAAGAAATGCAAAGTATTTCAGGAGAAGGCTAAAATGATTCATATTATACAGCAGAAGGGAGGGGTTGGTGCTTTTATCATCTGCTGTTAGAGTTGCTGGTGGGAGCCTCAGTGAGTGTGGGGAGGGCATGGTGCACACTGCCAGCGCCCCACAAGGTCCCCTGCCAGCCTCATCCAGCAGCTCTGGACTAGCTTCTCCAAAGATGAGAAGAAAAACCACTACGTAAAAAAAATCCTGCTCTTTCAGTGGCTTGATGGAGTCAGATGGCAGCCTTCATGCTCATCTAGCTGCCGCCTCAGTTGCCTCTTTGCCACACTCATTGCCTTCCCTGGCCCATCAGATGCCCTGCATGAGGGGGATGAACGCGCAGGGAAGAAAGTTTGTGCTCTGAGATTACTTTGATATGATAGATGGTGGCAGACAACACTGACACACTCTGCAGAGGGCTTTCTGTCTCCCTCCTGAGGCATGCAACATCTTGAAAAGAAAAGAAAGACTCAGAGAACAAGCTCCTGTTTACATACAGAGCTGGGCATTTCAAGTCACAAAAAAAATTTCTGCCAGCTTTTTTGGTACTAGAAGCTCACAGGAGCAAAATAAACACTAGAGACAAAAATAATTAGACACTGCCTTTAGTCGATTTTTGATTAACTTTGATCAGTGGTGGCTGTGTGACTGCCTGAGGAACTCTGTCCTACCATGTAGCAAAATCTGACGGAGCTTCTGTGGCTCTTAACACTTCTCCAAATGTATGGGTCATTTCAGATCTATTCAGATATGTCACCAGAAAGCAGCAGATGTATCTGATGATGACTTTATGTTGGCAGGTGAAGTCCTATCTCCTTGCACGTTTTTTATGTTTGTCTGCTTCCACTGATACGTTGTTAATAAGGAGCTTCGTGACTCCTGGGGGTGTAAAATGACTATGATTAGGCACGTTTATCACTTTTAAAGGGAGATGAAGGGTAAGTATGATGACCCAGGTAAATACTGGCTGCTTAATCCAGCATTAATCCTAGCAAAATACAGGCAATCACAACGGGATTCAAATTACAAAGAACTAAAGAATAGGAATATAATTAATTCCAGTCAAAATGTTCTTATAGAAAGTAGATCTTGCCAGGCTAGCCTGATTGTCATTCTTAGATAAGCTCATAGATTCACTTGAAAAAGTTGGTTTGAACAATATTAGATACCTGAAGGGAACTTAACTTACTACCATGAGTTAGCTAATTGCAAAAGTAACAACATGCAACACCAGCAGACTAGAACATATATAGATAAGGAACCTGCTACTGACATCCCAAATATTTATCATTGCAGGAATCATCGTTAATGAATGTGTTTCTAGAAAGGTCCAACAGGGACTAACAACACCCTCAATACCATTCAACGTTTCTAAACAGTACTGATGCCATTTGGCTTCTGCTTTTTTTCTTTTACATGTTCTCTATACTCTTTGCACACATATTTGTAGCTCTGTAGCCTATTGTATTAGTAGCTAGTTTTTCCAGTACTTTTCCATGGCCTTTTGCTAAGCAGAAAGACAAAACAAATTCCAGAGCTCCAAGCCCCTGTCGTATCTTGGTTCTTCCTGGGAACCAAGGCCAAGGACAACTCTTGACAACTCTTCGAGATACATTTTCATAAACAAAGTACAACCAGTGCTGAGGGGGTGACTCCAGAGAAGGGGCTTGACCTGGTGGGGAATTGAATCACCAGTTGTTCTCCTAATTGGTGCTTTTAATCAATTATGCTAATTTCCTAAAACTATAAATATGTACTCACCCCTGGAGGGGGTGGGCTTTTATGGACACCTTTCCATAACTGCTCCTGAAGACCTTCAAAATAAAGATCCCCTTTTATATTACCTCCTTGCTAAAATGATCTCGAGTTTCTTTTCCAGGTTGGGGGAAAAGGCAACAGTATCACAAAGTTAATTTAAAAAGAACTAGAAAAATTCTGCATGATACAGAAATTGATAAATCAGCAAACAGTGAGCAAGTGGGACAGTCAGAGCAATCTGGGACAATTTGTACATGAACGCAGACAAATACAAAGTGTGTACTTCTACGAAGAAATGTGCACAGAATGAGAAGCTCAGCTGCCCAACCCACCAAGGAAACCATGGGTGCAAGCGAAGAGTCTATTCACCTTTGATCAGGCTCATAGGAACATACTGCATGCATTTCCAGTGCCCAAATTTTAAAGATTTTAGCTGAAGGGGAGAAAAAATACCTTCAAAGAAGGATTCAAGTAATTTGAGGAGTTTCAAACAGTTCTGTTTGCTTTGTTTATTTAAAATGGAAATTAAATCAGCTTTCAGTCTGTAAGTATCTTCAATCAGAAAAAGTACCAAGACCTACAGAGCACTTCATTTAGTGGAGCAAAGCATAAAAGTCAATGGCTAAAAGCTGATTTCAGGTAGACAGGCAAGGAACAAGGCACATATTTTCACCAGTGTAATTAAGCACTGGAACCAAGTGTCAGGGTAAGAGATACAGCCACTGCTCACCAGTGACTGGAGGCCTTCTGAGATACTGCTTGAGTCAAATAAAAATTATGCTTTAGTGAAAGTCAAAAAAATTACTGTGTTCAGTACAGGTGACTGAATGAAAGCTGTCAGTCAGGTTACAGACCCTACAGGAGGGTTGGGGTCGTTTACCTCGGTATTTTAATAGGATCCCATTCCATGCATTGCTTCACCCAGGTGACAGTGTCACAGTGTCCTCCCACCCCCCAGTCGAGTATAAAATTAAAGACCTTACACATTAGCATATCTAACAAGAGGGCCCAATAAGGGGCTGGGGTGGGCTAACTTCTAGTTTACAGAATCTGTCCTGCTAGGGGACCTTGAGTTCTTATGACAATAGAATGTTTGGTCTTCTAACTCTACAGTTTCTGGGGTGTTTGGTCTCCCAGCCTACTGGACACCATGAAACCGGGCTAGATTATCACCTAAAGCATCACAAGTATGCATGCTAATACTTTTGAATATAGGGAACTGTGTAAAAAGTATTTAGGAAAAAAGCAAAAAATCCTTCAGGCATCAACAGGAGTTGAAGTCCACACAATTCCTTTTGTCATGTAGTGTTACCAGATGATGTACTAACCACTGCTGAAACCAGTGAGAGTGCATGAGTTATGGTAACTCCATATTTTTGGGAGGGGTGAGGGAGTTAGTCTAAATTTTGGGTTTTCTTTGCACTGAACAATGCTGCTTATGGGATTTGCCAGTATCCCTACGGACCAATGCACAAAAGAAAAACATGATGTGATATAAATAATGCATAGTACATCACGGGTAGCTGGGGAGAAGAATTATGAAGACTACTCCTTGCATTTTGCTCAGATTTTGCAACTGCCTCTGCATGTTGGGGCAGTAGTTGGTTACTGCCGCCTTCTTTCTGCGAAGTTAGCATCTTTGAACTATTTATTCTCTTGGAACTCATGCTGTACTATACATGATTTTCTGCCATTCAGAGATCAGTTCAATTAACTTTTCATGGTAGATACCCTAAGCACCTCAAATTCAGGTAAAGAAGATGCAGTTCCCTAGTGTTTATGCATGTCAAAAGCGTGTTGTATGCTTCTTTTATTTGCTAAATTCCAATTTGCTTTTAGTATTACTATTTGAGGTGTATTTTTGCCTGTGCTGAAAGTTTAGAAAATAAAGGTTCAAGATACTTTGTTCTTATCCCCTTCCGCTCTTCAACTATCTTGGCTCACCTGAACAGTGAGAAGTTCCAGGTTTAAAGGGCAAGAGAAGCTTTTTTCACAAAAGCGGTTTCTATTTGATTTCTTTCTCTCTCCCAGTGGCTTCTAGGTATTGCTGAACTGGAAAAGTTGTTGTTAGGCTTTGTTTTTTTTCCAGATTTTATTTGAAGATGAATGGGAGGAGATATATTAATGCTTCTCACTAAGCTAGCAGCAATTTAAGAGAAACTGTTCAAGGTAAAAGCCAAATTTATTTCAGGTAAAACTATGGATGTAACTTTGACCAGTTTCCTTTAGCAACCAAAAAAAGGAGTCCCAAAAGGAAATTAGGTTCCTAAGCTGCAATGTCACTTAAAGAACAAGGCAGATAAGGAGTTATGAAAGTATATGTTTGAAATTACTATGACAAACCACCTGATATTTGGAATTTAGGATTACAAGTACACCCCCACCTGAACATACTTTACTAGTGTAGGACTCAAGATTCATATAGATGAGTATCAACAGATAATTTTCAACTGGGCACAGCTATAGGAATTTTGGCTGGAGACAAATTCCACTGATTACTATGACTGCAATCTTAAAAAATGGCTAGAACTTGAAATAAACTATTACCCAAACTATTTTTATCACTGAATGGCAACATTACATGGAAGGGGATTATTTACCTGGAATGCTCTCCAACTTTCTACGAAGCTCCTCATTTTCTTGTTGCAATGAAATTACCTCCTGCTCTAGCTCTTGACACCGAGGGCAGTAACCTTCTTCCTCTTCCTCCTCTTCCTCCTCCGGAAGTGTAGAAGATGATGGATGACCATGAGATTCCGATGTTGCTGGAGATGTCCATCCACCTAAAGTGTGTACTGGAGAGGTTGAAAGTGGATCCACATCTGCCAAATGGCTAAAATCATTTATTGATGAGGTGTTCTGAGAAGGGAAGCTCCCAGAAAGCAAATAGTTCTGAAGGGAATCAGTAAAAACTCTCAGGAAGGCTGAGGTTTGTTGTTTCTTTTGCATATACTGCATCTCTATGTCTAAAATGTCTGACGTCTGACTATGGACCATCTTCCCGAGCTGACATTGCTCTTGTCTTTCACTATAATTTGGATTTTCCTGCTTTATACAAGAAATCATGGACTGAGAGTGATTATTGTCCAGTAGTTTTCCACCACAATTTAAGAGACTTAGAACCCGGCTGCATTGTTGGGCAAAGGCATCCAGAATCATTCGACTCTCTGCAACAAAAGAAAAGATGAATCACAGAAACCTAATGCAAAAGGTTATGCCAGGCAGTAGCAGCTAGATGAATGTACACAACTGTTTACAGTAGCATGCATTTTATTTCTGAACATATTAAAATGATGGCTTCTGATTTAATACTTCTGCAACACGGTGATTTAAAACAATCCTGACTTTGTTTCTATTTTGAGAGTGCCCTTGTGCCCTTGCTGTTAATCAGAAATGCATTGTGATGATAGACACTGCTTACTGACATCTTTCAGAGGGATTAAGTCAGGAAAATGGGGAAGAAAACACAAATTCCATCCAATTTGTTACAAGTAAAAATTCAAGTAAGTACTTCCCTGAAAGCCTATTTCAAGCTGCTGGAGGGCATTGTCTGTACATATTTGTAGGACTTTGCACCACACCTTCGTCCTATGCCCAGCTCCTCTCCAACAAGGCTTCCAGGCTTTGTTTTCTCTCCTTTTTGTCTTTGATGCACTTGTTTGACATTGGGCACAGGACACTCCGAACAACTGACCCCCAATTCTATGGACTTTGCTTCTGTTCCTTTTGCTCTTGATTGCAGATACGTTCAGGAACAACTCAGAGTGATAAACACAAACCCCTCCTAAACCAAGCAAAGACACCCTACAGATTTGTGGGCAGGCCAGTATGGCACAGTGGAGAGCAGAGTTCTTCAAGATGCTCTGGATACAATCGGAAAACTCTACATAGGATTGTGAAGCAGTTTCTGGAGACAGCAGCTCAGCTCTGGAAGTAGGATAAGGATGCAGTGCTGCACCTAGTCAGCTTTGCCTCTTATGACAGGAGGTGTCATGTCTCAGGGAGCAATAGCAGGTACAAACTAAACCTACACAGTAGGATGGCTCATTTCTGCAATGTCTGCATGTATAGCTCAAGCTGCTGTAATATTTCTTGGACCCAGAGAGAAAATGGCCAAGATATTTATGATATGACCTGTTAGACTCCCCAAGAAAAACAGTGCCTTCTACATTTTTTTTAGCTTATTCAAAGCTAAGTTCCTCTAGGTATCTAAACAGATGTAACCAATATTTTGCATAAGAAAAAAAGATGGTGGGTTAAAGCGCTGCCAATTTTAGAGAGCACTTCTCAGGCAGGCTTGACTTTTAGAAAGTGACAAACACATTTACTTTTGAAAAGGCAACCTGCTACAGATGCATGAGACTAAGCACCCCAGACCTTCATTTACTGTAACTTCACCAGTAGCCTCATCACACTCATAATACATAAAGAACAGAAATGTTCAGAATTCAGGCCTTTAAGAGGTGGTGCTTTTCACAGCACTTCTTCAAGATCCAGAAGATACACTGTCTGGTGGAAAATCTACTTCACACTCAGGTCAGTACAGCTGGCCTGAAGAATATTTGAAACAACACTAATATGCATTTGTACCATCCCCCAGATCTCTACAAAGAGGGCAGGGCTGAAGCAGCATACAAATACTTTGAGTCTCAAATGCAGCCAGAGGAGACCTCTCGGGCACAAAACCCAAGGATGTGATCTCCTGAGGACTTAACTGAAAGAACAGGAACCTGAGGTGAGCAGAGCAAGCCCAAGCCCAGTGCTGGGTCATGAGGCTGCCCAGGGCCATGCAGGGATTGCCCAGGGACTCCACGTGAAGGACTGGAGTGGCCCTAAGACCACTTCCAGCATCCTCATCATTAGCCCCCTGTGTTTATGAGCCACATCACACTCGTGTAGATGGGTTCAGACTAACAAGGGCAGATTTCTACAATACATCTTTGATCTGAAGCACTATGCAATACCCTCTGTCAACACCATGAACTCCAAAGAATGGAAATGTATAGGCACTGCTGCCCCCTTTGCAAGTGGGTGCCAGTGAGCTTCCAGGTGCTCTGTAGTGTCCATCACCCACTGCTTCTCCTTCTCTTTTTCTATACTAACCTAAGGACAGCTGTCTTTAACCCTTACAATCAATGCAACTGCAAAACAACCCAGCAGATGTAATATTAATTAAAAGAACAGAATCCTGGTGACATTGATGCCTTAAGTTTTAACTTTCATATTGTCCAGATCAAGACTGCTTTAGTGTATGACTCTAAAACTCCAATTGTCAGCTAGTGTTCTGCTGGCCTATTCAGACAAAACAATTTCTCTCTAAGCCTGAGTTTCAAGGACACACAGTTTCTCCAAAAGCCCAAAATGTAAACAACCATGGACAGCAGCGAAGAGAAGGGGGACACACTGGGGATGGGACTTCAGGACTTGAAGCTGTAATTGGACAATGGGATTCTGGTATGCAGATGGACCGAAGGTATATGTCTGAAAAACATGTGCTAGGTGTCCATTTTGGGTGTAGTCTCTGCGAGACTCTTGCATTGCCCAAAGTGTACCTTGTTTCAATAAATACTTCTTTTATTCTTTTAACTCTGTCTAGCTTCTGTTTCAGGCCAGCCTTTTATAAGATATCAACATGGCAGCTTTCTAGCTCAGACCTGATAATCCAAAAGGAAATCAGGAAATTCAAGCATCACCAACAATCCCAAGATGTGCTTTCTTTGCCTTATTTCTTTACACATTTCCCCTTTAAAATTATTCCAGGATGATATTGACTGTAACTTTGCAATCCTACTACAGAATGGTTTTTTCATTCATTTTAATCCTATAATCTGATTCCAGACCTGAAGTCATTTATACTGTTTGTATTTTAATCATTATTGTCCCTGTTCACAAAACAGTTACTTATTCTTTGCATATCCTTGTTGCATGGGGACAAGATATGAATGAAACAACTGAAATGAGATTAGACTATTATAAGAGATGTTACTCTAATATTATGGTTTATTCTAAAATCAGCAAAAAAATAACCTGACATTAAAATTACTAGTTTTGAAGAATACAAAAATACACATTAACATCAGTAAAGATTAAATTAATAATTAGTTTTGTTTTAAAATTTAATGCATTAGGCACATTCACTGTGATAATGGTTTAAAATGTTACTGAAATTTTATACAGAAATGACATTATTGATTTAATCTTCAGTATCAGATCTACTACAAGGACACAATAACAGCAATTACTTTTTTTAAAACTTCAACCCATACTTAAAGACATAAAAATGAGCCATGACAAAGCAGGGCTCATTTGAAAGGCTAGCCCAGAGATGCACAAATGCTTTTTTTGTGGGTACTGCAGGACAGCAATAGAGAGGGATGCTCCCTGCACATATTCTGGAAATATCTGTCTCTGTGCTGAAGTAGGTTCTGCTTTGAAGAGACTTCTACACCACTAATGGTGCACATACACACAGAGTATGAACAACCCTAAATGAGAATGATAACGACAGTTATTTCTTATGATGGAGAAAAAATAAAAACAAATGCTGCCCATTTAGCATATATTGTAGAAATTGGGATTTCAGCTTTTACAGACTGACTATAATTAGAAATGCAAGCACTGTGCAATGTCTAATCACTTAAGAAATGACAAAAAGTTGGTTTTATGTGATTACTACTGAATAAACACCAATCTATGATTCTTAATTGATTTAATATAACGTATGTATTTTCTATGAAAGTAGAATTCTACTGAAATCACTGCACAGGACTAAAACAGTGTAAGCAGTTTATTAAAGTCTTATTGTGATATTCCTTTTCCTTATTACCTTGCTCACCAACCATGTAATTCTAATGTCTCAGACCCCAGAGTCTTTAGTCTTACAGAACTTCTATCGACTTTAACTAGACTGTTGCCTGGAGGTGGACTTGCTGGATAAGACCCATAAAGTGCTAAGAGAACAGGATTAAATTGCTAAAACCATAAGTATTCCTAACTAGATTATTTGGGACCGCAAGCAACCTGGAGATACTATCATATGGCAAATTAGGTACCAGCTCCCAGATGCAGCATTCATCTTTACATCTTTTTCTCATTGACGCTGGACTAGGGGAGCTTCTTAGCTATTCAACAGCCACATTGAAAACAGAGTTTAGTATGAGCAAATATCTGAAATTCGATCTGATTACTTACACTAATGCATCAGAAAAGATGTCTGAAAATTTGGCAGGTATAACTTCAGCTCTTCCCACACCTAAGGATCTTTTCAATACTTAGATCAGACAGCTTTATTAATAAGGCATTGTGTTTGGTCTCAGTGGCTCTGGATTCAGGTTGTGGCTTTTCCATAGTTTCCTTTGTATTCTTGGACAGCTGGTTAAAAAAGTCGTCTTTATAAGTATTGAGGGTCTGAATAACATACATTCTCCCCTGCAGGGAATGTATTCACTGGTATTTAATTTTCAGCAAGATTGTGACATTCAGGTTCCTTAGCAATTTCAATCATCTCACTCTTCACCTTACAGTGACACAGCCCTCTCACCTGATTATTTGTATTTCTTGATTTGTTTATTATAATATTTTCATTAATTGAGATCCTGGGGCAGCAGCCTTGTACCCCTCAAACTGGCCTTTATCCAAGTATAGAGACTTTGTCATTATGCTTTTAGATATGACCATTGCTGTAAATACTTGTGCTTAGGCCACAAAACTGAGAGCATTTGACACCTTCTAAGACTAAGCAATGTTTTCTTGGGCATTTTGCATGAAGATCATCAAGATAGTCCAGTGGATCAAGACTACAAATGTTTGGCCATTTCAGTACTGATCTGAGAGACCTACTTCCAGATGAGGGCTCGCAATTTCTAAGGTAAGGTCAAAACACTGATCTTCACCTTCGCTGTTCACAGAACAAACTGTTCTTCTGTCTGGGCATGACAGAGCTTTACTAACTGGTCATGTTAAATATGCCATGTTTTGGCACTGCTAACAGGTGTTACCAGCTCTGCTCTTCTTCCTCTGCTTTCCATGAAAGCCCACCCTAAATTTTAAGCTGCACTATAAGGTCTACATTAAGCTTTCCTAAGGAAAAGGACTTTCTTTGGTGGATTATGTTACTATTCAATGCACATGCCACCAAAGACAGATACACCTTGTGTTCAAACCAGGAAAACAATCTGAATAGATGAATAAAGAATTGACATCTTACAGAAGAAAATGGATATCTACTTTGAATGAATTCATTTGAGTGGCTCACAGCAGCAACAGCAGTCAGGGTAACCACAAGAGGAGAGAGGATTGTGTTGCAGTGCAGCTTCACATTTCTCATTGTAAGATGACATTTCTCATACAGAATCTTTCCCCACATGATAGGATCTCAAGGTGAATTTTTCTTCAGCATGGCACTGGGTGGAGAACTTCTTTTCCTCCTTTCCATAGCCCCTCTTCCTGCAATTCTGCTGGAGTATGGAGGTGAGAGTGGTCTCTTAGAGAGCAACTGAGGGAAAATCTGGTCACTCTTGGGAAGAGCTCTAGCCATTAGAAAAAGCTGCAAAAATATGGAAGCATATTTAGTTGTGCCTGTGTTTGAGGTGCCCACTCTAAAAAGCAAACTTGGAGCTGTGAATTGCAAAGGGCCAGAAATGTCATGCCTGAAGTTTAAGAATCAACTACATGAGTGTTTAAGTTGCTGGCACAGAGTTAGACATCTCAAGAGTGGAGTTTTCCTAGCTATTTGCTCACTGCTGCCTGCACAAGTGAAAAGGTATCAGCAAAAACAGAGAAGAGGGGTACGTCTGAAACAGAACTTAGGAAATGGGGATCCCTACAAAACTGACCTACAGCACTCCACCCCTTTATTCAAGTAAGCACCGGCCAAGTGCTGAGGATAATCTAAGTGGGAAAACTGTATATGTCATGGATGGTGACTGCCTTGTGGAGAAAGCACACACAGCTGGACACCTGCTAAGGGGATGATCTGTCCCTCCCTACAACATCCCCCACTAGAGATGAACCCCTGGCTAAGAGGTGTTCTGGGCCTGTTCCCCTTGCTGCTGTGATGAACCCAGAGACCCTACAGGTGCTGGCCAAAGTACAGGACAACTGCACATGAAGCACATGGAAGTGCTCCCACTCTCCAGGGGCAAAACCCTAGCTCTGCTTCCCCAGAGGCAGCCTGAGCTATTGAGTTGGTTCACACATTAGTTAAGAGGATTTCAAGCCTCTGGACAACGGGACTTCCTCACATACATACAGCTCTGGGATCCCAACCTAGCTTCCTGCTCATCTTAGCAGTGCTAGGGCTCCCAAGCATAAGGTGCATGGTGTTACTCCATCACTAAGCAAGAAGAACAGGCACATAGCTCAGCAAAGCATCCCTACCTCTGGGATTAAAATACCCAGGAGATATAAATCTTGCCTATTGCTTCATAGAATCACAGGATGTTTTGAGCTGGAAGGGACCTTAAAGCTCATCTTGTTCCAAACCCCTTCCTGTGGGCAGAGACATTTCCGAGTAGACCAGGTTACTCAGAGACCCATCCAACCTGGCCTTGAACAATGCCAGGCATGGGGCATCCACAGCTTCTCTGGGCAACATGTTCCAGTGCCTCATCACCCTCACAGTAAAAATTGTTTTCCATATATCTAACCTAAATTTCCCATCTTTCAGTTTGAACTCATTATTCCTTGTCCTGTCACTTCAGTTCCTCTTGAAGTGTCCCTCTACAGCTTCCTTGTGGACCCCCCTAAGATATTGGAAGGCTGCTGTGAGGTCTCCATGCACCCTTCTCTTATCCAGGCTGAACAGCCCCCACTTTCTCAGCCTGTCTTCATAGGGAGCTGCTCCAGCTCCCTTATCAACTCTGTGGGCCACCTCTGGTAACAACTATCAGCTTCTGGTAACAACTTGTGCAAAATACCACTTGCACACACTGTAGCAAGTTTCTGGTTTGTTTTCTCCTGTTCTGCTTCTCTTGGTACTTAAGTCTGAGCAAAGGGTAAGTTGGGACCCATATAAGGAACTGAAGTAAAGCCTGAATGTGCAGTTGAAGGGACAGGGACTTCAGAGATCTTTGGTGCACAAATGGCAGTTCCTTCACAATCTTTTTCTTTAGCATAGGACTGAATCAATCACAAGCTCTGAAGCCTGCTCTAGAGCCTGGTTAGCACAATGTACACAGAAGAAGAAAGTCCAAACTTCTGCTCATCAAAGCCCAGAGGGCTTTGCTGTGAATATGGCCTTGTATATCATCTACCAGACAGCTGAATGTTTTCTGTGGCATAATCTGCTTCTGTAAAGAAATGTAGGTGCCACATTTATCATCAGAGTTTTGATTGTGGGCCACAAAGAACACTTAAATATCACCATTTGGGCATTTCATATAGGAAGCAATTTCATGAAGAAAGATGACCTTCTGCCACGGATCACAGAACTATGCCCCAGAGATGTGAATTCACTGGCTAATCTATTCAAGTGTTAAACTTTTTTGGTAAGGTACTTGAATTATTTATAATAAGACATGCTAAATTCATCCCGTACAAGGCTACTTCTAAGCAAAAACAGGCATTAAAACATAGCCATATATCCTATTAACTAGAGTATCTCCCTGTTTAGTAAGGAAATGTCATCACATTTGTTACAAAGGCAAACAGCAACATACCAAAACAGGATCCAATTTTTCTAAATAAATAAATCAATGATGTGTCAAAAATTAACAGATGAGTTAATATACCCGATGTTATCAAAACCAGATGGTGCTTCATAATATTCATCCTGTTCAGTCAAACCCTGAATATATTCTGGACCATCAGTATATAAAATAGGATGCTGCTATTTGTGATGGCAAACAAAAGCAATCATGCCTGCCAAGCACATACTATAACAGGCAGCATTTCAGCTCTGCTAGACAGAAAGTAATTAGAATGCTTTTAATGTCCAAAAGAATGATGCTGATAGGCTGCCACAGATGTGTAGATTTATGAATATTTATATGGTGGTTTATAGCTGACACTTTTATCAGTTGAAGAAGATAAAATATCTGCCTGACTCAAAAGCTTGACAGTCAGGTTAATAAAATCTCATTAAAGAGAATGACCTATGCAATTATATAGGATTTATTGTAATTCATTTTTGATTGTACTCTGCTTAAAGATGCAATTTCCCATTTCCTGATGCCAAATTTAGGTTGCATATCAAGATCTACGTGGTTTTTAACTCCAAGCCATCACTAGAGGAAAGATATGCGTTCAGAATCTCAGTATCTTACACCTCTAAAGAAAAAAAAAAATTTGATCTCCTGTTTGTCACTGCATCTTCTGAAAACGGTGCAGGCAAGCAGCCGATCTATTTTCTTTCTGTTAAAATCACCACCTCTCTATCAGCAGCCTCTCCATTACCAGCAGCTCCTCCGGTAGCCGGCCCCAGCCTGCCGCCCTCCCCGGCGGAGCGGAGCGGGGCTGAGCGGAGCGGCCGGCCTGGGGCTCCCCCCGTCCACCCCCTCTCCGCGGCCGGCGGCAGCAGCTCCCCAGCTCCCTCCCGCAGGTGCGCACCGGCCGGCGGCCGCCTGCCCCGCCAAGTCTTGCGCGGCTGCCGGCACAGCCCCCGCCGCCGCCGCGACCCCCTGCCCACCGCCCCGGGGTGACGCTGCCGGGCGACGGCCCCGCCCGCCGGGAACTTCAGCGATGCCCGACCGCCGGACGGACCCACCGCCCGCCCCGTCCCCGCCCGCATCCAGCCCCGGGCGCCGCCAGCCCCGAGCGGGGGACCCCGCGGGGGTCGCGCCCTTCGACAGCCGCCCGGGACAGGGATGCGCGTGTGGAGCCCGCAGCCCCCATCCCGCTCCCGCCTGCTGCAAAGTGCCCCGCGAAGTTGCGCGGAGGAGAAAGAGGAGTTGCGGGTACCTGCGCTCAGCTCCGCGCCGCCGCCCCCCGCCACCGCCGGGCAGGGGCCGTAGCGGCCCGAGGAGCTCGGGGCCGGCGGCGGCGGGCGGGGGTGGCTCTGGGCAGCGCCGGGGGCAGCGCAGGGGCGGGCGGGCCCGTTGGGGAAGGGGCCGTGCGGCGCGTAGGGCAGCGGCTCGGCGGCGTGCGGGAAGGGCTGCCCCGCTCCGCGCCCGCGGGGCACCTCCACCATGGTGGGTCTCTCATAGCGCTTGGCCAGCGCCGCCCGCTTCCCGGGGAAGGTCTTCAGGACGCTGTAGGGACCCCGCTGCTTGTAGATTTTGGGGGTGCTGGGCCCCTCCTCCGCCGGCTGCATCTCCTCCTCCATCCTCCGCCGCCTCCCCCGGCGCGGCGCGGCGCGGCCCCGCTCCGGGGCTGTGTCTGCCGCCGCCGCGGCTCGTCTCTGTGGCACGGCGGAGCCCCGGCGCGGCGGGGCGCCGGCCTGATTGACAGCCGGCCGCGCCAATGCCTGGAGGGAGACGGGCGGCGACCGGCAAGTGTTTAGGGTAATCTCTGCTAATGGCAGCGGGGCGCGGAGGCGGGCGCTGGCGGGGCCGCCGCCGCCCCCGGCACCCCCCCGCGGGGGCAGGTGAGCTGCCCGGCGGGGGACGAGCCCCGCGGAGCCCCCCCGCCTCCGCCCGACCCCGACCGGCCCGAGGGGGCCGCGGGCTACGGGACCGCCCCGCCCCGCCGAGCGACGGCCGCCGCAAAAACTTTGTGTCCCCTCGGCCGGGCGCGGAGCCCCTGCGCCCGCCGGCCATCCCTCCTTCCCTCCCTCCTTCCCTTCCTCTCCCCGCACGGAGCGAGCCGCGGGCCCGCCTTCCCGGTTATTAGGGGTGAAATAAATAATGCCATAAATAAAAGTATTTGGGAGTCCAGAACCTGTCAGAGTTGATTAGGGCACAGAGGACATTTTCTTTCTCATTATGCAAAAGCATTTCATGGCGAAATAAAAGAGGTTTCGCTGTAACTCATGCATGTCAGATTTCCAGGAATCCGGGAGATTAATCACATTTAACATTATTTGCAACGCCCCCCGCCCGCTTTTTGCAAACTGCTTAAATGCGGCGGACGCGTGGGGCACAGGCTGGTCCGATGTCCCCCGCTCACGTTCCCCCTGTCGCCTGCCCGGGCCCTTTCAGGGACAGTTAAGAAATAATGAAACGATGGTGAAAGACAGGAGGAGAATGAGATGCCATCGAGAGACGTTTCTGAGAAATGGTGGAGATCTGGGTGAGATGGGAGACAGCTGAAACCGAATGATATGTTGAAGGAAAATAAACGATAACAAACTGCTCGCTTGCTCTCCCCATTCTTTTCTGCTAAGCAATTTTATATTTTGCATTAACATTTCCTTTCTTCTGTCCTACTTCTCGTCTGCTTCTGTTGCTGTAATTTATCAGGATTACAATAAACCCTCTGGCTTGTGGAAGTAAAATTGCAGAACACCTTAGCTGTATATAAGTGGTGGCAGTGGGAAATCATTCCTCTGTTATCACGTAGCGTTTTGGCCACTTATTGTGGTCATTGCTCTCCCATTTCAGCATTTTTTATTTAGGAAGAGTTGGGCTCGCTGGTAATGCAATGCAACCTTTAACTCTTGCAGTCTTCAGCCCATCTACTGCAGAAAAGTGGAGCTAAGTTCTACAAACCAGGCATTCTTTTCATGCCGGCTGTACCAGGATTTAGGCTGGTTTTGATTTTGATTTTTTTGACGAATAGAATAAATTGATTCCTTGTAGCAGCCAAAAGTATCTAAGTAAAGCTAGTGTAATAGAAATTGCTTTTTTCCTAAGCTAAATCAATCATAAGACTCTTTGTTTCCTGTTTGAGTCTGATCACTTGTGCTCAAAAAAAAAACCCAACTTTATTGTAATGCAAAAGAAAGACTGGAAATGCGTGAGAGAAACTGTTCCCACTCAGGAATTAAATATGTCCTCTACCTTGTCTTATCTGACTGGCCTCTGCCACAGCAGCTATCAGAGGTCAGTGCTAAAATTGTATAAAGTTAGTGTTAGGCTCTTAATAGTTAGATTCAAATGAACAACCCAAAATTACTTTCTCAGGTGTCAACTGCATTCATAGAGCTCACTACTCTTTGGTGTAGATGCCTGCCTCTCAGCTTCTCATGGAAGAAACAACCCTTGCCTAACATGAGCCTCGTATGGACAGAGAAAACCAGG
This sequence comes from Eopsaltria australis, assembly GCA_034509425.1. Classification (NCBI taxonomy): domain Eukaryota; kingdom Metazoa; phylum Chordata; class Aves; order Passeriformes; family Petroicidae; genus Eopsaltria; species Eopsaltria australis. The sequence goes on from JAVTVJ010000610.1 coordinate 126,359, forward strand.
GATGACGGGTCATGTCCTCCAAGCTGCTCTCTATATACCGGGGTCCAGGCAGATCATCGGGCAGATGCTGGCTCTCCATGGACAGGAAGAGAGAAGCAGGTTTGGAGTTAATGGGGCTCAAAGCCACTGAAATGAGGTGGGAGCCTCATCTGTGAGGAAGGTGGAATATGCACTGAATTTCTTTCTGCTGAGGTTTTTGGCAGTGCCCATCACCACCAAAACTTCAGTTGTTTTTAGGAAAGTCTGACTTTTCCTCAACTTTGCTCTCAGTGATTCTTTCAGGTATGTAGACCTAAAAAATCTGTTGATGTCTCCCCACCTTTCCTTTTATGTTTTCCCCTAAGTTTCAGATGAGGGACTCTGGTGTTGTGGCCAAAAGACCGTGTTTTATGCCTAATCCAGTGGATTCCTGCAGATCAGTCCTCTGATATAAAAGTGTTTAACGGTGGTGATCCCACCTTTTCCTTTGTTGAATGCCCTTTTTGAAGGAAACACCATTTTGCTCCTGAGCTCTGTACAGGTATGCAGTCACTCTTGCAGGAGGACTGTGTGCCCTTGGAGTGGAGGAGCATGGCCCTGGACTGGCAAAGAGGCAGGCTGGGTGAAGTGATGGTCTCGAAGTACAGGAAGATGCTGCTGTGTCTCCTGTGGGCGGTTCTGGGCTGCCCTTTTCCATGGCTGCTCCCTGTGGCACAGCCTACGGCTCCCCTTTGGTCTCAGCATTTAGTAATGAAATTATTATTAACCAAACATATAACTCTGAATTACAGACCCAGTTTGGTTGCACACTGTATGAAAACAGTTAACACATAGCCTTTACCTTGATTAGCTAAAGAAAACAGCCTTAGCTGATATCAGCAGCTCATTTTCAGAAAGCCAAACACCTTCATTTCCCTTAGACTGTGCCATGACTTGGGATTTGACCCTGGAGAGGATTGTGTCTTTCTCTACCTGTTTACTGATTCAAGTTTTCACTGTTTCACTGACACTAAGGGCTGAAGATCTGTAACAGGATTTTTGCAGAGCACTCTAAGCAGAAAAATGATGGGAAGTAACTGACCCTCGGAAAAAAACCTAATCAAAACAAAGACAATGGGCACAGTGAAAAATAAGAAACCCAACATTGCTGCGGTATATACTCCTCTGCTCCTAGAAATCATCACGAAGAGAATATTTGTCAGTATATAGAAAAATACCCAATCTAGACACAGGCTATCAATCACTGAACATGCCCATGTTGAAGGTACTGTGAGGTACTCAAAGAATAAAAGTGTGATTCATCTCTATCTTCCGAACAGGGGCTAAATCTTGCTCCACTTATTCATGGGAGCAGTGCTCCTGTGATAACTAAAGCGTGCAGGATTTGGCCATGAACTGCCAATATTGCTCTGCACATTTGGAGTGCATGATGAGAGCTGAGATTGGCAACTCTCCTCTGTAATCTAAACCACTCTGCAAGCAGGCTAGCCATAATTTGCTGCCCTAAACATTTAACCCCGGCTAGTTAATTTAAGCTTAGCTCAGTTGCTCATGTTTATGGATAAAGAAACAAAAGGGAAAGCATCAAAAGGAAGAGATGACTGTGGAATTCAATATTTCAGCAGCTGTTGATAGGTAAATGTTATTGAAGTGTGGCATTCAAAACCAAAGGCCTGCATTTATGATAATGAGCCTAACAAGGAAATGAGATTGACACAGCAATTCTCTGTTTTTGTTGTCCCCTGAGGTTAGAGATTATGCAGCGCACGGTGCTGTTTTTAGCCTCTTTGGTGATTCCAACTGTGAGAGACAACGCTGTGCATATTTGTCAAGGTTGCACTTTAATCAGGTGACTCAGGAGCTTTTTGAGGGAGAATGTGAACTGCTGGTCTCACTTAAACCTTAATCCACATCCTATGTCAGAGATTCATCAGCCAAGCAGTGCAGCTTTTAGCCCCTTCTTTTCCCTTATGCTTACTCAGTGCTCTGCGAAAACGCTTTGAAATAATTGAAATGTATCTATCATGGTTACATTGTATTTCCAGAATTACTGGAATGTTTCTCAGTGACATTAATTGGTTTTAAAATATTTTTGTCTTTCTAATTAGTGAAAGATTGATGAGCAGTGGAAAGGGCATTTATACACAGGCAGACACGTATTTCCATGCTACATTTGTGTCTTAATAAAATGGTTGCTAACTGGTTTCTTATGCTTAGTAAACACTGGAAAGAAAGAAAATATCCTATAACTTTAGGAGTAGGAAATATCCTCTGTTTTAAATGGGATCACATGGTGTAAAAGAAACCCCAAGTCTCCTCGAGGGCTGGAAAATGTATAAATGAATAATTTAAATATAGTTAAAGGATACACAGGAAAAAGTAATGGTTCTGATACCCAATGTAGGGAAAATTATGAATATTTTAAGGAATCAATTGTGGACACATGGAAAAACTTGTTTTAATTAAAGATAGCTTACATAAAGCAGTTTCAAGCAGGGAGAAACAGTATAGGATACTTGTTGCTGAGATTTTTTAGAAATAAATAATGGATAAAAAGAATGACATAACATAATCCAAACTTCCATCTGCCCTAAAAAATCTTCACTGTCTGTGTTCAAGTGTTTTAGAATAGCTTCACCTCTCTGGAGCATTAGCTCTTGCCCTAGCCCTTGCCCAAGCTTTGTGCTCTCTCTTGGTCTTGGCCATCACCATATAATGTAGAGTTGCTCTGTAACGCACAGCTGCTCTTTGCAATGCTTAGTCCTCATTTTGCAGCACTTGGCATTTTGAGACCAGCATCCTGAGATGTCTGCTGGCTGTTCACCTAAAGGCAGAGCTGGTGTTCCACAGGCTGGGACCCAGATTCTTGACTGAACCTGAGCAGCTCTTGCCGGTTCTGCTGGTTCCTGCCCTTCATGTACTTTCCAATCTCGGTTGTCCAGAGATTGTCCACCTTGCAAAAAAGTGGTCCTTGCAAGTCAGAAGTCACACTGAGCTAGAACTCAATTAGAGTAGAAAATGCTGATTTCCCAAAGTAGAGACTTCACAGATATTTTGCACTGAAGTGTTACACTTGGGCCCAGCACTCACACAGCTTGGTGGCCGCTCAAAAGTACGGTCAAATTTTGTCAAGCAAGCTGTGCACCTCAGTTACAATGAAAACACAGATGGGGTGGACAGAGGAAAACAGCTGGAAGTAGAATCTTCCTTAAACTGATCTAGATGGAGAACCCAAATGTGATTTAAGCACTACAGGATAGACATGATGAGCCTTGTGGTGTCTACTGAGCAGAGTCAACTCAGCTTGATCTGATGAAAAACACAGGCCTGAAAGATGCCCGAAGATACCGACAGTGATGGAGGCATGGGAATGACACATGATTCTTTGCTGAAGTAAGGCTTCAGCTTATATTAGATATCTTTCCCAGCTTTAAAGAGATCCTAGGAACTGAAGGGTGCAAGTTCTTCCCTGCATTTCCCTTCATCAATATCCCATTCTCAGGCAGCCCCTGAAACTTACACGGAATAATGGCAACAGCTTCTCTGCATCCTTAAATTCAGAGTTCAACCACTCCATGGTACTGAAATGAAGGACTTCCTCTATGTTAGTAATCATGTTGAAGCAGCATTAGTAATCCTGTCAAAAACCCTAAAAAGCGAGGGGCAAAATAGTTTCCTAGAGGTCCAGAAAAGAAGAAAGTGATGGACAAAACCTGGAGTTTCCTGAGACCTCAATTGCACACCGACTGGTGCACTGCTAAATGGCTCAGTTGTGAGAGGTTCCATAAACTTTGAAACATAAACTGAATTGAATTCCACATTAATAGAAATGGGGAAAACAAAAAGGCTACAGCACATATAGGCAAAACCTTGTGGCAGTAGGGCCAGGAGACTTCCAAATGAGAAGGAATTCCATCACCCTGCAAGTCTTCATGCTTGGGAATGTGTCCACCACAAGCTACATTTGCTTAGGAAAAAAAAGTAGGTGAAACCATGTTTGCTCAATGGTACATGCACAGATGCTGTATCTGCACAGGCTGGAGTTCACCTGATGCATCACCCACCTCTGGCTCTCCATATGCAGATGAGTTGCTACCAAAAGACATCCAAAGATGATCTCAGAGCAGCACTTCAAATAAGTAATGTTCTATAAAAATGTATGCTTTTACTTGTTTAAATGCAAAGGATCAGGAAAAAATTTTATGAGATGTGTGTGGTTGTCTCAGATAATGATATGCGAATACCCTGAGCATCCATCAGCTTTGCTTTTGTGATTACTCTATCATGAGAATCTCTTTATATCCTGAGCATCCTCATTATTATATTCTTGTTTCTTTGCCATCTGAGAGTGAGTTTGTGCCCTATAACAGAAGAACTTTCCTGTTGATACTAGCAGAGAGGTGAGAGTTAACTTCAGCTAATGCTCTATCTCTGAATCCTAATTTAAAATCGAGGAAGTCTTGTATCAGCCACTCTCCTTGGAAGTATTTACTGGGTTTGATGCTGCTTCTGCCATTCTTAGGTAGACTAGATGAGATCAGAATTCAGATAATTTACATTATTTTAATCTGGACTAACATTGAAAAATTTATGAAAATCTTCCCAGCTGGTAGAAGAGTGGCTCTTCAAGGAAACATTTCTTGCTGTCCCTCTACAAACAACTGTTTCACTTATGCAGTTATTAAGAAAAAAAGCATGTGAGTTTTTATTTCTTTTTTTGCCTATGTACTTCTTCAACCACTTTTATTTTTTAATACCATGGTTACTGTAATTTTATTTTGCTGGGAAAAAATTCTCTCTGGTCAGCTCTATTAATGATGAAGTAGATCATGACTTCCAAAAAAATTGTTGTTTTCTAACCATATATATGTATGAAAGCAAGATACTGGGGCTCCTGAAAAACCCAAGTATCAAAAAAGACAGCTGTCCAGATTTGAGAGAAAATCCATTGCCCCAGTACATCTAACCAAAGCACTGTTGCCTTTTCCCCCAACCTGGAAAAGAAACTCGAGATCATTTTAGCAAGGAGGTAATAAAAAAGGGGATCTTTATTTTGAACACCTCCAGGAGCAGTTATGGAAAGGTGTCCATAAAAACCCAAAGCCCCTCTGGGGTGAGTACATATTTATAGCTTTAGGAAATTAGCATAATTGATTAAAAACACCAATTAGGAAGACAAGTGGTGATTCAATTCCCCACCAGGTCAAGCCCCTTCTCTGGAGTCCCCCTCTCAGCACTGGCTGTACTTTGTTTATGAAAATGTATCTCAAAGAGTTGTCAAGAGTTGTCCTTGGCTTTGGTTCCCAGGAAGAACCAAGATATGACAGGGTCTTGGAGCTCTGGAATTTGTTTTGTCATTCTGCCTAGAAAAAGGCCATGGAAAAGTACTGGAAAAACTAGCTACTAATACAATAGGCTACAGAGCTCCAAATATGTGTGCAAAGAGTACAGGGAACATAGAAAAAAGGCAAAAACCAAATGGCATCAGCATGAGCATAGACATAGCCTTTTTTTCTTTACAATTGCAGACTTGCAGACAGACACACTTGCATCCAGAAAACTGGAAAACTAAATATTAAAACCTGACATACATTTAAGATTTCACATGTTCGCTTACATAGATTAAAAATGCAAATGAAGCTGGCTTCAATGAGATGCTGACCTGAGATCAAGCTTTATGAAGACAGACTCTTTCCACTTTCTTCAGAAGAAAGAAAAAAGAATTGGGAGTTTTTATTCGCCTGGATGAAACAAACAAAAAAAAAGTGTAAGAACTATTTCTAAATATGTATGAATAAATATTTAATTATATATGTGCTGAATGGTTTAGCTGTTGTTCAGCAAATACATAATTTGTTAATTCTGCCTGCTTCCACGGAATAATTTATTCATCAGATCAGCTCTTTTAATATTCACTAGATGATCGGCTGATCAAATCCTGTTAGCTGAATATGTTATTTGATTTTTTTTGCCCTTTTCAAAAATCACTTAGTCTATTGGAAGAACATTGCTGTGATTTATTAGTGGTATATTCCATCCAGTCCATGGTGTCATTCTTCAAGAGTAACCTCTGAAGACAGTAGATATCTTGCTCTTGTCACATGATATTAAACTTTTGTAATCCTGACACGTATTAGGTGTCTTTGACCAGGGAAATAAAACCCTATGTCCAACAGTACACTTTTGTGTTACAAATTCATGACAATACATGTATGATGTGTTTTATTTTTCATTTGATGACTGAATATTGAATTATTTAGATGAGCTACATAAATCATTCCTATATTCTGGTTTATCCAAGTGTCTACCCTGCAGTTTTTTCAGTACTCTGTCTTTGCAAAGGATTTCTTCTAACCTCCAAAATTGCCATAAAGCTTCAGAGATACCCTGACATTACAGTGTGGAACAAGATGGAGAAAGGACAGTGTCTAATCCTTTGTAAGTCAGCCTTGAAGTCAGTCATCTTATAGCCCTTTGTAGCTAGAAAAGGACTTCTTACACTTACCACTTGAAAGGGGAAATTCTTAGTTTTTGATTGTACTGTCTTCATACCCAGGGAGGTCTGCAGAGATCACGAAGTAAAGCCATGGTGTCATTATGTTTGGAAAATTATTTTATGTTTTTATAGTATTCTCTGACATTTTAATAATTTTTAAACCTTCTGAGGACATACTTTTTTTCTTAAGTTGCTGAAGCCTAAATATTCAAAGAAGGCTAGCTTTGTAAAAAGGAGATTGTAAAAAGTATCATCAATCTGTTTTAAAAATAGACTTCTCAAGCTAATTCTCTGTAACAATCCCGTGCAAGACTTACAGAAAGTACCAAATAAACAATAGGGCAGTGACACTCAAAAACATTGAGACCACCACTCTGAAATGACCTGTGTAACTTTGAGCTGGTGCCAGTCAAGACTAGTGCTGAGAGCTAGTACTCAGATGTGTGTGCCACAGTCTGCATGCTACAGTCTAATGTATTCCAGATTTCAAGATGCATGCATATGTAATAGCCTATATAATATTCCATACAAAAATTGCATTAAGAAAATGTTAAAGTTGCCTAGTTCGGCATTTAAAAGTCAGGAAATAAAATTAAGGTTGTACATGCAACATTAACTCTGTTCCCCAGTGCATTTGCCTATGATACAGTCTAATTACATGATCAAATATTATTTCTCAGATTATACAGTATAATATCTACATTTTTTTCATTTTGCAAAGTGTGAGGTGCATTAGGGAGGCTTCAGCTTCACGTTCATATAAGAAGACTTCAAATAAACACAGACTTATCAGTCTGGAGAAGGGATACCTGGAAAGGGTTATAACAAGGGGTTATAAAAGAATGAATGGTGTAGGGAAGTTGAATGAAGAATGATGATTCCGTACTCCTTCAGCTGTAAAAGCTGGGGAACATTCATTCTACTAGCAAGTTTAAAACACACTTATTTTTCATGCCACACGCATGGACTCAGCACTGTAGACTATGAGAAGATCCAAACTATAATGCATCCAAAAGACATCAGAGAAATGCATAGACCATAGGGCTTTTGCTGTCTGTTGCATGTGAGCTACAGGTACGCTGCCCATGCCAAGAAGTCATTAATTGTTGGTGACCAGGAGCTGGGAGGATCTACCTGTGAAGGGCTCATTTGATTTTTCTTCTGCTCTTTCTCTAAACAACCACAGCTAACCACGCTTTCAAAGCATTGCAGTTACCAGTGCTCCATACAAATTAATGATGACAATGATGACAGTAATACCCAACATTTGGGGTCCCTGCCACAAGGAAAGGAGAGGTGAGTGTGGCTTCTTGGTCTGTTTACCAGCTGCAAACGACATCCTCAGAACCACTTCTTACTGGAGATGCTTCTGTGCACAGCAATAATCCAGCCTAAAAATTTTGCAGGACTGTCCCTGTAAGACTCCATTCCTGTTCACTGCTCCACACTCAAGCAGTATCTCGGCTGAGATCTGTAGAACTGGGTGTTTTAAGCCCTAAGCGGAGGATGGCTGCATTCTCCTCAATGTTTCTCAGCTGTTTGAGGCATGTATATCTGTACCTGAGTCTTCTCTCCCCAACTCTAGTGACAGGTACTGATTGTGAGATTGTTACAATCCACTGCTGGCTGGGATGGAGTGCCCTTGGGCCAGGCAGTGATGATGGGAGCTCTGGAGCAGAGATGCCCAAAGGGACACAGGAGTTGACACACTCTCCAGGTACAGGCCGTGCTCCCACATGAAGCACAAAACTGAAATGGGGCCGTTTTCCTATGACATGGGAGCGTATGTCAGACAAAAATCAGGTGGAAATGACAGCCATGTGATTGACCATATTCACAATCAATTCCATTTACCTTGCATATGTTATCTGCATCCTTCACCTGCACTGTGACTGCTAATTCATTTCTACCAAGAGTCTTTTTCTTATGCTAATGAGGTTCTTTAAACAATTGTTGCTAAAAACTCACTGGGCTGTGAAAGAAATGGGCCTTTCTTTTCCCAAAGTGCAGAACAGTCCTTCCGTTACTCCCTGACAGGCCTGAAATGAGTGTTGTTCCACTGGAGGTTTAAGGTCTGTTATTTCACTCTTCGTTGGGTCTAGAAGTCAGTATTTTACATAATTGAAGATCATGAAATATTAGTTCTGGGAATTAGATTTTGAGGAAACCTTGACATAGCAAGGTATTATGTATAATTAACACCAAATAATCTATAATTAGAAGATTTGACATATACAAATGTTATTTTTAGGAAATGAATGATACTTTACAAAATATGTGAGTGATGATTTTTACACCCTTTGAAGCCTAAGGTTCTCCATGTCTTTGCAGATAAAGCAGCACAAAAACAGTGCCAATTTTCACTTTAAAAGACCTGAATTCTTCATTTTGTAAAATGTCTACAACTTTCTGTAATGCAGATCTGTATGTAACACCTCAAGATTATATCTGGGTGAGGCAAAATAAAAAAAGCTGTCCAGTTTTTATTGAGGGAGGAGCTTTCTGTATGTGGGCAAAACCAAGCTTGATATTTACATCTGCCATGCAACAGTGACTCATACAACAGGATTTTCAAGCAGAGAGGGGAAAAGTAGGTGTGAGAGGATTTACAGTCTCGTTGTAAGGACATAAACGGAAGTGCTGACCATATACAGCTGTCCTATTACTTACCTGTATGCTGAAAAAAGGTCATTACTAATTTGGGGAGGGGGTTGTTTTGCCGTTTATGTGTGGAGGTATAAAATACAGGCATTGTAGAAACACTTTGCACTGGAACAAATGTCTGCACAACACCTTCAGCACTGGGGAAGGTATCTCTTCATCCCATTGCACATCTTTAATGCAGAGATTGTAAACAACCCTTGTCCCTCCGCTGAATTTTCAAAAATTTTTCTCTTTTTTTCCTCCAAACTGGAGACTAACCATTCCATTAATGGATAGAGAAGAAACCATCAATCTTTTTATCTCTGCAAGCGACCCAGCTGCCAGCAGCTACTGTCTCTGGAGAGCATGGCAGCCTTGCTCTGCTCACAGGCCATCCATGGGGACCTGTATGAGTTCTCTGTGGACTCTTCCCAACTTGTCAAGAGAATTTCCTTCCAAAATAATCCTGGAGGTATTAAAAACTTATCTCTGCTGGCTGATATTGCATCCAGGGCCAGATTTGTGGAGGACTGCTGTCTGGAGGGCTGACATGGTTAGAAGGAGCTCTGTTTTCCAAGATGTATCTCCAGTGCCTGTCCCCCACTCTGTTCCATTACACTTGTGCCTTGCCATGTGCACGACTTTGCACCTGCCTTGCAGATGACAATATCATATTAATACAGCACAAAGGCTTTTGGGCTAGAATAGTTGCTGTGATGGCAAATCCATGGGTGGAGCAAGTTTGCAGGAGGCTGCAGAGAGAATCTTTCACAGCTGTGTGACTTCCCAGCACTCTGAAAAAGTCTACACACCTGTGCCAGCAGTATGATTGGGCAAGGCAGTTTCTTTTTAGAGTTGTTGATGGAAGAAGGGGTACAGGCAATATGATCAAACCTTGGCCATGCTTGGACACAGATAGAGGAGCACTGGAGATGTGTTTTGAATGTTCTAATTGAAGTGTCAGGGGTTTTTAGATGGTAAATCCACTTTTAGGTCAGCAAGTCTGCAAGTTAGTCTGTCCACAAAGCCTCTGAAAAAGAAGACATATTCAAATGCCAGAGACTTCACAGTCTTCCATCTGCAGGAGAAAGCAACCAGAGGCTGCTTCTTTTGAATATCTGAGGGGGGCGGGGGGGAGAGAAGGTATTTAAAGAGGCAGGAACTTATGGATTCATTTTTTGAGACTGATAGAATCCATTAAATGTTTGCAAAACAGTTTTTCTCTGTAACATTAGACTTAATGGGAATAAATTAGCAGCAAGACATGATGGCAAGAATGGCAACGGCAGGATTCTGTATGAACTTTGAGTTTAGAGAGTGTTTTTTCTACTCTTCCATAAAGGACAAAGCTCTTAATATATAACTTCTGATGCATTATAAAAAACTAAAAGATTATATAAATCTTTGCCTTTAAAACTGACTTAAGTTAGATAATGCGCAGACACAGATGAGGTAACTCTGAACTACAACATTCTTCAGGGCTGAAAGAGTTCTTGTAGACTTACACTTTTTAAATCAACAGAATGAACCTGGTTATAACAAGTTAGCAGAGGTTACATGACCTAAACTCTGTTTTAAATTGGTCAAATGTTGGTACCGGGTAAGAGAATATAAAAATATGCTATAGAGAGAGCATTAATAAGACATTCACAGAAAGAATCAGGTGAAACAGTATCCAAACTTTAAAGGGAACATTGGGCATGTGGGATGGTTGTCAAAACCAATACTCAGTAAAGCATTGTGACTTCATGTGAGAAGACAAACATCTCAGAGTGCTAAAGCCATCCCCATCAGAACATGCACTGACATCCAGCTCCATGCTGTAATGCAAATGGAATGGCTCTGATGCTTGCTCCTTCAGTGTTGCATTTCTAAATTCACTGTGTTAAATAGACTCCTGCTATTCCTAAAAACAGACATCAACCCTATTACAGCAAAGAAACAGCAGAGGATATATTATTTCAAAACCACTATCTGATCTTGCGTAGACAATAAATGTTGTGGGCTCATAGTGCTCAGCTCTTCCAAAAAAGTAAGGTTTAGAGGTTTGTCCCAGACCACATAATAAAGCTGCAGAGCAGAATATGATTTAGGATCAACCACCTACCATATGGCACTTACTTCTCCATTCTATGCTGCTTCTTGATCATGCTAAGTTAGTCACAGCTCCAGCAGCAGAAATAGGAGGAGTTGTTTATTATCCTCAGCACAGTAATGACACCTCAGGCCACAGTGATAAGTAATTGAAACAACAGGGGTCTTAGAGATCTTAAAATACACAGAAACTGGTGTAGTTAAATGGAATGTGTAACTAATAAATTGCCAGCTATTTGCAGTATAACACAAATCTGCAGTATAATACAAATTCAGTCATTCTAGAGACTTCTAGACTTCCACAATACTACTTGATACCCTTCAGAGTGTAAAACTCCATCAAGATGAGGCTAAAATTATAGCAATAATAATAATAACAACAACAGCAACAATAACAACAACAATAACAATGTTATTCACACTTACTTTTCTCTAAAGGGATTTCCACTTGTATATGCAAGCAGAGGATGAGTAATTTTAACACCAAGGTGTGACAACAATCACATGCAATTAAGGACCCAGTGCTATGCGGTGCTGAATATCTGTGATCTAAAGCTGATAAGGATTTAATTGAGCAAATAGCAATCTTTATAAATACTGTTGATTTATTGTGTCATGTTCTTCTGGCCTGAAAATATATTATGTCATACTACATATTATGTCATACTACAAATTTAGGTATTAAAAACAAAACAAAGTGATTCTCTTCAATTGTACTTGCCCTAAACAGATGTTATGGAGCCCTCCTCTGAGGATGGAAGGATACAACCTTCAAAGCAAGTCTTGTGCCATCAGACCTACTGATATGTATTTCTCTGTGTTTTTTATTAAATGAAATTGCATTTGATATTTTTCATTTGTCTTTATGATCTATTAATAACACTTTACCTACCCATCACTCTGTATTTTCTGCATAATTTTATCCAGTTCTGCTTTTAAGATGGTCCTAGAATTTTAAGTGCTATTCCATGTACTGTATGAATTTTGAGCATATACTTTATGCAGCTGAGATATATCATACTTAACAGAAAGTTTTCCAAAACCATTGTCTCACATTGTAATGAGATACAGAGAGATTAAGGATATTTTAGTACTTCGGCTACTGGATGGCACATGAAGGGCAATATGATTAAATGCAAGATAAAACTGTGAGCTGAGAGATAAAACCAGACAAGTACATGAAAGATTCTTCTGTCAGAGGTTTTTCTTATTTGTCATGTAAATATTTCCTGAATGTACTATTACTGAATCTAAAGTTTGTAATTTTGCAGCTAGTAATTCTCCATTGGGGGTACTGTTTCATTTATCACTGCTGGGTTGTCTTTGGAAGACTAGGAAATAAGACTGTCATACAACGGTAATCTCCCTTAACCCATGCTAACCTGGCTGTACTGTTTATTTCTAGTAGAGGGCACCATTTGACAGGGGTGGCATCTACCAAGGAACTGCAAGTGCTGCCAGTGTGGCTCTGAAATGTATAAAATCGGTAGCTGGTTCCAACAAAATGCTTCAAATAAAGGAAGAAAAGAAAGAGACTCATATTGCCAGGCTCTCTAGATCTTCAGGGCAGAGATATATGTACATCTGCTGTGTGGTTAATGTGCAGAGCAGGGAAGCACCAAGACTTAGGATATGCTGGGCAGCAGGAGCTACTCGGGCATTGTTGTGGGCTGTTTCTGCCATTAAAGTACTGACAAGTGGAGGAGAAATGAATGTGGCACGCCAGCAATCTCAGCTGACCTCTTTCAGGAGCCAAGGGGGTATCTGCTTTGGAAAGGTGCCAGCCGGCTTAGCACAGGTTTGGGAATCCTGGTGCTGCCCTGGGGAATGCAGTGTCTTAGGTTCCCCCAGCTTCAGACCACTGCCCCAGAGCTGCTGGAGAAATTACCCTGATTTCAGAGGTGTCAGTTTGTAAAGAATGGGGATGTTAAGAGTTGGAGTTGTCTCTCGGTAACAGCATTCACACCAGGAAAATAGGAGAACACTTGCCCAGTAGTGTTCCAGTTCCATATCATAATGGAGAAGTTCAGTCCGATCCTGGCTTTTGGCACGTGGCTGGAGCCATACCCCCAGTGCACACTGGTTCTAGCAAGGGCCAAGGTGTGCAGAGGTTTGGAGAGGTTGCTTGTGCCTGTCACTGAAAGGCTGTGGAGGCTGCTCACCTGCTGATGCAGCTTTGAAGAAGTCAGAGCTCACCATAAGCTACTTGAGAGAATCGTAGGCTCTGTGTAAGTTGCACAAATTACTGGCCAAAGATTTCAAACAATGAATACATTTATTCTCAAACTATTTATGAACAGGAAAAAAACAAACCTCACAGTAAGACAGTGATGTGTTGAGTATGCTTTGTTTGCCTGGCATTAATGGATATCTGAAGGAGCTGGGTTGTATGACTCATTCAGTCAAGCTGTAGAGATAATCAAAGGGAGTAAGAAATGCTTCCAAAGGATCCCCTTTTGCATTCTTCAAACATTCTCTCAAACTCCCAATGAATTCAGCACAGAAAAATTAAGATGAGGCTTACATCCTTGCAGGTCTCCTCTCACCCTGTGCAGCTGAACTGAGACCAAACTATCTCCCAGAGCTATAGGAGCAGCACAATTGCTCCTTTCTGTATGCCATTTGTCACATGTATTTTCAGTCCCTGGGCTAGATCTCTGCAGGCTGCATGTGACCTACTGCCTGTCCCCTGCCACACTCTTTCCACAAGGCCCTCCCTGTCACCTGGGGATGGAGATGTGCTGTGCAGTCCCAAGTGTCTTGGTAACAAGCTATCTGTCTGCTCTTGGTGAAGTTCTGGGGTCCCTCATGGATATGTGACACCCAGGAGTAAAGGAGAATTATCACTATAAAAAAATCTGATCTTTTCATGTTTATAAATCGTTCCTGTGTTTGTGTGTTATTGCATTGCATTAAGCTCTCTCTAAAAACAAAAAGCTGCAATTCATAATCAGAGAGGGGGGAGAGACAGACACAGAGAGAGGAAGAGCAATGCTGGGAATCCCAGATTGCTGAAAAGGAGAGGAAAAAAACAACACAAAATTGCTGCCTGAGATGATTAAAGACACTTCAACATTTTATAGGGAACAGCCTGCAAAACTGCTACAGAAAATGGTGGGAGATAAGGCAGCAAAGGAGATGGTTATCAGAGCAAGAAGTTGGCGATCTTTTTTGAAAAATAGTCACTACATGAAAAAATCCTCTCCTGTCTCAAAAAAAAAAAAAAAAAAAAAGCCAAGAGCAGATATAACCAAGGAATGTATAGATGATCAGTGTCCCATGCTTCATTCAATCAGGCAATCAAGATAATTAGAAAGTATGGGGAAGATTGATTAATGGCCAAGACAGACATTGAGTTGACCTTTTCTTTATTACTACAGCAGTACATTTAAATAGTCTCCACTTAGTAGGGTTTAAAATAGAAAAGTGAGCTGTTATAGATATAGTAAATGTGTAACTAGGAATGCATGATCTAATACCCCTATTCTGAAGCTTGCTTTCCGCCTTTAGTCTCCACACCATCTCATCTGAATATGAATCAGTTTAATTTCTTGAATCCATGCTCTAGCAGTTACACTAGTTAGTATCTTAAGAGAAACCTATGTATTTAATAGTAGTTAAATAGATACAGTTTAAAATATTTTAAAATTGAAAATATGAAAACATGGGGGTCAGTGCTATTTTGTGAATGAGCATCAGTTTTGTTATGCACAGGAGCAGGACAAGGAAAGCTGAACCAGGCTCCTCATGCTGGGAACCCAAGATTCAGTGATAAGTGAGGGAGTGCATGGTAGTAACTTCTTTGTGGTACCTTCTGCTTAGAAGAGCCTGGCATGTCTGCAGTAGGGTAACCTGGGCCTCTTCTTCATCATGGCAGAGATTGTGGCTCAGTGACTCACTACTGGGGCCAGTGGAGCTGCCACAGCACCAAAGCCAGCAGGGAGTGTCAGAGCACAGAGAACAGACAGGAATCTCATAGGAAAAGAAACTTTGATAAGGCATCTTTACAGCTATTAGCCAGTCTCCTTGCTGTGTGGGGAGGGCTACCAAGCAGGCTCCCAGACAGGCACAGCACAAAGATGACATCATGCAGGAGAGGCCTGCAAGGATTTGTGGCACCCATAAAAAGGGATCCTGAGCCAAAATGTGTAGCTTGCAGTGCTCACCTGAGAGGGGCTGAAAACGTAACACAGGTCACAAGTTGCAAGAGCTGGCTGACTTGTGCCTTTGGGCTAATGGTGTGGAGCTGAACACCTAAGCAGCAGACTTCAGGGCACATGAGTTCTGCCTGTCATGTAGGAAATCTGGGTGTGTCCAGGGAATATCCCTCTTAGGAGAAGGGTTTAATTTACCTTTTTGTACAAAACATTCTTCTCTCATGGTGAGAAATATAGTGAGCTGGGCTCTATAAGGTGACCCTAATAGCAAATGTAAATGAGAAGCAGAGACAGGTACAGATTCTTCTCGGCAGCAGAGTGTGGGAAAGAATGATGCAGGATTTTGCCTGGAGGCAACTCAGGGCAGAAGCGTTGTCAGATCTCTCACAAGGATGGTGCACTGTGTATCTTGCCATCAACAAGAGCTGGACCACAAGCAATGTGAGCCTGAGCACCACCAAGCCTGCCGTGGAGTGCCCAGTTTCCCACTGAGGTTCAGTGACACCTGCTAAAGAGTCACAGCGTTTTTTCCTCAGCTGCTGAACTGAAGAATGGCGTGTAGTGCTCAAGGCTGTTTGCTGAACAGTGCTTTTCCTCACAGGCAAATCTGCAGGGGAAAGGGAGAGAAGTTAATTAGTAAAACTGGTAGGCATTTAGAAAAATAAGTATGTATTTGGAAGAAAATTCACACCAACCTATTTGGTACAATGCATGTGAAATCAATGGATTTCTACAAAGAGTGGCTTTGCAGAAGTTTACAAGATCTATGGGGAAATTATGACATTAAGCAATGTTTACAACTACAGAGTAGTGTTTCAGGCAAAAAATTTTATATGTTGTTCATTTGCAGTAGTCAATCCCCCTCCAACTACAGCGTTAGCCTTTTAATTTTGTAGAGTTGAAAACAATTGACATATTGCATGAAAAGTTTCCTTCTGTGATAATCTTGATCACCAGCATTGGATCAGGTATTCAGCTCATGTAATCCAGCAGAACTCCTCTGGTGTCAATAAAACCACCTTGATTTACAATAGCAGGAGATCTGAGCAGTGTATAGCTTTGAAAAACTGAGGTGTACGTTTATTCATTATTTCAAAGGTAGAGGCTTGATCTGCTCTGCTGAGACATAACCTTGCTGTGCCAGACAGCTCTGCTGAGGTCCCCACAGGCTCAGGAGGACCAGGGTTTGCTCACAGACTGTACTTTGCAGAAACAGCTCCTCATTGAGCAGGAGCAAGTCCAGCACTTCCTGAGGAATGCCTCTTTACCGTAGTGCATCAAAAACGCACTTGCAATGGCAATTAATTGGTTCTGGGATACCCTCCAATGCAAATGGCCACATCCAAAGCCCTCTATTTTGCTGCCTTCAAAGGGCACCAGCTTAGTCTCAAGGGTGACAGTTTTGAGACTGGTGCTTTATATGCATCTAGGTCAGATTTCATCTGTGACCAAACACGTGAGAACTGATCCTGTGCTGATCTTGAAATGGGTGTACGGCCACGTACGGGCTTTTTTTAACATCACTGCTCCACTTGCTGCAGTGTGGGTATGGGAGTGGAGAGTGTCTGCTTGAGCATGTGAAGGTGCTGGTGCCTGTCTGCTTTTGCTGGGCTGGACTGAGGCTTCATAGTTCTGCTCCTTAGAGCACTGGCAGGCAAGAGAGGGTCCAGAGTCGGTCTTACTGATGGCATTGCTCTAATTTAAATAAAAATATTTAAAAGAGATTAATAAGGAAACCTCAAGATATTAAAATGTGGCTGCCTTTGAAACAAGAGAGCAACAAACAACTGTTGTGAAGACTGCAGAAAGTGCCAATGGGTTAGAGCCAGGTTTGGTTTAGTGTTTATACTGCATTAAAAGCCATAGAGATGGTAATTCAGTGTAGTGAGATGCAGAGTACTTCTATCTAGTGCTGAGCATTTTCCACTCTCATTTGACTTCACTGGAGGAAACTCAGGGAGCTCCATACCTCAGAAGGTGACTGCAAACTCTGACATTTGAATCACACTAATAAAGTAGTTTCCCTTGGTGGGATGTGCATTCCCCCTCCCCCTAAGTTTCAAATAATACTACTTCTTAAAGTAGGAACAAACATTTTACTTGCATTTATTGGTAATTTTCACATAAATCAACTTATATGAAAATGTATTCATAATCCAAGCCTTCTCTATAGTGATAAAATGTTTCTGCTTCTGTGGTAGAAAATAGCTTATTATGCAAACAGCATTGCTAGTGTTACATTATGCATGGGAGTCACCTGGAGAACATCACAAAAGCTTCAACCAAAAGGAAAAAAAAAGAGGGGAGAAAATCGGGTGTTCCATTTACTGCACCACTTGCCTATTATAATTAGCTGTAAATGAGCTGATATCTGTACTTTGAAATGTATTTCATATATGCCTTGGTAACATTATACAAATAAGAAAAGCAGAAGAGAATGAAAGGATATGAAACTCGCCCAGAAACGGCCTCGCAAAATGTCACCCCAATTAAAAAGCAAAAGGCGGCTGCCATTTTTAAACTGGTTAGTTGTACTTACTTTGAGAATACCTTGGTATTTATATTTTACTTGATTTAATTCAGGATGCTGCAAGTTCCCACTGGACTGTCATCATTATGAATGACATTGTTGAGAAGTCTGATTAAATAAGATCTGCTCAGGCTAAAACCCGTATTGCCTCAGATATGTTTAAATAATTATGAAAAAAAAAGAATCAGTCCCAGCACAATAATTCAAGGCCCATTGTCTCATGTGGCCTTTCTTATTGAGGGATAAAATAGTGGTTTTAAAGAAAAGTGGAAGGATGAGAACAGCCCTGAGGGGATGGGTTTGAGGATGATGGTTGATGAAAAACTCAGCATGAGCTGGCAGTGTCAGAAAACCCATGGATCCTGGGCTGTATCAAAAGCAGCATGGCCAGCAGGTTGAAGGAGGGGATTTTACCCCTCTATTCTACTCTGTGAGATCCCATCTGGAGTAGTGGGTACAGTTCTGGTGTCTCCAACATAGGAGGGGCATGGAACAGTTGGAACAAATCCAGAGGAGGCCACAAAGTTAATAAGAGGACTGGAGTACCTTCTCTATGAAGACAGGCTGAGAAAGTTGGGGCTGTACATCCTCAAGAAGAGAAGGTTGTGTGGAGACCTCATAACAACCTTCCAGTATCTGAACGGGACCTACAGAGAAACTGGAGAGAAACTTTTCATCAGGAACTGTAGTAATAGGACAAGGACTAATGGGCAAAAATTGAAAGAGGGGAAATTCAAGTTAGCTATTAGGAAGAAATATTTTACTGTGAGGGTGGTGAAGCACAGAAAAAGGCTGCTCAGGGAGGTTGTGCATACACCAACCCTTGCAGTGTTCAAAGCCAGGCTGGATAAGGCCTTGAGCAACCTGGTCTAATGGGAGATGTCTCTGCTCATTGTACGGAGGGAAGGGGGCAGCTGGGACGAGATGATCTTTAAGGTCTCTTCCAATCCCATTCCAATTCAAAGATTTTATAATCACTGCAGTAAATGGAGTCCTCTGGAGACAGTGAATTTTTATAGTAGCTCTTGTGGCACATCTTTTAGGAAGTTCTAGACAGACATCAGAGCAGCTCTTGCTCAGAGCAGGCTTATAGTCAAGGTTGTTCAAGACAAGATCTCTATGATTTTGTAGTCTGGAGACTGCTATTCAAGTACTTGAGTCTTTCACAAACTGCTCAGTGTATGACTCCCTACACCAGCACTAACTTGTCCACCGTCCTTATGCATCCAGTGTTGTTACATCTCTTAAACCTTCAGTGGAGAAATTTCTTCGGCTGCAGTCTTCTTGAAGGGGCCAGATGTTTCCATTGTCTTCCCTAATTAGCTTGTAAACAGTGACTTCTCTGATGGTTTTGGCTATGTATTGAAAGACTTGTATTTCCGTGAATCACTTGGTTCTGAAAGCATTTGGCTAGGCCTAAGCAATCTCTTTTATGATCTATTCATTAAATCAGCATTTGTGACAAAAGCAGGACAAACATAAGCAGGGCTTCACTGGCCTTCACAATTGTTTAGTCTTGCCAGTCAGCCAAGAGAGGAAGTTAGCCCAGAGAAAAACAACTGCCACTGAAGTGAGGAAGGGGGATGCTGTGAACCAAAACTGGTGCTCCATGACTTGCTGTCAGCCATCACGCAGCCCTTAGTGAGGGTGCAGGGCTTGGCTGCACCCCGCTGCCTGCAGCCAGTCTGCTCTTGGCACCTACCAGATGCCCTGCTCTGAGGCTGCCTGAAACCTTGTGGAAATCCCTTCATCAATCAGCACTTTGCAATGGTGGTGTTCCCCACACAGTCCCTGGCACTTGGACTGCATCTGGTCAGGAAGGACCATAGCTACAAGTTCCTGCTTTTTCTAGCGCAACCCTAATTTGCTCTGTCATTTCATGTCCCTGGCACATATGGCTATATGTTCACATGATTTGAGGAAACAAAAAAGTTACACAGTGCATGATATAGTGATCTTCCAAAATCCTGAGCACTGAAGGATCTGGTCTGAACTCATTGGTCACTAGGCATTTGTTGGCCCTGGAATCATGCTCTGACCTCAAAGGGTGGCTGGTAATTCCTCACTGTTTCCAGCTCTCCTGGGCTCTGGGGTTAAGAAAATCGATTCAGCCTCATGAGGCCTCATGTCAGCATCACAGCTGTTTAGCTTAAGCAAGAAGCTCCATGGGGTTTGAGCTGCAGGGAACTGTACCTTCCAGCATAAGCCAGTTCAGAGCAGCTGTTATGCAGGAGTGATGTCTGCTCCTCCTCAGGTAATCTCAGGTACTGAACAAATCAGGTGTCTCTCACTTTTTGGCTGTGCATGGCTACTGAATGACACAAGGCAGGAGGAGGAGGAGAAGCAGGTGAGAAAGTATTCTGAGAAGAAGGCTGGAAATTAAACACAAGTCTCTGAAAATTTGTAGACAATTGAAGACTGTTTAAAACTCACTTAACTATTGACAAGGTATGGGTGCTGGCAAATGAGAAGACAATCAGAATGATATTTCAGTTTTGGCAACATTTTCATCAGAGCTAGGTCATGTTTTCATTTCATTAATGGTTTTAATTTAACTCTCTTTTGGAGACATGACTGGGAAGAGATGAAAAATATCACAGAAGTAAAACATGTTGCTAGCATTGCATGGTATGCTATATATGAACATATGTGGTGTATGTGTATTCATATATGTATATAAATACAAGCATATGTGTATGTATACCTATTTATATCTATATCTAGAAATCCAAGACTCAAAAAAAGAGAAACATAGTCTGTGACTCGTTTAAGGCCAGCAATCCTGAGGTCCAAAGTCTTTAGTAAGGGACAAGGTCATGACAAGAATCTCACAGGAGTGTTTGAGAAGTTAGAATTAATCTGTGACAAAAAAAAAATATAACTGGGAGTGGCAACTGAAGCTGCATTTCTTTCTCATGGCAGCTATATGAGGTGACCCTATGGCTGGTAGGGGAAATACAGAATGTTAGAGGAAAAGAGAGTGACAGAATGTCCTGGTCAACAAAAATAATATATGGATATGCACTGAAAACCAATGTAAGCAATGATAATGCCTGATATTTGGGAAGAAATGGATTATGTCACTTTGCAAGAGTGCATATGCCAGCAGAGTGTGCATGGACAAAGCATGGACAAAGTTGACAACTGCATCACCAGCTCAGAAAAATTCCCTCTGACCAATGGACACTGCTGCAGAAGATAAACGGAATACTAGCTTGAAATCAAATGGAACTTCTATGAATTTTAAGTTGGACACAGGTAGACAAGCTGGTGTGAAGTCAGAAGCACAGATATTCTCATGGACATAACAGCCACAGATAGTGGAGAGTTGGAAATGGTGGGACTTACAGTGGGAAATGTATCTCTACTAAAAGAGTGTGTGAACTAAATGTATAAGCATTTTCTAGGAAAAATGATGGATGTGAAAAGAAATGGTCTGGTACTGACATGACTTATGGTGAGGTAAAAGACAGCCGGACAGGAGGAGGTGGCCTCAGGGACTGGAGACTTCCTATGAGAGCCTCCCAGGGAGCTAACTGAGATTTTATGGTGCTGACTGAGACTCAGAGACAAGCAGGAGTTACTGTGCAGGGATGGAGGATGGTGGAAAGAAACCTGTAGGACCATGATATATGGTGTCCTTTCAGTCTGTTAGACGAGAGAGAACAGTGCTGTTTCAGACACAAGGCTGGGCTCATAGGGTAATAGCTTGCTATAGTCAAACTGCAGAGCAGGATTATTATGGCTTTGGATAAGAGCTATTAACTATTGTTAAAGTGATTGATCACTTTTATCATTTTGGTTATGGAAGGAGTTTCACAATCAGAGCTAATCATGGGGCATTGCAGTGCCCCTGTCTGCCTAAATGCTGAAATCCAGAGATAGATTGTGAGATGATTACAAAAATTGCAAGACTGTCATTTCCATATTGAACATGGACTGGGCAAAAATTGTAACGCTTGTATTGCTGAGACACCACATGTAGGGGAAAACACTTAGGAAGCTTGCTTGCAGCTGCCTCCAGAGAGGGAAACAAACAAGTTTGATAACTGTTCTGTTTAACTTTTCCAACACAAGAAGTTTCTACAGTTTTAAGGTTGTGCTGCTGTGCAACTCCCATGGTATATGGAATTTTGGGTCCTCTGGTACAGACTTGTGCTACTGCCTGTAAGATTCACTGAGGTTTTGTCAGGGAAAGCCCAGAGAAAGGTTTCCCTGTATGTGTTTAAAGCAAAGTGTAATATAAATGCACCTCACACGCAGAGGAATGGAGTCATGTCAGGTGTTGCATGGACAAAGAGATGCATTCAGTTGTCTCCACAGCAGCAAGATGTTGTCCAAGAATAAAAACTTCCATCTTACTTTCTTGCATGGTTTTGTTATGGCCATTTGTGAAGGTTTCATCTGAGAAGAGTATCTGACGAAAAAAGAAAAATCCATATTAGTTAAAAATTAAACAGGTTTTCAGAAAGCTAGTTGGATCAGACATATAAGTTCTAGGCATGGAAATCTGATCAGAAACTAAAGAACTAATCCATGACACACTCTGCAGTAACACTTGGCTGATCCTACATTAAGATTTGAGACGCCCAGAACATATCAAATTAATTCACATCTAAATCTTGATGTTCCCACCAGTGGTTGATAATAGTAAAAAGAATAACTGTTGCCCATACACTCAGCATCAGGAAGGTGGTGTGAAGGAAGCAGCTCTTTCTGTGCTTTTTCAAGGCTCACTTTCTCTTCTTGGGAACACCATGAAGATCTGCCTACAAAAATAATGGATGTCCACCATTAGTAATGTAATGATCAGTTCCTAGTAGGAAGTGCATATTCAGCTTAACCTTGCAGAATTTTTGCATTTAATGGTAAACATAATAGAAATAAGAGGCAAAAGACTGCATCAGGACTGGATAGAATGGGAAAATACCAATGACATGGGCATGACAAGTCAGGCTTTGATTGATTAGTACAAATAATAAATGGTGCAATTAGAATTCTGCAACTAAGCAATGTATTATGGTGTGTAATATTAATAACATGCCAAAATAGCAGTGCATGTATTCACCAGGGTGGTCTCTTGAAATGCTGTTTCCTGCAATGCCTGACTGCTACAGGAAGAAAGGCATCTCCTAGTGCAGCTAGTCTGCATCAGAGACCTCATGCAAAGAAACCTTTCCCTTTCACTGCTATGCTTGTTTATAAAAGAGGGACCTCTGACAGATCCTACCTCACATCTTTCCTAGTATTTTTCCATTTTCTTACTAGGAACACAGCCTCTTCTGTCCCTAAACTCCAGAATGTTTGCAGAATCTGTTTTTCTGCACAGCCCTAGTTCTGCCTTGAAAATACCACCATCATAATCTATGAATGGGAACATGAGTAAAGGTGTAAGCATTGTGTGGTCTTCCCAGAGCAGTGGGTTCCGGCACAAGTCTGCGTATGTGAAGTGCACGAAAGACCCTTATGTGGATGCTATTTGTGCTCCTTTGGCATGGATGACCACAACCAAAATTCAACCCAACAATTCATTGGTCATAACACATTCATCTTTCACTGATGCAAAAACAGTCTTGTTCACAGATGTTAAACCAGTGGATAGAGTGATATGTACATAAGATGAATTTGGCGATATTTTCAATGACTAAATGTATCTTCCTTGGGGGGGAGATAATTTTACAGGGAATGGAGAGTCAGTGTCAGCTGGTGTGTCCAGATTACAGACTGCTTCCTGAACAGAGAGGAAAACCAACTCTAAAGTCTGAATGTGCATGCTACCTAGATTAGATTTGTACTGATAGCTTTTGTTTCCGTTCCCTTCTCTCTTGCCTGGTTTAATATGCAAGGCTATATATGGAGAAAATGTGTCTCTGTGCTGGCATAGCAAAGATAACCTTGAAGAGTATAAATGAATGTACGTATTGATGGAGCAATTTGTGTTTTTATTGATTTCTTGCTGTGTCTAGCTGAATTTCTAGTACGTAGCATAGGCTGTAACTATTTTGTTACGAAAAATGCTGCAGAATGTATTTTTCCACACCAATTCTTAAGGGATATGGGCAATTTATACATGAAAATATGAAAGAAAGCATACAATATATATTGATTATTATTATTCATTGCTATAAGTAGGGTTTAGGGCTCCAGCTAGAGATACTTGAGATCAAAATAGGGTGACATACTTTCTGTATAGGAAGGCTGAGCTTATGACATACCAAGGTTTTAAGCCTAAAATACATAGCTTTTGCCAATGTGGAAAAAATTGAAGGTGAAATGGTCACACAGTGACATATTCCTGAGAACAAAGGATATTTTTGCAGAGCACTGATTAATGATGTCAAAATGCAAATAAATGGCTAGAAAAAAAGAAGGCTGGGCTGGCTCTCCTCGGTGCTGGGGGATTGGGTTGTGCTGTAGGACTTTTTCCAAGCAGGTGAAGTGGGGCAAAGTGTCACCAAGATGAAGATGAGGTCCTGAATCACAAACCCATCACAGGCAGGAGCCCCTCTAGGCCCTGTTCCTGCATGTTTTTGGATCTGTGATCCTTTTTCGAAACCATTTCAGTTATCCACACAGGAGCCTGCAAATTAGGGATCTAGTCTGCATTGGTCATACAGTGATTAGCAGCATTAAACTGAAGACTGTGGATGTCTGTATGTGTAGCTAGATTGTATTTTCTTCCACTGATCTGTGTTTTGCAATTCCTGCTCCTGCCACACATTCCACCTTCCCAGAGCAGAGAAATAAAGCAGAGATGTGTTGAGTTCTAGCTCTGTGTAGCCTTGTGGACTTTGAGAGTGGGCACTGCAGACACCCCAAGTGCTGTTTAGACAACTCTATTCCAAATTTGAGCTATGCCTCCCTTCAGCTCAAGGAGTAGGAACTGCATCTTTCTTGTCTGGTGGCTCATGAACAAGTGTGTCCATCTTGCTCTGGAAATTAGTGATATCAGAGACACCGGGCTGGGAAGAAAGCATCTGCATTTGGTCCAGTATTTGCTCTCTGAAAGTGACAGAAGTGGATGCCCAAGGAACACAAATAACAGTGCACATGTAGCATGAGCATTCCTTTTAGATACTGAAGGACTTTCTAAGCTAGAAGTTGCCTCTGAACCCATGTTTAGTAGGCAGTAGTAGCACCACTGTCCATGAATGTGCCTAATCTCTTCTGAGCTAATTTTTACTTGGCCTTTGTAACATCCTCTGGCATTAAATACCACAATTTAATTAGACTTTCTTGTGTACATCTGGGCCTCTTAGTTGTAAATGAGCATATATGACAATTAAGAAGGCTTCTGACATGGAGAAGGGAAGTCATGAAGGTGCTCACACAACTTGGATGTGTGAGGGTGAACACTGAAATGTTGAGCAATGCCAAAGGCCTGAGCAACTGAAGGTTATGACTGCCAAAATGGAATAGCAGGACTTCCCCAGATCTTGCAAGATTTGGACTTAAAAGAAATGGAGAGATTAATTATGTGACAATATGAGAACATCAGAACAATGATTTATTGCATGATGTACATTATCAATGAAGTTGTGGGTCATCAGGCAGGTAACTGTGTATGATGGTTGTCTATAAAGGAAGATGGTTTTATCATATTACCTTTCCATTCATCTCCTTACCAAGACTTGAACTGAACAGTCTTCAGAATTTGTGTATAACATGGGTTTGTACCACTGTACTGTGGTAGAATATGTTCTTTGTTCTCAGCCATTTGTCATGGTTTCTTTCTATACCCTATATTAAAGCAGCTACAGAGCCTTATTATTGAAGAGGGACAATCTAAATCTAGGCCAGCTTTTAATTAATGCTTTAATAGAGAAATACACAGATTTAACAACAATGACTTAAAACAGACTGGTTTTTCTGCATAGGTGAGCTGCAGAGCTGTAGGTATGTCAAGGCAGCTCATCCCTGAAGGGGATCACCAATGGACAGAACTGGTGATCCTCATTGCAACCTGCTGAGAAAATATGTTGGCACATCCTTGCAGGAGAGCAGCAGCGCTGCTCACCTCCCCTGAGCAAGTGCCAGAGGGGCTCCTGCTCAGGCCTGGCACTTCTCTTGTCAGCTTACTTGATTCTTAATATTGTTTTGTTAAAATAACCTGTTAGTGTCTAAAGACTTTTCATTTGCTTGGCTCCCTTTCTCCTGGCTTAGTGTCTTACAGGGGTGACATCAGTCTCACAGAGGGAGGGTCTCCACTTGGTGACAGAGTCTGGGGAGGACCCATGGGCTGGCTAACCTCACTCTGCCTCTGGCCATGCCATGGATCCCACCTCTCTGAGCACTTGTACTTTGAGGACTTTAGAAAGGCAGATTTTACTTCACAGCACTCATGTGGAGAGAAATTGGAGAGAGGTGAAGGGGTTCACAGCAGATTTATTTTCAGTATTCTGTTTTGGGAAAGATCTCAATCCAAAGGAGAGGCAGGGCACCCACCCTTCTGACAGGCTTCCTGAGGGCTGGTCTAAATGCTTCTTCATCTCCATCCACACTGACTCAGCTGGAATGGACTCTGGAGCCCTCCTGCATTTTATCACAGGCTCTGCCTGACTGAGCTGATAGACTCAGCTGAGCTGGCATCCAAAGACACCTTCTTTCAGGTGTCTCTGTGTGGAGGGCTGGACTCAATATTGGAGCAAATCCTGTCCTGAAGCTATGAAACCTGCAAACCTTTTAATAAACTGCTGCCCTAAATTCAAATCTATCAATCGTTGAGACATTCAATTTTCATTAATATTGCTACTGAAGGGAGCAGAGAGGTGATGCTAAGGAACTAGGGACAGCAAGTTCCCACAGACTTGACTGCTGTATTTAGTGAGAGCTGTGCACAAAGTCCTGTTTCTGTGGGAAATTCAAGTTGAATTTCCGTTCTGTGGAATGCACAGAAAAGAAATAATCCTGTGGAGAAATAGAGCTGAATGTTCTGATTGGCAAGAATTACAGTTTTATTTTGGATTTAAAATTTCTGAACTAAGTAACTTGAGGATGAAATTGAGTTAATCTAATAAAATATGTTGCAACAGATGTTATAACCCTTTGAAAATATTTTACTAACTGAAGCAAAATGTTACAGAAAATCTTTCTGCAAGACATTTCAGTATTGAGTTGGGGAATTTTTCTAGTTGAAACATATTCTGATAGAATGCTTTAAACAAACTCTGTATTTGTTCTGAATGTGCTCTTTAAGTAGTTTTAATGCACTTTAATAATTTCAAAGAAAATGAAAAAAGAATAATAAAGATAAAACAAACTTTCTGGGACTGGGAATATTTACAATAATGGCAACACAAACCTAGAAAGTATTTTTAAAATGGCCTGTACGCTCCTACTGTTTTACTCTGAAAAGTAATTGCTTTTGAAAGCTACCACCCTTCTTTCATATTATGCTCAGATGTTACAGTGCTTTCATTAACTTATGCTGGCAACATTGTAAAGCACACCTCCAGAACTGCACAGGAGGGGGAAATTTCCTGGGAATGTTTCACATCTCCTGGACCATTGGTACCATTTGCTTGCAACCATAGAAGAGAGTTTCCTGTTTTCATGTATTTCCCGTTAGAGGGAGTAGAGTTGTTTGGTGACAAAAAGGCTCTCAAAATATATCACTGTTGCCAAGGCAGAAATATAAAGCAGCAATTTGAGGATCTTGAGGGCACTATGCAGACTATTAAACTAATGGAGCAGCTGTTCCTGACAGAGGGGCAAGGTTTCCAAGGCTTTGGGAAGCTCTTGTAATTACTTGTTAGGCTTGGTGGATTTGCTGCAGATGTTGGAAATTCAGACACTAAGTTTTCAACAACTAAATGAAGTGAATATTTTTTTTAAAAACCCTGAATTTTCAGGAGGTATGTACTGATCAAGAGGATGATTCCAAATGCTATTTATTTAGTGGTCACTCAAAAAATGATGCCCCCTCCTGCCAGATCACCAGCTGCTCCATTCAGGGCTTTTGGTTACTACTTCCATCTCAGAGTCTTTCCTTCTGCTAAGAATTTGCGCCAGTTCCTTGAAAAGGTAGAGCAGAGACCATTGTTTCTCATCAGGAGTTTCATGTCCCCCAGAGCAGGAATTGCAGTCAGAGGGTGTGCTTGCTATTGAGCAATACTCTGTGGTTGGAGGGGCAACATGAGAAGTGGGAAGTCTGGGACAAGAGCCCCATTCAGCTCAAACCCACAGCTCCAGTCCAGCAAGACTGTCCAGTGAGGCCCCTGGGTATGAATTGCTCTGCTTCTGACTGTGGTACAGAACACCCACTACTGACAGAATTGAGGTGCTGATTCTGATGGCATGGTTCAGGCAGGTTCAGAGCCTGGCGGGCAGCAGATCTTTGGGGAGAAGATCTGTTGTAGGGAGAAGGGTGACCAGGTTTTGGTGGTTCATTGTTCTTACAATGAGAGAAGGCCCATGTGTGCTGAACTGGAGGTTCATCAGAGCTTCCCCAAGAGCTACATTGCACTGGGCTAGCTGGATACTGGGAGGGTGTCTTTGGAGTTTAGGAGACTCATGGTATTTAAGACCGTATATTGTCAAAATTACAAATTTGGATTGATTCGGGAAAACTAAGACCTCAAAGCCTCTTTTTGATCATCAGTGTTTCAAGGCAAGTGCAAAATTGAATAAAGTAATGTGAAGAAGTTTGTGATTTGAGTTTGTAGTATCTTCCATAATCTCTGAGAGAGAGAGAGTGGTCCATCTTTTCTTTGTCTCAAAACTTTCCTGTGCTTCTGCCTGACAGTGGAAAGACAGTACCTGCTGCTGGGACTTATTTTAAAAGTTTTGTGATTTGGACAACAGAAACTGTATAAAATTTTCACTTATTTCTGCATAGGTCCCTAAAGAAACATCCTTCTGCTATGAAAGAATTGTTTTTTAAGTACTTCCTGGATGACTGCTGGGTCAGAATCCCATCAGTTTGGATCTATCTTGTATAAATCCATAGAGGAGGCAGCAGTTTTTTATTTCCAGACTGAGAAGGAAGCTCCTGAAGCACAAGTCTGATTTTCGCTGTAAATGCTTAGTACCCCCCCTACTGAACTTAACAGAAATTTCTGGAAGCATTGGATTGGACCCTTTCCCCCCCTGTTTTTTTGTTTAAATGATAATAGAGCATTTCTAACAAAAATGCATTCGAATCCAAGTGCAAATGAATGTAGATAACTCAAAAAATTAAGAACTGAAGGGCTGTATTTATATTGATTCTGGTTTTTTGCTACTAATTATATGGTAACAAAATGCTAAACTAATGGTACCAAATACAAAAGAAAGAGGAAAAAAATCAATACTTATTATATTCAAACTCAGAATGGTCAAATAGCTATGACCACTTTTTGACACATTTGCCAATATTTCCTTCTGGCCTCCTCTTAGCAGCTGTCTGGTGAAACCTGATGAAAGGACACAACGGGATAAATCCATCCCGGGTATAACTTAAGAGGAATGACTCTGGGGACATGTTCAGTCCATTATGGTGAGCAGGGAATGCCAGCTGATTGACATGTCTCCAACAATAAAAGATTGTATCCAAAGATGGAGAAAATGTGTTTTCCACATATTATTTTCGCCCCAAAATGTATGCAGAGCAATGCATATTGTGTTTTCACAAATATGATTGTCTTTAAAACATAAATTGCCTGGATATGTTTTTTTATTCTTCTTGTTTTTAGTTTTGTAAGTTGGGGGAGATGCCCATGGTGGAGGAATTTTTATTTTGTTTCAGTCTGTTCTAGGAGGTCTTTCTTGTTTATGATGAGAAGGATGGAGTCTTTAGGTGTTCAATTAGCATAAAGTAAAATGTAAAATCTGGTCACTACAAAGAATCAGGACAATCTCCTCAGGCTTCACTTGCCTAAAAAACAGTTTAGAAATGCCAGTAGATATGTTGGTGGCACTGCTAAGATCAAACCTAGAAGATATCCTCTTACTCGAATCAAATAAAATCAAATACACTTGTTTACAAATGAGCCTCTCAAGGTTTCTGAACTTCAGTTCTTCTAAAATTGTCTCCCTGGAAGGTCAATGAGCCAGAGTAGGAGCCACC
This sequence comes from Eopsaltria australis, assembly GCA_034509425.1. NCBI lineage: Eukaryota > Metazoa > Chordata > Aves > Passeriformes > Petroicidae > Eopsaltria > Eopsaltria australis. Next base: position 156,304 of record JAVTVJ010000610.1, read on the forward strand.
CTATTGCTCTGTGCTTGCTCTGTGGCTTGTTCAGAGGGGTCCAGGTTATGACCAAGCCACTGAAAGCACTGAAGCGCTACAGAGATGAAAAGGAATGCCATATTTCTTGCTCAAACTTGTGCTTTGGTCTAATTTTAAAAAATGAGTCCTTCCACATAACAGCTATGGGCTTGGAGGGACAGAGATATTGAAGCTTGCCAAAAGTGAGATAGAATTGCCAAGAAGGGAAAGATTACTGTTTGTGAGAGGATATGTCTTCATGACTTTGGAAAGAAACTCTGACAGATCTGAAGCCAGGATATGTAGCCAGACAGTTGCTCTTCTGTGTTTTGGGCATGTTTTGAGACCCTGCTTTACACAGAATGATTTTCTATGTCCTACACTTCAGAATGACAGAAAAATAGGAATGTTACAAATGGCCACAGTCCCACCACCTTCCTTTTCACACAGTTTTCCCCACAAGGTATTATAATGTTACTGATAACATAGCCAGCGGTCCAAGATTCATTTGTACCAAGGTCCTGTGTTGCTTTATCTCTCTGAGAACTGGAAATGCCACAGGAAAATGTCTTTGGCAAGCAGAACCAGGTTTCTATTAAATCCTACTTTTATAACTTCTATAACCATTACCCCTTGTCCTATTGCAGTAGACCCTGCTAAAAAGTTTGTCCTCATCTTTCTTGTAAGTGTGCTTTAAGTACTGAAAGGCTGCAATAAGGTCTCCCTGAAGCCTTTTTTCTCCATGCTTAACAGCGCATTGCCAGGTCATGTCCAGCCTCTCGCTCACCAGCATTCCCAGGTCGCTCTCAGCAGGGCTGCTCTTCATCCATTCGTCCCCCAGCCTGTGTTGGTACTGCGGGTTGTTCCGACCCAGGTGCGGGACCTTGCATTTGGCTTTGCTGAACCTCCTGATGTTCCTCTACACCCACTCGCTGAGCTTGTCTCGGTCCCACTGGACGGCATCCTCTCTCAGGCACGGCAGCCTCAGGCGGAACCGGTGAATTGCTGAGGGTGCCCTGAGCCAGTGCACCTGACTGCCCGGGCAGGAGTGAACAGGTGAGCATCTGCCAGGGGGTGCTCACCCAGGGGACACGGGGGGACAAACCGGAGTGTGACGACGAGAAGGGTCAGGTTTAGGAAGTGACAAGCAGGGTTAGGTTTAGGACGTGACAAGCAGGATTAGGTTTAAGAAATGACGAGCAGGGTTAGGTTTAGGGCCCGACATTGGCCGCGGTGTGCCCAGGCCGGGCTGCCCGCGGCGGGAGGGACCCGCAGGCTCCGGCAGCGCCTGCAGAGGGCGCTCCCGGCCGCCTTTTGGAGGCGCTGCGGCCGCTCCCGCCCGGAGCCGGCCCCGACTCGCGGATCCCGGGATCTTCCAGCGCGGGTTATCCCGACTCACAGCGGGCTTGCCGATGAGAGACATAACGCAGGCAGCAGGCCTCCCAGAGAAAAGCAGCAAGGTGTATAGAAAAGGTGGCTTGCTTTTGTTTTCTTCATTACAGTCCGTTGTTTTGATAAATTGTGCTGGTTTTGGCTGGGGTAGAGGTAATTTTCTTCATAGTGGTGAGTATGGGGATTTTTACCCCTCCGATTCTCTCTCCTATCCCGCCAAAGGGAGTCAGTGAGAGGCTGCATGGGGTTAAACCACGACCTGAATACACAAAGCTCTTGAAATCGTTGTAGGGTCAGTACTGCCAATACCGTGCTCAGGGAAAAGTGGCTTACGTGTTTTTCCATAAACTCTTCATTTCAGGAAGTAACTAACAACAAAGGAAGAAGAGGAGGTGGTCCGAGTCTCTTGTGGGATGCCTATGGCTGGGACTAGGGATGGATTTGACATGCTTCCTCCTGCTCTTCTCTCTCCCTTGGTGTTTTAACTATAACTAGTTGAAAAGACTTTCCTATACTTGGAATAGTTTTTATGGTGGCTGAAAATGCAGATATTGAGTGTGCTCACTTTTACTTCAAATAGAAGAAGCTGTGGGTGAAATAAAGCCCCAAAGAAGATTAAGAACTTCATGAAATCTTGTGAAAAGTACAGTGTTTTGAATTAATACATCGAATAAGAACATAGACTTCAGGCAGGATTTTTTTTCCATGATTCTCTATGCTAGATAATTTGGGATTTTGGATATATAGGTAGGGTATTCTGTACTTTCCAATTCCAATGCTTAATTATATCAATACCTTTGGGATGGGTCTTACTGAAAAGTTGCCTTTCTTTTAGCAAATAGAATATAGAGTTTGCTTCAAATAAATATGGACGCTTCTGTCCTAATACTGAAGTCAAACCTGCCAAAGTACTAATCTGGCTGTCTGAAAAGAAAATAATATCAAGAAAAACTCAGTGGATTTAATTTTTTTTAGACTAGAAACAATGTGGTAAACTCCTGTAAATATCTGGGATGCATTAATGTTTTCCTGATTCTTCTAGTTACAGTTTTTCAGGGCACAATTCATATTTGTTTGCAGACACTGGCAGGGTGGACGGTGTGCTCTGACAAGATGCAGGCACAGGCTGCTTCAGCAGATTCCAGGGATTTGTTCTCACTGTTTATTCCGAAAATAAGCACATCTCCTCCTAATAAATGTTGTATGCAAATATGGTTCTGTCATTTCTATATGAGATTCTAATTCATTCATTTAGAGGTGTTCATTTTGTAGTGTATGCAAATTTGCATATGTAATTCAGCAAAGGCAGAAGTAATCTTTTATTCTCATCACTTCTGACATTTTAATCAATGATTTATGTCTTATTCCTACATTTATTAGCCCTCCCTCGGAATGCTAAGGCAGATTATTATGCATTGATATTTCTATACATATATAAAGCTCATTAAGAGTCTTTGACAGAAAAATGGTCAAAGTGCAGAAACAGGGGGCAGGCATTTGGAGGCTTATGCTTTTACCTTCTCTACAGGCTGGTTTTGCTCATTTGATAAACAGCTTCCCCAGGTTAATGTTGCTCCATCTGTGCAATAGAGATAGCACTGCCCAAACTCAGAGGTGAGACTAATTGTAGATTTTAAAGCTTCTTGAGCTCCCCGGCTGGAAACTGCTATATAAATATTCTTCTGGTCACAAAGAAAATGAATGAGGTACAGTCCTAGGTTATGGAGATATCATCCATTATTTCTAGGTTTGTCTGTGTCAAAGGTGTCTGCAGAAATGGTAACCTCTTCTTCTAGAGACTACCCCTTGTAGGTATTCACAGTCACACACTCAGTGACTTTTTGACAAAACACAGCTTTTACTGCTATTTCCTTCTTCTGACTTCATTGGCTTTCCAGATCAGAGGGACTCCAGTGAATTTTATTACCTCCCAGGCACTATCAACAGAATAATTTATCTAGTCTCAATGCCAGTCAGTCACTCCTCTGTGAATCCTTGGAGGGCAGTTAAGTTACAAAGATGATTGGGAAAGGCCAAATTGTAAGACACAGAATTATAGAGGAGTAATTTTAAAGGCCTGATTTGACCAACAGACCTTTACAGCTGGGATGAATATGTGAATAGAAAGAAATCAACATTTTGAGTCTGAGCCTTGTTTCCATATTTAGAAGATTTATTTGTGATGAAATAAAATAACAAGGGATTTTTCAAAAGTATAAATTCAACTTAAAGGGTAGAAATGTAGTCTGTAATTCTTTTGGAGTTAGAGGTTTGCTTATGTGATTTTCGGAAATACATTTGTATTCCTATATGCAGTAAAGTCAGACTTGTGCCCTGCAGGAATCCAGTTTCCATTTCCACAAGTGTAAATCCATCAGTGGTACTTGTCAAAAGTAAAATCTCAAGCATGTTTACACTTAGAAATGGGAACTATAAACTTACACTTTGTGCTTAGAGCTGTGTGTTTAGTAAATGCCACACCATATTTCTGGAGAACACAGGCATATATGAGAAATCTTTATTCTGTAATACTACTGCAGCTGAAGTTCACAGTGTCCCTGTAAAAGGAAAATTTCTGGAGGACACCCAAAGTCACGCTTCAAACACTTTACATCAGAGTAGTTTCTGAATTACCCCTGCTGCACACTCCAGTCTGCATCCCATGTTTGAGTAAATCCATATGACTGCAGTTGCTGAATAGCTGGCCCAAAGTAAGGATGACAGTCACAAGAGCCCCAGAATATACAACAGGATATTTTCATTATAAGAAAGTGCAGCTTGGCATCTAATTCTATGCAGGTATTTGTAAGAATCCTCTGATCCTCAAATAAACCCAGATAATCCTGATGTCATGATGTCAAGCCCAGGCTAACAAGAACAAACAAGATAAATAACTAGCATTATGAGCTCCTTTCTAAGAACTACAAGTAACTATAGTGATATGTAACGAAAGTAAACATTTTTGACATTTGTGTAAAGCTAAACAACCTTAAGAGAGATGAGTGTGCATCCCTCTGATCTTGGACATGTAGCTTAAAACAATTCCTGTTGCTACTAGTGAAGAAACATATAAATTCTAGCGAGGTGCTCAGGAGTTGAAGAAAGATTGGGAAAATATGCACTGGAGTATCTTATCTGTCTCACCTTTTCTAAAATAATTAGCCAGATTGTTGTTTTCTCTCCTAAGCAAACTATTGTAAGGATAGAAACCTATCTTGAAAATACAAGAAAATACATAATTTTCAAAATGCCATGATTCCAGACACTGGAGCTCTAAAAAAGTAATTTCCCTCTTTCTCCTTGCCCTTCTCCTGATAGGTGGGAAAACAAGCTCCAGTGTTCCATACTGTCAGGAAATGCATTTTATTCACACATTGCCTAAACATTTCCTATGTTACATAGACATTACAAACATTTTTCTTTTATTTCTCTTTATTTAGGTTTAGTTTATATCAGATGTGAAAAATGACAACAGGGATTGATGTCCTTGTTTTTTCTGTTGTTACTGAGACCAGACCTCAGCACCACAGAGAGTTGGTAATGTGGAATAAAGGAAATAAACTAAATTGTAACTGTAATGGTTTATTATTTCTTAACTTTTATCCTGCAACACCCTCCAACCTTTCACTTTCTGAGGGGCAGAAGAACACCAACTCCCTTAAATGGGAAATCAGAAAAAGGAAAGAGATTTGGCCTATGCAAAGTGCAAAGTGATTTCTGCTTCTGTATCTGCTTCTGACACCAACAAAACAGACACATTTTCAGTTAGGTACACATATTTTGTGTTTTTAATTGCAGGATTTATGGTGTCACAGGAAAGTCAACCCAGAGCAGCATGTTCTGTGCTGCTGCTCTCTCTGCTGCTCTTATGGAGTGGAGCTGCTCACCCACTGCCCCAACCTCTCAAACCATTTGAATATTTCATAAAAAGCTGCACTTCTGAAAGGTTTGATATGTTTGCCAGTATCCACACAGGCCCTAGCTATTAATTTTTTGGTAGTAAGTCCTACTCATTAATTGAATTTCAGCATTTTCCTGTGTGGTTTTAAAAGTAATTTGGCTGGAGGTAAGACTACAGACCCCAAGGGCTGTAGCCAACATTTGTTTCACATAAGTCACAGCTTGCTTTAGGTTGTATTTTCTTTGGAATGGAAAGACAATTTGTTTAGTTATCTTGGTCTGAGGGCATCAAATTGGACCATACTGTCACTGGTAACAAAAACAAGCTCACAGACTGCTCAGGACATCAGTAAAAGTAATTGGTCAAATGACTTCAGCCAGCCATAACTCTAAAGGTAGACGTCTGATAAGTAAGTCTTCACCTTTTAGGAGCTATCAGTTCATACATCATTCTGGACAGGAAAAGGGCCTCATTTCCACAGCTTTAGCACCAGAAGGGTTTTTCTCCTTAAAAATAAGAGCTGTGCACAAGATAGCACTGTAAATTTTATACCAGCAACTACTATCCTACTGAATTGTACCTTAAGAACAGTCCTCATTGGATATTTGAGTTCATTTCGTAATTGTACTACTCATTCACTGAAGCAACACCTTTCAAATCAAACCTTAATACTATCTCCAAGCAAAAGAAGCTAGCAGTAAGATGAAATAAGTTTAATTATTTAGTAAAATTGTTTGTGGACAAGCGGCTTCTCTGTCATCATTATGTCTCAGACTAACAGAATAATTTTCTTGAACTAAAAGACTATTTTTAAACTTACGAGTTATTTGGCCTCTCTTTATAAAATTTAAATGTTCCACTTCACAGCAATGTGAAATTATTATAAGGAGCAAGACAGTAGTCTTGCTCGTGAATAATATGAGGATGTTCTCTGTGTTCCTGGAGCAGGTATCACCCAAACCCCACTGGTGAGCAGTGCACGCAGGCTCCCCCATCTGGAATCCCCGGGGCTTTCCTCCTTTGCTTTAAGATGGAAGGAGCCCTGTCACAAAGAACTATCTTTAACAGATAATACTGAATATAGATCCAGATATTGTGTTCTTTCCTTATAATGACTTTGATGAAGAACTAAAATTTAGGAAAAGTAAAGACATTTCTGCCCTTACAGTTTAGTTCTCTTCACAACAGAAAAGGTTGCGCCACCATGTTACAATGCATTTACCTCCTGGTTTGGTAATGTTTTTGCTATTGTCAAGATTTAATAGGCCTGGCTGCATTGGTTTTGACAGAATTAATGACTCTAGAGGATCAAAGGTGTTAGTATGACACCTTTTTACAGCATTAAATGATTACCAATATACAAGGTTTCAGATGCAGAAACTTCAGCCTCCTTACTCTGGTGATCTTTTAATGTTGTCAGGAAGGAAACATTATGTAAGGCATCTGAAATGTGACTCATTAAACTTTTTGTTCCAACACCATTTCTTATAAATGTTTTTTACAATTGAAGAGACATAAATAAATTTTGTTTCACATTATCTTCTCATCCCTTCTTTGATAGGAAGGAGGAGAAAAGAAGGGTGATCATCCTGGGTCATGCATACTGACTAAAATTCCTACTTTGGCAAACTGTAAAGAAGTAACTGCTCATAGGTATATCGCTGGTGAAACAAAGAACATCCTGAGTTATGGGACAGATGGAATCTGTGACTACCAAAGCCCCTCCCCTGAATAAGCCTCCGTGGATACCTGGAGCTTGGACTGTAAGTTACAGCACCACAGCGGGAATTTGAGGTAAAATAAAGGTGGTACTATTGTCCAGGTGTTATCTCAGACCAAGGGGGAGGTAAAAAAAGCTGGGGGAGAAGAATGTATCACTGATAATGGACAAGGAAAGCCAATGCAGCAACTGTGCTGAAATCAGCTCCAGTGAAACCAGTACCAGCTCCAGTGTCCAACCTGGCACAAAGCAGGTGCAGCAACTGCCATGGGCAACTACTCTGACTCCAGCATGGTTGCAAGGCCATGCACCTGTCCTACATCTCTACCAGCAGTGACCTTCACACCAGCCATTGGCCTGGCTTAGGAGAGACCTAATGGCCAGGGAACCTTGTGCCCATATTCCCTGTGGGTGCCCCAGGCACTTCCCCAGTCTTCACCCTCAGCCAGCACTCCACTGGGAAGAACACCTTTCCAAATGCACCATCAGCATGCCTGAGTATACGGCTCTAGGCTGCAAACACAAGTACAAGGTAAAACCATGGCATACAGATGTACCTCAAGTGCAATCACTCCCTCTGAGGCTTGGTGAGCTTGTATCAGGCAGAGTCAAGCAGCCTGTGGTACTGCTTGTGGTTCTGCTGCCATTCGCATCAGGTACCAGTTTTATCTTTTCCTTGCATGGAAGGGATTTTTTTTCCCTGCAAGTCTGCTAGTGATTATCTTTCTGAGCCTCTCATCACCTCTTCTAACATGCAACATTTTCTAGCTACTTATATGTCTGCATCTCATGGTTTACAATCAAATTAATTTTGTTTGTATCACTTAGCAGAAGTTCTGTCTCCTCACATATACTCTAGTATTTAAAGAATGATACTTCTGCAGTATCTAGCTAATACATAAATGTCCTGATGATAATCAGAAATGGACAAATCAGCAACCACATCCCAAATGGATCTCAGCATGTAAGCCTGGATTATATAGAGCTTGATAGATATGGGTACATGGGAAATCGGGTTGTTTCTTCCTGAAAGTCCACAATATAATACTGAATTCCAGACACTACACAACAATATGTGCAGACAGGAGACATAAGCTTTGTCACTCTCTTTGTTCAAACTTGGGTACAAGCAAATGAAAAACCAAACAAAAGCTTTTTAGCTTTTAGCTCTTAGCTAAAAGCTTTTAGCTCTTTCCATTAATGGCTTGTTTTTCTTTTCTACCTGTTTTCACATTTCAACAAGTCATTCTAATATGTGATCAGAAAAAAAGGGAGGCATTACAATACCAAAAAAACTGCTCATCTGAGTTTAATAGCTCTATTTTTATAATTATTGTTTGAAAATTACTCTCTCCGCAATTTGTTGAAAGATGTTTTCATGATACATTTTGCATCAAAAATGCCAATCTTCCTGCTCAATAATCCTGCCTTTAGTTTGCCTAGTCCTTCATCTGCTAAAAGGAGTCTCCTTTGTGTGATGCTCCTTTGTGCAGCATATACACCTTGTTGCAACCAGTACTTGTAGTAGGACTGTCTCAGAGGGTCACTGAGATGAGGCAGATTAGAATAAATGCTAGGTCAAAGTGAACAATGAATGATCCAAGGGTCTGCATGAGTACCAGCCATGAGATAATCACTGCAGGATAAGATTGTTGGGCTTGACTGCATGTCAAGGCTGTATGATGCTGCCCATGCCTGGTGCATCCTGAAAGGCACCAAGAGATCTGATATGGAGATCTGTGGGTTGAATCAATGCATAGTTTGTCTTTTGGATTATCCAAGCTGCAATGTATTGCACCAAATGAAACAGTAATCCTTTGCCTGAGCCTGACAAGCTGGGAACTGACAGCTCCTCTTCATACTGGATGTCTTGGAATCCAAGGTTCTGCCCCGCTTTAGAGGAAGAAAGGGGGGCTAAGGGACCCTTTGCTATCCAGGGCCTTGAAACACTCACCATTGCCTTCCTCTGTATCAGCAGCCTCCAACCTGGGGAATGGAACTATAAACACTCCAGGTGAAATATTAAGTGTGAATGCAGATCTGACAGAGACAGGCATTGTAACCACTGATGCAGGTGCTGGTGTGACAGCAAGAGAGCAAACAGCAGGGAATTATGAGGAAGCACCATTCCCAGGGTCACACTGCTGTCTGGCTGACAAAGAAAGATCAGCTTCTGGCAGAGATGGGGCTTTGTGCTGCCTCCCAAGTAGGGAGCTGAGGGAACACTACCTTCCAGCTGCTAGTGGGGTAAAATTTTTCCACTGGGATATTGCTTCCTGGGATTGCTGTTTTTTCTTTTGTATTTGTAGGCATCTTTCCCATTACTATGATGTGCACCAGGCTGTTAGGGTTTCAGAGCTAAATCAATGTAGCCACAAACCCCGTGTGTCTCAAAAGGCATCTTGCAGTTTAAGATTGTCAGGCATTTCTAAATTGTGTGGTTACCAGGAGTTTCAGTACATAGCAGAGATCTTTCTTTGTATATGTTCTGAAAAGTTTTGCTCCCAAAGGATGTTGATTAAAAATTTTAATAGGGGTTTTAACAGCCAAGCTACATGAAAATGCTCAGCCTTTAAGTACTGTCCCCAGCATTAATAAAATTACTGGGAATACAGTCTGCATTTGTGTTACAATTATCCCACAGTTTCTATTTTGTTCCTCTAGATCATCTTGCTTCCTTCAAGTATCCTGTCTCCATGATTTATTGCTAGATCTGCTTTGTCACCATCTGCTCTGCTATTGCTCAAGAAAGAAGAAATCCCCAGAAATATTACTGTCCAGACTAAGCACCATATAAGCATCCTTTGCACATTCAGCCAAACATTGACTAATGGCGAGCTAAGCTATAATCACGAATTCCCTCCTTTCCTGTTCACTACAGTTCAAATTCATATAAAAAACTTGGTGGAATTCAGCTATTCTCTTTGGGGATATAGGTTACCATCTGTCTGGTTTCCAGTGGTACATTTAAAAAACATTTGTCCCATTTTCATAAAACATCCTGCTGTACAGAAACCATTTTAATATCTAATTACACAGCAATATGTATCACATATGTCACAACCAGAATAATATGGCCTAAGTTTCTCTTATCAAGGCTAGTCTGTTTTGCTGTTTTAAATTAAGTTATCCAAACATCTACAAATCCAACAGCATGCCTCTAGCTAGAGTAATTAAAAAAATAAAATAAGTAAATACTGAACTGCCTGAAAAATATTTTGGATTTAATTTGGTAATTTATATAAGATTTTCATTTCAAAAGGAAGCAACATTTTAAACTAAAGGTTAATGTCCTTACCATTGCATTAAAAAAAAATCCAAATTAGTAAAAGCAGACAAGAGAATGGCAAAAGGTATCAGTTTTTATGGTACCCAAACATATGCCAAAAATACAGCAAAATAAATTATTCTTCCACACTCCTCAAATCTTTCTAGTTGTCCCCAGAGGACAGTAACTTTGTAGTCAGCCAGAGGACAACCTCTTCCCAAGCCACATCTACTCAGGGCTCTTGATGTGAAGGCTACTCAAGCCCATGGGAAACTTCCCAATGACTTCACCAAGCCATGGTGCTGCCAGGGACCTTCGGAGAGGACCTGGGAGAGGCAGCTGGGCTGCATCACAGCTGTGGTGCTATCACACCCTTGGCCAACCCTCGTGCCATCAGTAACTGCCCCTCTGAGCACCTTCACAATGCAGTTTAAAATGCTCTGGGTGCACAAATATTCTGGGAGCACTGTGTTTTCAAGTGGACATGAAACTTCTTGATACTAAAATCCCATTCCTTGTCCTAGGCCTTGCACCACTTTGCCTGGCTGGGCTGTATTTCTGCCCTGCTCATGCAGGGATGATGCTCCAGCAGTGGAGGCATGATGCCTAGAGCACCTGCTTCCCATGCCCTGGCCAGAATCTTTCTTCTTCTCCCTCAGAAATGAGGGTGTTTTTCTTGGAGAGCTCCAGCCTGAGCGGGATGAGACTTTCTCAGGAGCTGGAGTTGAATGAGAAGAGAGACAAATGTAAGTAAGAAAAAAAACCCTTCCTTCTTCTACCCAGAAATTCAAGTTGACCCCTTGGCCAAAAACACTGGTATCCAGCACCAATTGTGTCATGATACTTTTTTGTGTTATCAGGTTCTGGGAGATTCAAACAGTATTTCCCACAGCTACCCCAAGGAGAACACTGCAGCCCACCACTCTTGAGATGAGATACAGATGATGGATAGCAGCAATTATTTTTTTGAGCACAATTTTTTTTCTATCTGTATCTAGTCAGAAAGCAGCTATCTTGTTCACAGCTATTTGTCTAAGAGGACCTATAAATTTAACTGAAGTTCACAGGGAACATTCACTCTTGAGGGTGGCAGAATACTTCTCTGTAATCACATTGGTTCTGTCACAGTGAAACTGAGGCAAATTACTCAGAAATCTCCCTCAATTTGTCTGAGTGTTCCAGATAGATATGACACATTGGTCCAAAGAACATTGTTAATGATGGAGTGTGTAGTATACGATTTCCCCCCAAAACTCAGAATCACCTCAGAAGAACATGCAGTACAAAGAAGCTCAACCCCAAAGCAGCCAATCTTGATTAACTGGCCTGTCTCCACTGAAATGCTTTGTGGTCTTCCATGTGAGAAGGACTCTGTTTTGCAATGAAAAGATCTGTTCTAAGGAAGTGTTTTGTTGGAGCAAGGGAGAGAGAGGGTGGTTGAATACACAGAAATATCTTGAGAGACTTAACTCTGTCATTCCTAGAGGGTGAATGGACTTTACCTAAGGTGCCTGACTGGGGAAAGAAGACTCATATCCCCCAGGACTGGTCATTATTTGGTTGCACATGAGCAAACATCAGTTGTCTGACATCCTGAGCACTTGACCAGGCTGCCCATGACACAGAGGGAGAGGCAGGATTGTCAGCAGTGCAGCACCAGAGGTGTACATTTGGTCAGAGCTACCCTACCCATCTTCTGCAAACCATGGTTATTTTCATTATATTATTGGTGTTAGACTGAATTCACAGTGGTAAATATCAGACAGAGAGTGATGCAATTTTAATAAAGGACATTGAATCTTCAAGGGAAAGTTTGTAAATCGCTTAGATTTTAGAGAACTTATTCTATTCTAAAGACATCCCAGTAGGACAGGTAAAGCTCTTTGCAGGAAAAGCTCCACAGGCATCAGATATTTCATTATACTGCTGAGCTAGTCAATGAGATTTAGAAAGTATTCAGATGTCAATACCAAAGCCTATTTGCTAACTACCCCCAGTGGTATTATTATAGTATCAGGTGCAGCTAGCCAGGAGAAAAATAATCTGATAGCCATGAAAATTTATCAGTTGTTTCAGGACAGATTATTTACCAAGAACAGTATGACTCTGAAGTTATCTCAGAGGAGACCTCCTGAGCTCTATAATATTCAAACCAATGTATGAATGAGTAAAAAAGAACACAGGTAAGTATCATAACTTGTGTTTCATTATGAGTGTATTATCTATGGCTCTTACCTCTTCAACTATCTAAGAAAAAATACATAAATACAGAAGGAACATGAACTCTAAATTTACCTTGGTGTAACTTTTCACTTTTTGCTGAGTGACAAAATTTTAAACTCCTTGCCCGGAGCTTCATTTACACATCTGCTTTTGAGCACATTCACTCATACAAAAACTGTTATTGCCAGAGCAATCATGCTTACAGCAAGGGTACAAAATAGCCCTCCATTTATGGCTTGCCTATGCACAGAGGTCTAAGCACTCCAATAAAGGTAGGATTTAACAGTCATCCCACTTCTCATCGTGGAATTAATCAGGACAGCTGATGGTAAGGCAGGCATTTAATAAGCAGATAACAGTCATGAGTTTTGCACACATAAAAGGATAGTATCTCATGTCCCTGACCTGTACAGCGGGACAGAAGTCAAAGGTTTGTATAAACTTATTAGAGATGAGAATAGAACAAAACAAATAAATTATCAGTGTGATTGAGTTGCCTTGTGAAAGTGAGTGGTCACAAGAGGCCATTGCAATAAAGAAGTCTTGGCTCTATCACAGTAAGGAAGTTGCTACTCTGGGCACCTGCATGTTTTCCATAGGGATTCTTGTGTCACCAGTTCCCTGCTGCTCATGTGCCATTAATTCACCAGTGGGATGCACAGCTTTGATCACATGGATGCTTCCATTCCATTTAACTCAATTATGGTTCCAGTAAGTCTTTGCATATTTAAAAATCCTTTTTTGTGCTGAGTGTCCACATGGCTATGCAAGGAACTAAGCAGACGTATTCACTCCTCATGCTTTCAACAATACATCTAACCTTTCATCCCAAAATGATGGGAATACTTGGCAGCATTCTTTGCATAAACCTGAAGTATGCGCTAAGACAAGATGTTAATTCCATTTTATGACTGCTGGCAAATGCAAGACAGGAATACACATATATTCATACCAGAAGATACATTAAGAAACTTAATGAGCATTTTAAGGAATTCAAATAACCCAAACCAAAAAATATGAAGGGCTTTTTTATGATTTTCAAGACTGATAATTATTTTAGTGTTTTTGTCTTGGTTCAACTTCTCTAATGAAATAAAAAGCCCTAGCTAGTACAATAAATTTCAGAACATAAAATTCAATTTCAAACATATCTCCTATTTACCAGAAATTAACTAAATTAACTAAATTAACTAAATTATTTCTTTTAAGAAAAAAATGTTAAAATCTACTTGGTTAGTTAATCAGGGGGTACTAAAGTAAGTCTACAAAATACAGACGCATCTTTGATTACAAACCAATATGACAAAATGAGCTATATTATTAGTAACAGTGAACTTGAACATTTTTATTCTTACTGTGCTAAAGACTGTGATTTCCTGTAGTGTGTTTTTAATTCCTAAGGGATATTTGATGGAGGGTGTGGAAACAAGCCATTATGAAATCTGTGACTGGTCTAGCATCCACAGATGAGAATGCCTGGGGACTGGGTACTGATGGAAGCACTACCAATGTTTCATGTGAAGACATGAATTTTTATCCTATCTTAAGTATTGGTGATAAAGATCTTTTATTTGCTAGCAGAGGCTCTTGCAAAATAATTTTCTGATACCTAAGTTTAACTCTGAAGTGCTTGTGTAAGCGAGTGATGTTTATATCATACAGCATGTGATCTCCAGAACAGAAGTTTAGGCTAAAAAAAAAAAAGGGGGACTGCAGAGAAGTGCACTTACTCATAATTTGAAAATTTTACTAGAGAGTGCATTAGCTTCTGAACAATTAGAAAAAATTTCTCAGGGAAGTCTAAGATCAGATCTTATCTAGGTTAATCCACATGATGTTTGTAGGTTTCACTCCTTGGTACTTTAAAGCACAGGATTTTTAACAGGTCTATTAATCAAAGTGATAGAAGAATAAAATATTCCCAACTCAGCCAGGAAGGCATCAAGTCAGTATCAAAATCATAACATTTTAATTTAAAGCTGTGTATCTGGACTTCAGAAATGTTTAGACTACGCAACCAAAAGTTAGAAACCAAACATTTGAACTAAGCTGATAAAAAGTGATCATTAATTGAGGCTGAAGTCAACAATTTGGCACTGAAGAAATTTCTAGGCCCCTGAGCCAAAAGTCTGAAGTAAGATGTCCAAAGCAAGTTTGTAATAATTCATCATCAATTCAGGATGAGATAAGCTCCTTGAAGGAAGCCAAGCGTGGGTAATACCGGGGACTACAGGCAGTCTGTACAGTAAATGTTAACTTTTCTTCTGAGAGGGAGGCTAATGGTTCAGCTAATTTAGGACTGTTTTTTATAATAGGATTAGCAGTAATTTAGGGCTGAGGCTACTGACTATTACTGATGTTGTCAAGATTTATATAGACATGCCAGCTATCAAACTCAGCTGTTGGACCCAGTTGTGCTCGGCAGTGTACTAGCACATATTGGTGCCAGCACTTGCTCCACTGACCTGAGTCTAAACCCCAGTGGTTTATTACTGCAGGAGATGTACAAACAACCTCAGTAAAAAAGTGACAAACACAAGTGGGATGTTCTAGTTCATAGCCACACAGCAGCAAAGAGCTCAAAACCAGGTTATGAGCAGAGTGTGCTCTGTTGAGCACTGAGGATTTTCAAAGGACAACCTGTGGGCTGCTGGATCTCTGCAAGGCCCACAGAAGTGGGTGGTAAAAGCAGAAGCCATATTCCTGGTTCTTCCTTTATGGTTCCCAATTTCTTTTATCCCAATTTCCTTTATGGTTCCCAGTTTCTTTTATCTACCTGGTGTCCTTCCAAAGCTTCTTGAAAAGGGCAGTTGTGCATATGACAGAAGATACAGGAGAGGAGCTGAAGGAGGACTCTTCAGCAATGTATTTTCCCTTGATTTTTTTTAACTTGCAAAAAGTAGCCCAAGAGAGAGAGTAAAATGTTGCTGATGTGTTACTAATATATGTGTGTTACTAATGATGTGTGTGGTACACTGGACACCCTCCTGTTTCTTTGCAGGACTGTGTGACACATCCCCATGGACCGCTGGCTGTGCCTGAGCAGGTGCTTGCAGCCTTGCTGGGTGGATGAACTGAACTGGCGGGTGGGACCAAGAGTGCCCTGCACTCATTACGGATCCTTCCAGCTCTTGGGAAATCCAAGCACTGGGCAGCAGCAGCAGCTGGCTGGGACGAGGGGTGAGAGGCAACTGGAGAGAGACAGATACAGGTCAGGAGTGGGGAGGGAGAGACTTCTGGTGGATGAAACATCTACTTCCACCAGAGCTGGGATCTGATATGGTGCTCTTGCAACACACTGCACAAACTGGGCTGCAGTGATGTCGGCAACCCGGCATCCCCACGGGAGCTGTGCCACCAGGAATGGGACATGCATTCCTCCTGGCCTCTTGCATGGTTTCACCTGACTGTTCCGAACACAGCCTTGATATTATAAACAACATCATTCAGAGAAAGAATTACTCTCCACACTGTCTGTCATTTCTCATGTCGCCTTTTACCCCAACCTGGAAAAGAAACTCGAGATCATTTTAGCAAGGAGGTAATATAAAAGGGGATCTTTATTTTGAAGGTCTTCAGGAGCAGTTATGGAAAGGTGTCCATAAAAGCCCACCCCCTCCAGGGGTGAGTACATATTTATAGGTTTTAGGAGGACAACTGGTGATTCAATTCCCCACCCAGATCCAGCCCCTTCTCTGGACCCCTCCTCTCAGCACTGGCTCTACTTCGTTTATGAAAATGCACCTCAGAGTTGTCCTTGTCCTTGGTTCCCAGGAAGAACCAAGATATGACAGGGGCTTGGAGCTCTGGAATTTGTTTTGTCTTTCTGCTTAGAAAAAGGCCATGGAAAAGTACTGGAAAAACCAGCTATTAATACAATAGGAGCTACAAATATGTGTGCAAAGGGTACAGAGAACATATAAAAGAAAAAAGGCAGAAGCCAAATGGCATCACTCGTTCCTCGCACAACAGTCATGCAGCCTGCATCACAATGCCTCTTTTGCAACACATGTGCTGCACTAATAGAAACTGCTGCCAGAAGATGAAAAGCCATGACTTTTTAAGTTATGAATACTCTCTCTCATGTCTCCTGGCGACAAACTGCTCCTGCCATATCCCAGGCCTGCTCTGTAGGTGGCAGTGTGCAGTTACTTTCTGTGGTATATTTACATATTAGCTGCTTTCTTGACATTTGCTGGAAAACTACTTCACGCAGTAAACACCGAAAATGATAACATCGAAGACTATATTTAAACACTATAAATTTCATATCTGAAATAGGAGTATTTGTTAAGTGTTTACTGTAAACTTTAGAGTATCATAAATCCAGTTGTTTTTATAGGTCAGATCCCAGAAGAAATCTAAGCAAAGAGACTGAAATGTAGATAAGCAAAAGAAAATTTCCTCAGGCTGTTGTATATAAGAATAATAAGTAATACTTAGAAATAAAGTTATTAAATCCCCAAACACATGACTACATTCAATCTACATGAATACTTTAAGTCAAATTCAAAAGCTAAATATTTTAAGTCAACATTACTGCTCTCCAGAGTAACTAATGTGTTCACCAAAACATTTTATGAATCTCTTCATAGTTCTTTAAAGTTTTAGTCTTTTTTAGTTTCCTACATGGCAGAGTATAGCCCGTACATGTCTTCCTACACAATTTTTCCTTGAGTAAGAATCAGGCTTCACAATTGCATTGATTCCTACATGGTAATAATGCTTTAAACTGCAAAGGGTGAAATGGGCTTGTACAGACACTGCTGTTTGTGTCAGAGAATCATAGAATCATAAAATGGCTTTTGCTGGAAAGGACTTTAAAGGTCATCTCATTCCAAACCCCCTGCCATAGGCAGGGACACCTTTCATTAGACCAGGTTGCTTAAAGCCCTGTCCAACCTGGCCTTGAACCCTTCCAGGGATGGGGCATCCACAGCTTCTCTGGGCAATCTGTTCCAGTGCCTCACCACCCTCACAGTAAAGTGTTTCTTCCGAATTGCTAATCTAAACTTCTCCTTGTTTAGGTTAACACTGTTACCCCTGGTCCTATCACTATTTGCTTGTGTAAAAAGTCCCTCTCCAGCTCTCTTGCAGGCCCCCTTTAGGTACTGGAAGGTGCTGTAAGGTCTCCCTGGAGCCTACTCTTCTCCAGACTGAACAACCCCATCTCTCTTAGCCTATTCTCATGGTGCTCCATCCCTCTGATCATCTTTGTGGCTCTCCTCTGGGCTTGTTCCACAGTCCACATCTTTCTTATGCTGGGGGGCCCAGAGCTGGACACAGCACCCCAGGTGGAGTGTCACAAGAGCAGAGCAGACAGACAGAATCATCTTCCTTGCCCTGCTGGCCATGCTGCCTTTGATGCAGCCCAGGATGCTTTTGGCCTTTTGGGCTACAAGAACACATTACCATCAGAGGTTGCTGACTGAAGAGGTTGGTCCATGTAGAACTATGGTGGGATGCAAACACAGACTCTGCCTGGCACCACTGCATCATGGTTGTGATGGCAGGAGTCAGTTCGTAAGACACCAACTTGTTTGAAATGAAAGATCTCATGAGACAGCCAAATAGAGCAGCTGAGTTTGGAGAATTGAGACAAGACCAGAGTGAATCAGGGGAGTGGGTAACCATGCTGTTTTGACTGGGTAGAGTTAATTTCTTCAGAGTACCAAGTATAGGGCTATGTTTTGAGTTTGGACTAAGAACAGTGTGAGGGAGTGGCTGCAAGGGGCTGAACTGCAGCTGGGGTTAAACCATCACAGCAACACAAAGGCAAATGAAATGCTGTGCCTGCAAATGCAGGGTAATACCATCTAGAGAGGAACATTCAGACTTCTATTTAGACACTTTACAGGACTTTCAGTCCACAGTATTATTCCAGAGAAAAGGACAGCCCAATGAAGACATCTGCTCAATGTTCAGTTGCCATCAAAAAATTACCAGCAAAATATTTTTAAAATAGTGTGCCTACTCTAGGCTTTGAGGTAAAGCCAGTCCCCAGTTATTACTGATCAAAAGTTTAAAATTACTATATATTGGTCTCACTAGATAAGACCTCTTTCTGGCACATGAATCTTGTTTGGATAAAATTTAGGACAGGGCACTTCAGCACAGGACCCCCAAATATTTCCTCTGTGCACATCCTGCTCAGCCAGACAGCCTGTGCCTAACAGCCTGCTCACTGCATGCGGAGGTGGAGGTGCCACTGCTGCACGGCTTCTTACCTCCCCTGGAGCAGCTCTGGATGGCCACAGAGATGAGACTGGATTAGGTGAGTGGCAGGACCCATCTTGCTCAGGATCTGGAAATGCAGCATATCAGGAGCAACAAGCACTTGAGCACAGCAACTCTGCAACTACTCAAAATGGTGCCAAGGTGACCCAGTCCCTGACCCAGTCCCTGACTTGTCCTAGGCCGTGGGAGTTGAGCTAGAGCTCTTCCTTAAATCCTACCCACTTGCAGTCAGAACAACGAATATGGGACTCAGTCTTTAATCTCACCAGATCTGTCACTGTCTGATTAGATTATCATAAACATAGAACTAATTTATGTCACCAAATGCTAATTTCTTCAGACATGAAATGTCTTAAGTTCTTTAGGAAATCTGCTGTTTTTAGGAAGTGTTAAGAGGCCATTCTGCAGACTGGATAAATTCAATGAATGGAAAACCCCACAACTATCTGTTTGTAAACATGCAATGATATCAAGGCAAATCTGGATGGGTGGTCCTCATCTGGGTGAAATGTAGCCTGAGGAAGATGGTGTTTGAGGACCTGAGCCAGAGAAACTGAGGCATATGCTCCCATGTTCAGAGATGCAGAATTTGACTCTGTTTTTAGCATTGGAGACCTGCTATTTAATGCCCATAATAAATCTGTAGCAGCAGCAATATAAGCATTTTTTAAAATTCCTGTTTGCACTCTTAAAATATTTAATAAAATTATCTGTTTGGTTGTTGATTCAAGTGTAAGGGACCAGTTCAGTTTACCAGGTTTAGTGCTACAAAGGAATTACTTTTTTAAATCCCCATTGCCTAGGAGTTGTTACAACTTTCATGTGTAATAAGCAAACTACTAGTGCTAGATATTAATATATCCTACAAAACAAGCTCTCCCTTAGTTCTTTAAAGGATGCATCCCACTTCAGGCTAAAGGTGCTCCATAACGTGTCCATTTGTAGATTTCTTTGTGCATTATTTCTCAGTGATTCTCATGTTCAAATTTCATAATAACAAAAAAAGGAAACTGCATATTTTTAAACTTAGGCATATGTTTAGTAGGCACTCAGTTAAGGATTGAAACAGTGCCTTCATACGCAGCACTATTTATTTTGGAGAAAAAGAAAAATTCATTGGTATGTATTCATTTTTTCTTTTTGAATGTTCCCATTTTTTTCCCAATGTGAGTAAAAAAAAAAACCCAGTTGTCTTCATTCCCTGGTAAATACACTTTCTTTGTACACTTTTCTACGCTGAAATGTCATGTTCTCTCACATCCTTTCACCTTTTTTTGGTCATTAATTCTGTTTCAAGGAAAAAGAAATGCACACTCTGCTACAGAGCAAAGCAGGTCTGATGCTATCTCTCTCTGACCTTTCTATTGCACTATTCATTAATATGACTGTTTGGGGGATTAGGGAATTGCCTGGCAATAGTACACTGAGCTTTCCACCTCTAGCTGGTAAGCTTGGCACTGTTATAAATGATTACAGCAGTTAAGATTATTAGGAAGTATAGTTATTTACTTGCAATAACTCATTTTTTGTCTGCACAGAGAAAGAGCTCTGTGCCAAATCACAATTGATTAACAATTTTCAGGGGAAACAGTGGTCAAAATGTGGCCATTTTTCAATCTTTTTTGGCTGTCAAAACATTTCCCCATGTTCAGTGCTTTGAAAACAGCTGTCAGAAATAAAAAAAACCCAGTAATTTTTATACTTTATTTTTTAATTTTTATTTTGGGCTTTATTAGATCTTGCTCTACTAGTGGTTGCTGTGTTTACATACTGGGCTTTTTTTTAGAATCAAGAGTTGTTGCTTGGAGAATTTTTTTCTGAATTCCAAAACAGAGCAACTTCTGGTTTAAAAGTAAATTAAACACTTCTTCAGAAAACCTTGCTTGGTAGCCATAAGACAGGCTATTTTTAGCCACAGCTGGAGTGAAGAAAGGGTAATTGCACATCATGTAAGATCACCAATTCCTATCTGTTCTAGACATCTGTCCTTGCTTTTCTAACAGCTCTGTGTCCCCCTGGATGAGATAGAGAGCACAGCTGTGGTTGTATAGAGGAGATACATCCAGCATAGGTGAGTTACTGTATGTAACCAGATCCCTTCATCTTTCCTGACATGGTCTCTGTAGATCTCAAAAGTAAGGCAAGGGTGATCTTCTAAAGGGTAGATGGGGGATGGCTGGGATAGTATGTTCCTCAAATAGGGATGGTTGCATTGCTGGCTTAAAAATATCTTCTACTTTTGGTGTCTTGGAAGGAGAATGATGACTCCTGAGGTCTGATCCTGACTCCTGAGGTCTGACCCTAACTCCTCTACCTAGCAGTGTGACAGACTTCAGGCAAGGAACCATTACAGTGACATGTGTACCCCTGGATCAAGATACCAGTAATCTAACAGTCTGCTTCTTGAGTGAGTCCTAAGGCACTTATGATTAATCTTACTTACTTTGACAGTCATGAGGCTGAGATAACCTGACTTCTACGTTTTTGTCCACAAGCTGTAACCAGCTCTCTCAAGGGTTATGTGTGGGCAAGAGTAAGTGGTGCTGCCTTTAACAGCTGGCTTATGTAACCTTACCCCTCAAATATTCCTGAGAGACTTCAGAAAACATGGTGATATTCCTGACTGGGGTGGAAAACCACGTAGTGCTGGTCAAATCCCAGGAATAAATCATAAAAGGTTGGCTGTCAGAGCTTCAGTCTCCAACCCAAAACAGAATAGAACAAACCCTCCCTTCCAAATACAAAAGAATACTGAAAAAGAAGCAAGGAAAAAGAAAGAAGAAAAGCACCACATCTCCCCTTGATTCATTCAACCAAATGGGCTTCATTCAACTTTATGGGCTTCATGGATCTGTTTTAATTTGCTGATGTAGGC
Organism: Eopsaltria australis; assembly: GCA_034509425.1. Classification (NCBI taxonomy): domain Eukaryota; kingdom Metazoa; phylum Chordata; class Aves; order Passeriformes; family Petroicidae; genus Eopsaltria; species Eopsaltria australis. Next base: position 177,920 of record JAVTVJ010000610.1, read on the forward strand.
AATAGGATGAGGCTCTTCAGCCAGAGGAGAAGCAGAGATGCAGCTGGAGCCTCCTTGGGACGTGGGGCTGATTCTGGGGCACCTCCCAGCACTTGTGCCAGCCCTTCCAGTCTGGGACACATGTGTGGCCTGGCAGGTGACAGGGATGCTTGTGGCCTGGCAGGTGGCTCTCCCAGCAAGGCAGCCACAGGAAGGGTGTTCTCACAGCCAGCCAAGAATAAGGATATCATTTTAGAGAGCAGCATACAGGATTTTACTCAACACAGTCTTTATATGCTTAATGAAGCAACCCACGTAGCTCAAGGGCTTGCAGTTTTGGTGGCAAAATATTTTGGTTTTATTTTTAAAGGGAAATCTTCTTGCACCAGGCTGTTTTTAGAAGCTGGTAACTCAATTTGGCCTTTTTTACTCTTCGAAATCTAAGACAAAATTTAATGAAGAGCCAGGGTGAAACAACTGATCCTACAAGATACGGCCATCAAGAAAGATATGAGCTGCGCCTATCTGTCATTGTCCTGGTCAAGACAGAAGTGTGACATTATTTAGGAATGTTTGGGAGATTTGGTCTCTGCCAAGCCAAAGTTCTGGGACTTTACTTATATTAGTAGTGCCTGCCTGAAATGATATTAGAATTTACTCTCATGCTAGAGCTACATGGGTCCATGGCTTGCTTTATGGTCTGAAAGAACACCAAAAGTGCAATAGTGAAATCAGGGGGAAAAAAAAAGAAAAAAAGCCCAAATCCAGAAAATGGAATGTAGCAAAATTATTATTAGGAAATATGAATATGTTTAAGAAGATTTTAATATCTGTTTTTACAAGTGATCTATTTGGCAGTAGTGAGGTAATTACCGTGTGCAGGGAGGCAATGATTTCAGAAGTTGTTTAAGAAAAATTGTTTGATCCTGTATAGAAGCAGATGAGGAGTACTACAATGTGTTCTCCCTGTAGGTTTGCTGTGGAGACAGTATGAAAAAAAAGCCTGGTAAATAATAATTCCTTAAAATACAATTAAGTATCTTCTCTCCCTATTACATGACTGATCTCACCTTCATTAATTTCAACACTGAGCTTTATAAACAACAACACTCAGAACAACACAAGCTTTCAAAAACAATGTTTCTCATTCAAAATTAATGTGATGCAATTAAGTTGATGACACATCACCTGGAAGCTGGAAGGTTTTGGCTAGGAATAAATAATAAGCAAAGTCAGCACTGGTACTCTGCAGGAACATCACCCAACAAAAACCATTCTAAAAGTTAGTTACTCAGAGCCATCCAATGTCCCCAAACTGCATATGCAGGATGCTCAACAACAGTTTACATTATAGTGTTTTTCTGTATTCTCAATTATTTGTGGGTTTAGTTTAAAGCAAATGATAAAAATCAATACAAATGAATCTTCTGGCATGTCAAACTGTTTAATGATGTGGTTGCCCAGATGCAACATTTACAGAAAGGGAAGCAGAACAAAGGTTTTTTCTGTCTAGGTCAGAACATTCCAGTTTACCTTCATTATAGTCACATCACATTCTTCAAGCTGTGTCAGTATTTCAGAGGAAGGAAAAAGACCAAAGAAGTCAGTTAAGACCTCAGCAGCATATCCCCAGCAGTTTCTACTGTTCATGTATCTTCCAAGCTTTCCAGGTTGGCAGCGATTGCAGGAACAGTCCTGAAATCTGCTGCTGACTTACTTGGTACAAGGGAGATAAATCCACTTGTGTGACTGAAATGCCATTTAGCCACACAGAAATAAACCAACCACACACGCTTGCAAACCCATACTTAAGAAACTCTTAAAAGATTTTTCTTGCAGGATGGGAAAATTTGGGATTCAAATGAAGAGAAGGTTAATTGTGCCCATTTGCAAGAGACCCTGTACAGCTGCCATCACCTTATACAAGAGGGGAGCAGAGAGTAGCCTCTGCCTAAAGGAACACAGAGACAGACATTTTTATTAACAATCCAAGCACTAGAGATGGAACAAACAAGGAGAAATAAATCCAGGTCAAAGTCCTCCTAATGTCTGTGAACTGGGAGCCTCCTCAGTGCCCCCACCCAGAACTCTATCACTGTAGCTCCTATGGTAGCTTAGGATCTGAAATAGCTCTACATCTCAGAAGGGTTTTTCAGATAATTTTTTTTTTTTTGAAACTAATGAATTAATTAACAAAATCAACATATGTGCTGTGAGCTATTTACTCATTGACTCCTACCAAATGGGGCTTTCCTGCAAACTTGAGAGGATGGCTCTGTTGTTTCTCTTTCCTCTGCACCTGAAACAGCTAAATGCACCATGAAGACCTTACTGAGTTCTTGCTCCAAGCCTCATCCTGGTCAACACAGAGATTGCTTTTGACCTTCCTGGAAGTTGGATTAGGCTTTTAAAAGTCATACATTTTAAAACATTCCATGAAGGTTATGTTTGCTTTAAAACCACGGTGAAGTAAATGCAAAACTGTATTAATATTTAACATTGGCTTATAAAAACTAGGAACTTGTAGTCAGGACAGCTGGTAAAAGTTTAATTCAAATCATCGTTTCAAAATGAAAATGCAGAAGAGGACAGAATATCACATTTTCACTTTCAAAACCTATTTGTTTTTCTTTTACATCCAGTTTTGTTATTTCTATGGCCATATCTGTTAAACAGCTATGAAAAGTATTTTTCATTTATGCAATTTTTTATTTGCTTTACCGATTTGTTGGTACTGGTTATACATACAGAAATCAAAACAGGAAGAAAAAGGTCAGAGGGGGAAAAAAAAGAGAATAGATTAGTTAAAAAAACCCCACAAATATTTTGCTTGTGGACTTTATTTAGGAGTTGGCCAGAATGTCTTGATAGATGGTTCTGAGTGCACAGTTTTATTGCTGGTACACAGCACACTTTGTTCCTTTTGTTTGACTGAACTTGCCAACTTTGGAAATTAGTGACATGGGCATTCAAAATGTTGGACAAGTGGTCAGACTGTGATATACATATTCATACCCCAGTGGTAAATGATGTCAGGAATTTTCAAATGCAGGAAAAACGCATTCTTTCGTCCAGCACAGCTTTAATATAAGTTTCATAAGCACTTTCACCGTTTGAGCAGGAGTGCCTCTTAGATAGCACACAGGGGAGACATCATTTAAAGAAATGTTTCTTTGCTTGAACCAGAAGTCCAAATCTGCTCAGTTCATTTAAAATGTTTTTTTCCTCTAGAATAAATGAATAAGCAGCTCCTTTTGTGGTTTTTGCCTGGTGACTTGTTATTATTCTTGTAGCAGAAAAAGGATTGTATTCTCATATGAACAGATGTGTTCCTCCTCCCTAGCCCCACACTCATTCTCTCCCTTTGGAAAACAGAGGTGACGGGCCTGGTGTTTGACTAAAAGAGGCTATAAATCTTCTGGGGATATGCTGTTATTTCTTTGTGCATAAAAAGTATTGAGGAAGGGAAACAGGTTAAAAAGCAAAAAGTCCTTGTAATAAATCATATGCTGTACTTGGTTTTTTTAACCCTTACAAGAGCAGGGCTGCTTTAATAAATTGCCAGTGCAGAGACCCTTGTGCTTCGTGGCGGCCCAGAGACACGGGCACGATCGGTGTGTGGGACGGGAGATGCCCGCGCTCCCGCTCGGCCCTTTTCTCCCAGAGGCCGGGCACAGCCTGCCGAGAGGAAGAAACCCTCGGAAAGCACACGCTAATCTGGCCGCAGCCTCACTCCCTCCGCGCCCGGCCCCGTCCGATCGACAGGTACAGAGCGGGGCCGGCGGAACGGCGGGGGCCGGGGCCAGCGAGGTGCGGGGCGATGCTGCGGGGGCGCAGGAGGCGGCAGGGCCGGGGACGGCAGGTGAGCGGCGGGGGCGGCCCCGCGGGGGCGCGGCTGGGGGGCCGTGGGTGTGGGTGTGTGCGAATGCGTGTGAGCGGGAGGATGTGTGTGAGTTAGTGTGAGGATGTGCGGGTGTGAGGGTGTGTGAGGTGGGGGAGCTGCCCCAGCTCCCGGACGCGGCGCAGGAGGTCCCGCACTGCACCCGGGGCCGCCCCCTGCGCGCCCCGTCGGGGCGGGCGGCAGCGGGGCGGCGGCGGCGGGAGATGGCGGGGCGGCGGCGGGCGCTGCCGCGGCTGCTGCTGCGCTGCCTCCTGCTGGGGCTGCTGGGCGGCGGCGGCGGGGGCCAGCCCGGCGGCGGCGAGTACTGCCACGGCTGGGTGGACGGGCAGGGGGGCTACCACGAGGGCTTCCAGTGCCCCGAGGGCTTCGACACGGCGGCCGCCACCATCTGCTGCGGCTCCTGCGCGCTGCGCTACTGCTGCGCCGCCGCCGAGGCTCGTCTGGAGCAGGGCGGCTGCACCAACGACCGGGAACCCTCGGAGCCGGGAGTCACCGCCCGTGAGTGCCCGGCCGCGGGTCCCGAGGCGGGCGGGAGACGGTTCCCACGGAGCATTCCCCGGGCCGAGCCCGGTGCCGCCCCCGCGGTGGCTGCGGGGTCCCTGTCCCGGGCCCTGTCCCGGCGGGTGGGCAGGAGGCGGGCGCGGCTCCAGGTGCGCTCAGGCGGTGGCGCCGGGACAGACCCGGAGCCCGGGGTGCGCGGGCTGCAGCTCCGCGGTCCCGAGGGCACCGGCAGCGGGATCCCTCCTGACTGGAAGGCGCGCTTGTACTTTTAAGTTCGCATCGGCAAATTCTGCTGTGTCTGTCTAACTGTACTGCTCCCGGAGGTGTGAGTGGGCCCCGGTGCTCTGCACGCACAGCCCCAGCGTGCGAGTGGCCGTCAGTTTCCCAAACAAAAGAAATCCGGCGGCGCGTACGGAGACTGGTTTCCCAAGTCACACGTTCTGCGCTTATCTTCCACCTTAGGAAAGGAAGCGATTTAACAGCATCTGCAGCATTTGAGCTTCGCCTGCAGATTCCAGCTGTTACAGTGGACTGTCCCTGCGATTTGGGGGATGAGGGAGGGGGAGAGGAGTGAGATTTTTGAGCTATACCTAACAAGAACCAGCGAACGGGACACGATGTAGACAGACAGCTTTTACCTTTGGTAACTATTAATATTGTCAACAGAAAGAAATTTTTACTGGAACCTGCAGAGTTTAAACTCTGATTTTGTTTCAATGATAATGAATGAAAGTTCTGTCTTCTGAGCAGATTGGTATGTTATTGAGACTGAAAAGATGTGGGGCTTCATAAACTCTATGGAGTTTATTTCTACACAGAAGACCTGTTACTTAAGTGGGCTAATTTGCACGGCTTTTCTTCTTTCTTCTCCCAGAACCAATCTACGTTCCATTCCTCATTGTTGGGTCAATATTTATTGCCTTCATTATCGTGGGCTCGCTGGTAGCAGTTTACTGTTGCACGTGTTTGAGACCTAAACAACCATCACAGCCAATACGATTTTCTCTGCGGAGCTATCAGACCGAGACTCTTCCCATGATCTTGGCCTCCACAAGCTTCAGGACACCATCCAGGCAGTCCAGCACTGCAACAAGTTCCAGCTCGACCGGCAGCTCTGTTCGCAGGTTCTCCTTCCCCCGGGCAGAGCCAGGGTGCCTCGTGGCGTCCTCACCTCCACCCTACACCTCTGGCTGCTTCCAGACAGCCCATGCAGTCCACCTGCCCCAGCCATCAGGATTTCTGGTGTCTCCGCCGTACTTTGGGTATCCCGTCCAGCCAGAGCCTGCCCTGGCTGGGAAGAGCTGCTCTGATTTTACTCAGAGCTGAAAGAAGTTGTGAAGAAGTAATGCAGCCTTTGCAAGCACAGGGACTGCTGCTGTTGGGTGTCACACTGATGTGCTCTGTGGCTGCAGAAATCAGAACTGTTCCTGTGGGTGAGTTGCCCTTGAAAAGTGAGGGGTCTCACTTGAGATTGCATTTCCCAAAATTGGATCACACTTACCAAGGAATTATAAAACACTCCAGTTGCTCTAAAACTGGACTGCTCTGCCTGATTTGTGCAGAATGTGTTCAGAGACAAGTAGAAGAACCATGTTGGGACAAAGGTACTCAGTGTTACAAAGGGCATTTTACATTAATGCAGTTAACTTAATTAACAAACAGTGGCTGCATTCCACTGATAATAATCAAACTAGTTCCATAAAGCAGCAATAGCCTGAGAAGTAAGAGAGGACTAATACTTCAAAACATCTGACTGCTTACCACTTTGACGAGCAGTGAAAGTAAGAGGAAGAATTTTATAAGATATCAAAATACAGAAATTTTAAAAAATACACGTTATCTACCTGAACTTACACTGCATATTTGTATTAGTAAACTTTAACGATGGTAGGTAAAACTAGTACTAATTATGCTAGTTGAAGATCAGACAGTCCCACATAGCCGAATTATCTGAGGAAAGCAGAATGTATTCAGCAATATCACCAATAACTTTTCCACATAAAATTCTAAAAATAGCTTTTTACTAAAGCATTCTTCAGAAGAAAGTATTTATTGTCAGCTTTTTGCTCAGCAAGTGTAAATTGGACAAACTGATCATTAAGTTCTGTTTGTAAAATTAACCGTGTATAAAATGTAAAGACAAATTTGTAATTTAAAATGTATTTACACCATTGACATCACTAATTATTTAGTAATAACATGCAAAAAAAAAATTCCAATAAACTCTATGGTTGAAATGTTGTGCCATTGGTATGATTCTGTACAGGTAGTGTTTGTTGAATTTGGTTGGTGTAACTATTTTGTAACTTGTTAAAATAGTTTATTCTGCTTTTAAAAATGATTTACAACTTCAACTGCACCTGTTGTGATTTAATATAATATAAAATTCTGACTATATAGCAAACTAATAGATTCATTTATGTCTTCTACATGCAGCTGCGGTGAAAAAGTGGTGAAAACGACACTGATTAGTTGGGTATTTTAGATTAAACTTCCTGCACTAGGAATAAATTCTGTTTGCCCTTCTACATTCCTTCACCTAAGTAAACCAACAAACCAAATGGAAGAAGAAAAAAAAGCATCTAAACCAAATACATGCAGTAAGCAAATGAAAAATACACAAGAAAAAAAATGTAGTCATTAAAGGGCTTCTCTGTATACTTATTTTTGTGAAGAAACGAAGTCATTCTGTGGGTCAGAATCTACCATATCAGAGGCTGAGCTTTCCTATTTTATCAACCTCAAACTCCCTGTGTGTAGGATCTGTTGAAGTACATTATAGCTGACCTATTTAACAAGTAGTTTAGAAAAGCTTCATTGGTTCTTTCTCAAGAGTTGAATAATCTTTTTCATAGCAAATATCTAGCAATCAGTATTTACGACAAAAATATTTCAAAATAACGCTTTTAATATATTTTTTATTGCACAATTAGCATTACAATCCAGCAGACATTACTGCTGGACATGCAGTGTCTAAGCAGAAAGACAAGTTCTATACAATGAAGTTCTAAGTAATAGGCTCTAACTTGAATGCTGTAATCGTTAATTACAACCCAAATCATGACACACAGCTGTGTATATGTTCTGCAAGATACTAAAAATTAGATTTTGATTATTCCGGAAATAAATTGAAAGTTAAGTGTTCTGGCCTGTAATTTTATTTTGAAAACAATCTTCAAGGGAGGGGGCAGGAAAATTTTTGCTTGCCTTTGATAAGGTTTCATAGGACTCTTCACTGCATATTTTGAATGGCTACGAAATATGGGATTGTTCAAATAACTTTTTGGAAAAATCATTGAATATTTTAAGAGGTATCAGCTGTCTTGTTCAGAAGCATACTGTGAGATGTGCTGATCACTCCTATATACAGCAGAAAAAGCAAACAAATTCAACTGTATTTTTTTTACAAATTATAGTAAGTCTCCAATTAAAATAAATCTTTATCTAGTAAACCAAGGCAACATAGATCCATTCTGAAAGCAGAAACTTGATCAATTTTAACTAAGAAGGGGCACTTTATATACCTGTGTCTATTAGTCATCAGAGCCATTGACACAGGTAGTGAGTGGCTGAAATTCAGTGTTTCCTGAAAGAAAGGCTCAGCAAAGTCATGAGTTTGGCTCAGTCACTGCCTGTTACTATTTGGTGCTGTACAGGCCAGGCTGCTTCACTGTGATGGTCTCAGAGAGCTGTGTAGTCACCTATTAATGTTTTAACATAGGAGCAGATTTTTGCTACACTTCCATACAGCCTTCGATTATAATGATTATTCAGCCTAAGGAGAGCTGTGAAGTTTGCCATGTAGCAAGAAACTCAGCCTAGCATGGAAGACTCCTCTGAGTCATCTCCTTCCTTGCTCTGATGCTGCATAATGGGTTTGTCCTCATAGAATAGTTGAAGAACTTGACACACAGGAATAATTCATTGAATCAGACTTACATAAGTCTGTAAGTTTATAGAGTGCTAAGTACTTCACAGATCAGTAGCCAGACTGAAACAAATCTTGCAGATGTGGTTCTTAGGGTGGAAAAGATCAGGTGTAGTTAAAATAGCTGTACTTGGTTACCTGTGAAACAGTTTAAGTGGCGATTATGCACCATCTGCAAACAGGCAAAGAAGAATCTGTAAATTAAAAAAAAAAAATTTATTATTGTTCATGTAGTTACAGTAGCAGTGACCTATTTGGCTGAAGGGAGAGGAAAGGAGGTAGCCAGAATATAACCCATGGATAGAAATGCTTTTGCATGTGCCAGTAGTTTCCGACCCAGATGGATTTGGTGTGCAGGCAAGAATGCTGAATTTCCTTACTAATGGAAAGAACCTTTTGGCACTAGATACTCCTGTGATTTATAGGAATAGGAAATTTTTCTGAAACAGAAATGACATTGTGATAGCACTTTAATGGCTAATGAAATGGTTTGAAGGGCTGGATGCATGCTTGAACTGAAAGCAATTGTTTGCTATCAGAAGTAACATTTGCAGGCAATACTTGCTTTATTGCCATGTTAATGAAGTAGATTTAACTATTTCTTTTGGAATTCTGGACTTAGTTCATACTCCTTTTACTAGTGCTACACCAATCTAAAATCAAAATGAAAGAATATTCACACTCATTAAATTGGTTATTGTCATTCACACACAATGCAACAAATGCTTTGATTGCCATTGACTGGTAATGACTTAGATGAAACCCAAGGCTTCTGTGGATAATGAGCAATAGTGACATGCCGTTTGTTTTGTGTTTCCACAATTTGGGATTCTTAAGTGTGTATCTCCAAAATACATCAAGATTTTCCAGTGCTAGGAAAAACATTACAAGTACTTGCAAGAATGTCTGAAGGATTCTGTTTGAAACTAGGTAAGCAGTACAGTATGTGGTTATGTAAACTCATGGATTATTTGTAATACTAATTGTCAATTTCAAAAGTATTTTGTCATTACTGGTCAGTTACAATTTGACATAAGGACATTTGGGAACATTAAGGAGATGAAGTTAGTTTTCAGTGCTGTTTTGCTGCCTATTGCAATGTGCTGTCTGGACTTGAACTCTGAACAATGTGTCTGCTTTTGAGGGAACCACTGCTCCACAATATCACATGAAGTTTTTGACTCACAGTTACACCCAGGCTGTAATTCCATGCTATCCTGTTTTCATTAGCAAAGGCAGACAAGGAAATGTCTTTCTGTTCTTTTTATTCTTTCCATCTATGACTTGTGCAAATTCAGGGTGTTGTAGTGTAGATCAGGTTAGTGAAATGATTTTAGCTTAAAAATAATGTTTGCTGTAAGAAATGAGGGAAAGGATTTGAGAGGAAGCCTGAATCATTATAAACTGGATTATAAACTGAATAATTTCAATGGCCTCATGACAGCCAGTGTAATAGAAGTGATAAAATATTATGAGGTGGAATATCCTTAAACCAGCTCTGCTACTACAGACTGGATCTTGTGAAACTATCACCATCTAAGATGCACCTATTATTGAACATGCTTGGTCAGAATACAAAATAAATTAATTGTCTAGTGTATGTATAAAAATCAGTCACCCATCTACAACCAAAACTCAGTTAAGGTTTGGATATATTGATTTTTTTTCAGTGGCAGGCTCTATTACAGAAAAGAAATATCAGCTATTATCAAAGCCAAAGGATATAGTATTTACCACTGCTGTCTGAAAAGGGAGGTGCTGTTTCCTTATTCCTACTTCTATCATTCTTTTACTGCATACTTCTCTTTCAAAATGTGGTATCACCACCAGAGTATGTTAGGGCTCGGTTGGAAGTCACTAAATTGCAGACTCCTGTGATCTTTTTTTTTTCTAAACTTCCCTGGACTTCACATGAGAACTGAAAAAGACATCTCAAAATAGGTCTCAAACCCCCCCTCCAACAAACCTTAAACCAATTTTCTACTTTTTCAGTTTACCTTAAAAAACATAACTCTATGATATTTGTGAAATACTATTTCTGGTATGTCTCATTTTAAAGAATTCAAACCCAAGAATGGTATGTTTTCCCCTGAAAGTAATCCCTAGCATTTCCAACCAATTGAGTCAATGAAGCTTCTTAATTTAATGGCAAAGTTTATTCATTTTGTAACAATTAAAAGACAAAACATTTAAAATTTGCAGTTCAAAACATGCACATTCACCAAATGCCAAATGACATTTAACACTGCATAGAACTGAATGTGTTACTAAAAGAACTATTTAAAAAACACAGTGCATTTAACATCCAGTTAAAACTAAACCTGAGAAACTACCATAAACACCGAGTCAAAAAATCTTCATTCATGCAGCTTCATAATTTCCACAACAGTTTCAGCAGTAATGGCTTAGTGGAGCTGTAAAACCTCACTTTATCTTGAATGCAAAGTTTGCTGTTTCAGACTGACCGCTTTCTGCAGCGGTTCATACATATCAAACACTGAAAATCATAATGAAAAATTATGTTGAAGTAGAAAAACAACATTAATGCATTTATGGCTTCTATGCTACATTAAAGAAACACCATAAAATATGACTCTAAAAAAAAACTTGTTCTGGTCACAGCTTTGCAATTACAAATCACACTCTACATGGAAATACTTTTATTTCACTACTAACCCTCAAAAGTGCCCAGCTTCGCACATCAATGCTCAGATGAGTAGTCCTTATACTCACAAGCAGTCCAATTGAAGCCTGTATGAGTAGTGGTTTGCATAAGCAGGAACCAGGTTTGGAATGCTAAAATATTCCTTTGTTTAATAAAGATCTATTGGTTAACAGTGAGGAAACTGGGGGAGCGAGGGCAGAGGGGGGGAAGGAGAAACTCATTTGTTGGGTTTTGTTACCAGCGAAAACATCCAGTACCAAGGAAGCTGAACTGACAAACTCATTTGCTTACATAGCACTAGCTTCTCGATATATTATGAGCAGACTTTTAACGAAGGCATTAAAAAACAGGGCTCAACAACCACCATGCATTGCTTCAGAACACTTAGGAATAGTGCCTCATGCAGACAGAATGGTAAATTCATCAGAACTACAACTGCTTTTACATGATACACAAGAAAAAAGGGAAAAAACTTTTCTCCTTAAATTTAACACATATTCCAAATTACTCATCATTCAAGATGGGTTCAAATGTCATGATGTAAGTCTTAAGACACTTAATGCTCATCTTTGTAACAAGGTGAATTTTATGGATGCATGTGGACATATAGGAATCTTCAGCTATCTCTTAGTGTTTCAAAATATTTTATTTATCATTTTATACAAATAGAATGATGACTAAGTATAAATCTGTTGAAACTGCTTTGCAAAAATATGTGTAAAATTAGGAAATGGCAAGAAAAAATTCCAGATACAAATTGTCAATAGGCTTGTTAAAATTTGTTTCCAGTTACTCTTTTGAATAATTTATATATATATATATGTATGTATATATTTAAAAATAATCAAGCAAAAGTATTTATATAAGATACCCGATTTTTTAGTGGCACAGGTTCAACTTTTAGATGGAAATTTTTAATACCAACTTGCAGTGGACACGAAACAGATGGAAAAGTCCATGTGAACTCTGTATTTAATACACTTCTGAATTTTCAAACAGTAAGAACAGAGGCATTGTATGAGCATTTCTGCCTAAACGTTATTTTTTTTAAAACAAACATCAGCAGAATCCCCTTATTTTAACAAAGATATGATGTACTAACAGGATGGTAATAGATTATATTACCATGTACTTAACATGAAAATAAAGTGCATATTGTACACTTGGCCTGATTTAAAAATGGGCACACATAGCGAAGATAATCTTATATTTTAAAATTGAATGTTATGAGCAATCAAAACCTACTGTTTTGGCCACATTTGTCTTTTTTGCTATTTTTAAGAAGTGGTATCTTTCAACCACTAATTATCAGAAAAAGTACAGAGACAAGAAAAATTCAAACTAATAAAAAACGTACTTTGCAAAATACTACTTCAAATTCTGAAAAGATGTAAGCATGAAATGGTGTGATAAGATTATCTTACACATATTAAATTAGTCTAAATTTAGGATCTTAGAGCTGTTTCAGTCACTTTCTTCCTTTTTAAGATAGTTAAATTTGGGATATACTGTGTTGTTTTCTTCAAACTGTATTACAATGGTGAGACAGAATTATATTTCATAGGAAGAATAAGAGATCATGTAAATATCTCACTGTATATATTTTACACGGTATTCTAATCCTTATCTGCAAAATTAGCAATTAAACCATTAAGAACAGAAAAAAGATTGCCCATAAAGAGATTATGTATAGATTAATTTTATATGAGTTAAGTACACTGAAAGATTATAAAGGAGCAACAGTGTCATGGTTAATTTCAGAAATGTTTTGAAGTTGGTCATTGTCCCTTGGATGACAGAAAATAGGGATCCCCATTTTAGGAAAGGGGCATGCCCCCAAATTTTTTCTTGCCTTAGGTCAAGTGATTTGGCCCTCCCATATTGATCCATCTATTTATCTATGCCTGCAGTGGCTTTTCTGAAGGCAGTTCTTGTCTGCGTGACTGACTGGCAGTACTGCTTCTAGTGGGATACATTCCCTTTGTCCTGGTGCCTTCTGTTTAAAGATCACTCTGGGCAAGTGAGAGGAAGACACTGTGTAACACGCATATGAAATGCAGACTGCCTTCCTAAATATGTACTGTAATATAGTGCCTTTTGTTGGGCTTTCTCTGTGTGTTTTTAAGTTTCTTAGAATGGGGCATAAGAAACTTGTATAGTGAGATTAATTACATGTTAAGCATTTAGGTACATGAAAGGCAAGGAGGTAAAGTTACCTTTAGTAAGTATATGACAAATGAAGGAGGGCAGAGAAAAGGTAGGACTGGATGACTTGTTATGATTTGGAGAGCAAAGAGGAAATACTTAATTAACCAGATCACTGGGGATATTGTTGTTCTGCTTTTCCATCTGGTTGATCTCTATTGAAAGAAAAAAAGAGATCATTCCTATGTAAAGCACAAAAATTTAATTAACAATAAACCAACTGCTACTATAGAAAATTGTATTTTAAATGTAATTATTGTGGCTTTTAAACCCAGAATTAAACATGGACTGAAGAGTTGCAAGAATTAACTAAATTTTGAAGTTCAAGTAGCTTTTCTTAATTTGAAACCTAATGGTTGTTGGATAGTAAGTTGAGAAATTCCAAGTGTAACTACTTAAAGAATGTATCATGACGTTTTAATTTAATACCTCCCTCTTTTTTTTCCCTCATACCAGGTGTGTATCTTTCTCTGCAGTCACTTCCTCTCCGCTTTAATTAAAGGTGAGAGTATATAAGTATTCAGCATGACCAATAAGTTGTAAAGAGACTGCTGCAATGTATTTCACACCTTTATAGGAAGTGACTTTAGTGCAAATAAACCAGTACATACCACAGACTACTGAAGGGCATGCTTTGCTCCATATTTCAATGTATGCATTTCAAATCATCTTAGTATAAAAATGTTGAAAATTTGATTAATTTTAAAAAATAAGTTAAAACAAACTTTCTTTTGAACCTACAGTATAAGCAAATACAACTAAGCATCACAAAAATAATTAGGTTTGCTAAAGGGAAGTAAGGCAGAGCAATTCTTAAAAATTGAATAAAGTATTATGTGTACTCCATTATACAAGTTGGCAGCCATATTCAACATATGCAATACTAAATGAAAATAAGGGGAAAGCTTGTATAAGGCAAAGGTGCAAAGACTTGCAGTTTTGAAAGCAAATGCCAAAAAGGCCACTCAAATTAGACTCACTGTACTTTCTCCTCAAGTGTGGAGACTCAAGCATGCAGTTCTGACATCAGGACTGGAGATAGTTTCCTTTCAAATTCTTTATAGCAACAGAAAGCATTTATGGAACTTCTTTGGCAAATGTTTTGAGTTAGTTTGACACAAACATCTATGAGCATCTTGACTCAAAATCTTTCTTAAAGAAGGTGAATTAACACCATTAAGATACTGTTTTTTTCAGCACTTGTTGAAATCAAAGGCTTGTTATCAACTGTATTTAAATATATTAACACTTAAAAACCTTCACAGATACTAATTGATCTGTCAATGTAAAGTATGTTTAGCAATCTGACTACTGCCCTTCTAGTATATGACCAATTTCATTGTAAAATAAGCAAGCTGGCAAGATACAAGGTAAATTCCAATCTGTTTACAAAGGCTAAGCAAATACTTGTTAAAAATTTAGAGATGGTGTGTTACAGTATAGTTGCACAGTGCTTATGTCTACTGAATACACAAATCCAAACTTTATGGAACAAGACCATCATAGATCTTTCAATATCTGATAACTGGACCATGGTCGCAGCTCCCAGCAAAGATCTTGTAGCCTGTCTCACCAAAGTAACAACTAAGGCCTAAATCTCGAGCTGTGTTCCTTCACCATTCCTCAGGCCTTTGCTTTGTGGTATCGTAAGCTCTTATTACTTCAGACTGGGAAACTATTCCATTTTCATCTTGAGAGAAGGCATAGCCATCTGCAGATATAAAGCAAAATAGAAACAAGTTTTGATCAATTTTATTTTTTAAAGCTTTAATAAAAGCAACTTAACAAAGGTGAATAGAAGGGAATAAACCTCTTTTCAACAGTTAGTAAAATCCTGTGTCATTTGTTACAAAATTTTGCAGTCATAATATAGCAGAAAGAACTCTGTGCAGTATCTTAGGTGTGAAGGGAAACTTAACCACAGGCAAAGAACATGGTCTAATGGGTTTAGGATACCGCACCTTTACTATAAATAAATGAAGGAAAGGCAGACTTTTACTATTATTTTATTAATGGATATTAATTTTTGTCAGTGAACACTTACGAAGCAAGTTTTGCTGCAAAGAGTCAGAGCGATACAAGTTCACATGGTTCTTCTTAAAAACATTCTTCAGTAGTTGGGCTCTTTCAGTTAAGCTAGAGAGAAAGTAGACACATGAAAAATATTTACT
The DNA here is from genome assembly GCA_034509425.1 of Eopsaltria australis. Classification (NCBI taxonomy): domain Eukaryota; kingdom Metazoa; phylum Chordata; class Aves; order Passeriformes; family Petroicidae; genus Eopsaltria; species Eopsaltria australis. The sequence continues at coordinate 193,270 of JAVTVJ010000610.1, forward strand.
TACTAATTACCCTATCCCTTTATCTTTGAGTCTGCTCAATGGGAATTAATTATTAAATAAGAAGTGTCCACCCTCCTTTTTCTTTTTACATTGTGCCTAATGAATTATTAAGATGATAATTAAAAGCTTGTGTGAGGACAGATTATTAAGTTCAGACCCCTGGTAATGATTTTACTTGTCATGGTATAGGCAAAATATCTATTTGAAACACTGCTGTGTGCTGACAACAGAAAGAATGAATAATATTGTGAACCTTTGAGTGGGACTCCTTTAGAAACACACAATGTAAAGGGAAGGCACTGTCTTCCTTGATGTAACACAGCTTGAATAGTGCCAGGCTGAATTAGCCTTTTTTTTTCCTTACATAGAAAGTGTTCTCAGCCTCTGTTGACACAGTACCCCAAAGGGATGGCAAACGAGATGGAGGGAAAGCCACATTCATGGTCATCAGCTGTGTGTACAGAAACATATTACTTCCATGACAAGTGTCCTGGAAAGGAGTATTCCCCAGGAAACTCTAGAAGGTGTTTTTTTGCTGCTAAGGCTGGCCACTCGAGCCCATCTCCTTCCTGGCCAGCAGTACTGAGTTTGTTGTGTTGTATGCTTATTGTGCTTTAGTATTACCCAAGGTACTCCCCATTTCAGCCCAAGTGGAAAACAGAAGCATTAAACATTTTTTAAATTGAGACTCAAGCGTCAGCCAAATGTTGCAAACTGTAGTGAAAGGAGTAGCAAAAGTATTGGGTTTCCTTCCTGTCTTTCTTACACTAAATTTCTCTCTAATAGGAACGTACGTTACTAAATAAATACCAGGTAGATGAGCCGTAGCTCAGAAAAATTGCAAAATCTTATAGTTTTAATAACATATTAAATATGTGCAAGGGACTATATTAAAAAAACCCTAAACCAACTCTTCAGTGAATTCCTCTTGATTTGATATTCACTGTGAACTACAGCCTATGTTTCAACAAATACCAACCTACCAACATTTCAAATGCTGAAAAATCCAGCCACCTTTCTATGTAAACTGGTGTAAAATTTAGTTCAACTAAAAAAGAGATGTATCTCATGTTTAATCTGAGTATACAGTAATTTGATATTGCTACAGTTTTGCTAGATTAGCAAAATTGTCTCTTGTGCAATGATGTAGTAAGAAAAACAGATTTCACACACCTTACGTTACCAAGTTTTGATTACTCAAATTACCTTTTAATATTATTGTCAATTAGCTCAACAGACTTACCTTCCCAGGCTATCAACTAAGTGGTGCAAGGAAGAGAACTAGACTGCTTTTCTTACTAGATTACCATTCAAACCATTAAATTAGAAATATTCTTTCTTCAGTGACTATTTACTTATATATGAAGCTGAACCACTGTTTAAGCTGGAGAGACTAATGGTTTATCTCACCTTTCTGTTCCCCTCTAGTCTGGTGGTTAAAGCATATGGTGAAAGCTTGGCTTTTTTAAGTTGGAAAAGGAAAATAAACCTACTATTTCCACACCCATAGAGGAATGCTAACTGGAAAATCTACAGGGTAAGGTGATAGGCAGGGGAAACTGCTTCTGTGGCCAAGTTTTGAATGAAAAGATGGAATGTGATTTCCTTGTAAGAAAAAAATTGGGTACCACTTCCAGGAAGGTAGTTGGCATCTGTTGACTGAATCAAGAATGGAGAGGCTGAAGTACTGAGACACATCTTACTCTCAGTGCTTTCCTAAGCTTTTTTTTCCCATCCTGCTTCCTCCTCTATGCTGTAAAGGAGCCTTCTTTTTTAGTTCACAGCTGTAAACTGTTTAAGTGACAACATTAATAAAAAATTAGGGACTGAAATCTAAATAGCAAGAAAACAGAGAATGAATAAATAAATCGGTATCTTCACGTAAGATTGGAAGTCAAGGAGGTGGAAGATCATGGCTCCACTTGGACACATCTGCTCTACCTCTTTTGCAATACATCTCTAAAATCCTTATTAATGTAGGTTGAAATCAGAAAATTCCTATTAAATATTTGACAGGTGTTATTTTCTAATAAAAAATATTTTATTAAAAACTTTAGCATGCCTATTATAGCATTCTTGCTACCATCATTCTTTGCTTGTGTTCCAGAGTGGAATGTTCAGATTGCTTAAAAGCTAAGCAGTGAAAATACTACCCTAAAGTTTTACAAGAACATGAAGTATGCACATGTCTTAGTTGATGTATAATGAAGTTTCCACTGCATAGATCAGATTGCTGGTAAAGAAAAGATAAAATACAGAAGAAATACACTTGAGAACAGTGCTTTCAGCTATCCAAGTATTAAATTCTGCTCTTTTTCTATACTTGAAATACTGTGGGCTCTCTATTATAAATCACCCTGTTGCCATTCAAAAGCATATTTAAATATCTACATGTGAAGCAAAGAAAATGTGGTTTCATAATTAACTAATGTTAGATCACAGTTACTAAATACCTATTCTCATTATGTGTACCTATATGGACAAGCAGAACATTAACTATTTTTGAACATGAAATGTATACCTTTACAGGCAATTAAACACAGCTATAGAAAAAAAATTACTACTTTATGTATTCCTGACCAACTACTGACGAGGTCTAAAAATAATTTCTCAGTGAATGGAATTGAAAACAATGATTTTATGAAGCAGCATTTGAAGTCTATATCTCCAAAGACGTTTCCACAAGTTTGGGCTGTTATTCATTTTACTGTTAATCCATGTAAGATTCACAGTACAATATTTTTGCAGTAAGTATTAATACTGTTGTTTCTGCTAAAGCATTATATATAAATTATCCAAAAAACCCTTTCTGAACGATAGTTTTTATAAAAAATAGTATCCTTTTACCTTAGTCGCTTCAATTTTAAGTAGAAATGGCTTAGTGGCATTTCAATGACAATGTCTCTAATGATAGAAATCGTAAATTTCTGTAGCAAAAATTTGTTAATATCGTGAAGCTGCTTTATTATTTATGCTATCAAGGTACCTTCAAGTCAGTAGTATTCCAACATGAAAGTTTACTTTTTGTTGAAAAAGTGGCTGTGCAAAATTTGCTTATTCTTATTCAAGATATATTCTTACTTAACTGACAAATATATGAGATAAACAAATTTTAATGTGTTGCTTACAGAAGAACCAAATAAAGTATTTTTGGACAGTTTTGGTGAAAAGCTCATTAAATATCCTTCCACATATTGAACAGCAAGATACAATAGCAATGCTCTTCCTGAGCCTTCAATGAAAAGAGTTCAAAAACCTTTTCAAATCATTGCTGTAAAAGTACAGTAATAAATAATAAAAAAAATACTTTACATGGATTGCAGATTTTAAGACACTATTATCATGTCCTACTTTTAAACCGCATTTTAAAGTACAACAAAAATATTGTAAGAACAATATTTTAAGTTATTTAAATTTTAATGCCAATTTTTATCCTGATTTTCAGAAAACAGCTGAAAGTGCAAATTCATAATTTAAATAGAAAATTCCTATCCTTAGATTCTTTGATAGGAAAACACCAAAAGGGCAAAGCCTTACAATATTAGTTGTAATTAAATACACTTAATATGATGACAACAGAGTTCTAAAAAATGTGCAACAAATATATTCTAGCTGAAAAAACAGCAATAAAAATCAACAATACTTCACAGAATCATAGAATGGTTGGGGCTGAAAGGGACTTTAAAGATCATCCTAGTTCCAGCCCAACTTCTGCTAAATCACGTTGCTCAGTCCCATCCATCCTTGAACACTTCCAGGGATGGGGCATCCACAACGTCTGTGAGCAACTTGTTCCAGTGCCTCACCACCCTCACACTAAAGAATTTCTTCCTAATATCTAAACTAAATCCACCCTCTTTCAGTCCTATCACTACATGCCCTCATAAAGTCTCCTGGCTTTCTTGTAGGCCCCCTTCACAGTAAACTTTCAGATACTGACTGATTAGATTACAACAACTATTCCATACACAAATCCTGACCTGTTATCTGTGGAAACTGAGACTTTTCTTTTGTGTTGTAGTATTTTTAAGATGGGAGTGGACAGAGTGGGAAAGTTTCTGAGTTATCTTTCTCACTATTTCCCAGTTACCTTTTACTCAAGCAGTGATTTATATCTTCTTAGGTTTTTTGGCATTTCATGAGAACAAATCCCTTCTTCTGCTACAACAGAAAAAGGTACTCCCACAGGTATGCACACTAGAATAAGAAGATGTAGACACTAGACTAATAAGATGTAGAGGACATTCCTTGCCCATTTACTTACTCTACACTGGCAACTAGTTAATCCAGGCTTCTGCAATTTAAGAGACTCAAAAATGTTTACAAAAGTTGAATCAACTTTTTGTACATGCAACTGATTCAGTTCATCAGATCATTTCTTTAACAATGAATATTTTCTCCATTAAAGGTAAAGTTTTGGCTCTATAACCTGAATTTAAATACATTAAAAAAAACCAGAGGAAATAAAATCTTAAGAGATACTGAGTGGTGTAACATCCATTGATTTGCATATAAGGTTGATGCTTGTATCCTTTAGAAATACTGGTCTAAAAGTAACTTTGTCGAGAAGAATTAGATCTAAGAAAGACATTCTGGCAGGTAACTAAACAGCTTTCATGAAGCTGTCATAACTACTTAACTGTGCCATAAAAAGGTAATTACAAAACTAGTGGTGAAAAGACCAAGTTCATTTAACCTATATAAGAAGGGATTTGGAAGACATGCTGTGTGTAGAATGAAGGAAAAGCATCCTGCCTAGACAACTGAAGGTAAAGTAGCTGAATTGAGAATAAAAGAGAAGTCTTGGGAATGCAAGTATGAAGTATTAAAAAGGCAAGTTACCTTACTTGTTTCTATATCCACAAGATGTTTCCCTTCTTGCACCATCCAGTACTAATGTCTGCTTTATTTTCTGCAACTTATTCTTCTACAGCTTTTGCTCTTTGCAAAAGAGCACAGAGCATTCACTGATTCAAAGCTCAGCACACTGATAGATGAATTGGTTAATTTGGAGGAAGATCTTGCCCTCAATCTGCTTGAATGACCACTGCCACTGGAGAAAAGCATCTGTAACAATCAATTTACACCACTTTTAAAAGCAAGAGGACTTACTCTTGCAAGCACTAGTTAGATCTTGCAGTGATGAACAAAAAGTAAGCTCAAAGTAGGAATTGCCACCAACTAGAGGATTCTGCAGTACTTCCAGTGTGAAGCTGCTGCTACAAAGATAATTTATAGAGCCTGAGAGGAGCCTGTATGCAGGTATCTCCTCTTCTGTAGCCCACCACACTAGACTGGGTGTTCCATGGATGGTGGGATAAGCTTCCAGGCTTCTTGGCACCTCCCCAGTTCCTTGTTACCAGAAAAGATGAACCCAACTGGAGACAAAACATTCTTGTGAAAGCTCTCGCACAAGCTGTGTACTCCCCCATAAAAAATGGCCTTTATCACCTTGCTAACTGTTGTAATTTGATCTCAACCTGGTAAATCCTAGTAAACTGATTCCCACTGAACTGGAGGAGGGATGCAATAAGATTGAAGGGAAAGGGAACTAAAGTATCTTTATGAACAAAAGGTACTTTCTGAAAATTGAATCTATAGTAAAAGAAGTGTTTTTTCTGGTCTCTTTCTGTGCATAGTTTGGTAGGAAAAAAGCCTTCTTGGCTATGCTTTTTGCCATGAAGATACTAAAAGAACAGCAGTCCAAAGAAAAGAAAGAACAGGAAAATCAAGTATCAGCAGTTTTGGCTTTTTTTTAGACTTCACAAAACTCATGAAAATGAAGACAAGAAAAGAAAGCTCTAGTTCAGCCAAATGGCACTAATGAATTGGAAGGGGGGGAGAGGGGGATTTTTTCATCTCATACATTCAGTGAGTTCTTGCTAAGAGTTCAGCTGGTGTTAAAAAGTCTGAAATATTTTAGTGAGTGCACACCTTTATGCTGAGTTTATATGTAAAAATGTCAAATTGTTCTGTTTTACCTTCTCCCTTTTCAAATTATCTACCTGGTCCATGGAGGAGAACATAAGGGAATTCTTGTGGAGTCTTAAGTTAAAAATTTATCTTAACTCATATAGGTTAATCAAATTAGTTTGCTGTGGACTGGCATTAAATACAAAGCCAGCTTGTTATATTAAATTCCAGAAAATCCTAGACATGCTTTTTGTTTGTCCCTATGCTACTGAGCAGCTTTTAAAGAATTTAATTTTTGTTTTTTTGTGCTTAGGCCCTGTTTATGGCTATACTAGAAAACGATACAGGTTTAAACTCTTTTTGTTCTAACCCATGCTTTTTCTTATTTTGTTTGTGAATTAATTTTTAAGACAGGCAAAAGTGACACAATTAAAACTGTACTTCAAGTTTGTTCTGTACATAAGAACCAGAAACCAGTCAGCTACAAAGAAACACGTCAGTTAAAGCTTTTGCTAAAAACCTCTATATAAGCTTATGAACAAACACTTAGGCTCAGTAGACCTGAAGGTCCTTTACAGATGCCTTTCATTTGTACGGCTTTTGAAAAATAACCTTCTGTCTTTGATACATGTATAATGCTTAGAATATTTAGCTTTTTTTTTTTTTTTAAGACAATGTTCTAGAGATTTTTACTGTACCTCTTGCCATGCACAACTGCTCCAGGATCCTCAGACTTTGCTTCCAACTCCTGAACTTCATCTACCAGTGTCTTGTAAGTAGCTCTCTTTACTCTGTAAATACATACAAAATACTGCCAGACTTACTCTTCTTGAAAGTAGAACAACAGAGAGTTTTAACACTTATATAAATATTCAATTTATAAATCCATTTTCCCAGACTTAAAACTAAGCTTTATAAGGAGAAATATAAAAAACAAATCTAAAGAATGTATTTTATCATCTGTTCTTGCAAATTAGAAACAAAAAAAAATTATTAATGAGACTAAAATTATTGAAACATTAAAAATATTAATAACTCTTGTAATAAAGTTTTTCAAAAATAAAGATGGTAAAAAAAAAATTTATATAATCCACAGAATTGATCTTATATAATCACCAGAATCAATCTTAGTTTGCTTTTTATTATATTAGTAATTAGAACACACATTTAAAAGTCAGTACTTTCTTCTGTAAATCCCGACATTTCTGTACTCACACTTTGTATACTATATCAAGAAGTAAAGCTGTCATAGGAATACACAGAAGTCCCATCCAAAACACTCCGGAGCTGAACATCATAGCTGCCTGATGAGAAAATGCACAAAACGCGATGTCACAACAAGAACTAGCAAAAAAATCTTAGAAATATCAAATAGTTTGCTGAGGCTATCAAAAGCAAATTTAAATGAACCATTCTAGGCTAACTAATGTGAAATAGAACTCGAGCTCCTTTCTAAAATCCCCTGAGTTGCAACATAAACTCAGCAAATAGTAAGCACTATTTAATGTCGAGAAGCTGATAGAAAGATACACTGCTTAGCTCTTTGCATGGGGGAATCACTCCTTCACAATGCTACTCTATACCACTGTGTTGATTACAGGCATTTCCACTAAAATCAGATTTATCAAAAGTTCAGCCTTTCCCAACTTAGGCAATACATTATGAGCTTTCCAATTTGCAATCCACTCTAACAGGATGTAACAGTTTCTGACCCTTCATAGGGATTCTGGACACTGTTAAAATTGTTCTGCAATATAACCTGGATCAAAGTTGTCTCCCACAGAATTCGCTGTACCACAGTTCCCACACTGCCACAGACTCCCGTTAAACAGATTACTTAAAACTGAGAAATAAGGAAACAACTATTTATGTAATGATGAAAGTATGCAACATACTGTTAAATGAAGATCTAACATATTAATACATGGTGAAATATTTGAAAACCATGTAATTGTTTTTATCTGTGTATTTGTTTTTTCTATACACTGCTGTATGTAATACATAGGATTTTCTTCTGTTCATAATGTGGTCTGTACAAGTACTAAAAACTAAAACATACTGAATGGCCAAAACAAACATCACAGTATATGGACATCAAAGGAAAAAAGTCTTTACCCTTGTAATTCAAGCTCAAATGTCTATATCAATAATATTATGGATGCAAGGAGTATGATAATTACTTACTGAAGCACCTTACTAAAAGCTTGATTTGCAGTCAGTATTAGAAATACGTTTATAATGTAATTAGATTGTAGAGAGATTGAAAGTAATATCACTATACAACAATATCCTTTCAAATTCTTTGTTCCATTAGTCAGAGACTAATTTCTTTCAAAGGTTCAGCCTCAGTACGTAAAGTAAATACGCTGAAATTTTACTAGTTTTAATTAGCAGACAAATAGTAGGTAGCTTGCAGTAGCTGAAGGCCAATTTCTCAACATGCATACATGAACATTTTGGAATTATACTCAATATGTTGATACATGAAAAGGAATTATTTTCAGAAAAAAACCCTAATCCTCATATAAGCAAAAAGTTCAATTTACCTTGTTTTTGTATCCAAATTCCTAATGAGATTGATTTTTTGGAAAGCATCAGAATGTACTTTAACTAAAAATTTGGTAACCTTTCCATGGCTATGTTGAAAGGACCTAGATACTGCCCTGAGATTCTACTAACTATTTCTGCCAACAGCTGTCAGCAAAGGTGTAAACAGTGAACAGTGGCAGGTTCAAAATAAAACAATTCTCATTTTCAAAGAAGAAAAAAAAAAAAGAAAATTTTGTATCAGGAAGTGGAGGAAAAGTATTAGTGAAGAAAATGTATTAGCAGTCACTTTATAAGCAAAACCTGACTGTTGATATACTTGATGAAATACTAGTTTTCCAGTACAGGAGCTAATAGGAAATGTCTATCACCAATGCATTTTGCAAGACATTTTATAATTAAGTAGCAATTAGATAGACGGTTCCCTTAAAAACAAGAAAAAAGCACAAAAATACAACTTGAACTTATTATGATTGTTACTTTCTATTATTATCAACATTTTTTAATTTGTAAGAACATAGCAAAGAGCTGTCCTTGTGTTAGCCACCCGGTATTAAATGTTTGCTGGTGAAACAGCAAAAGTGATAATGTAGGTCTTAGGATGTTAATTCTGACCATTGTAATGCTAACTATGAATGAAGGAACAACTGGCGCCTACTATTCACTCCATCCAGCCTTTGGCTTTACAAATGAACAACATGAATTGAGGTAAAAAAAGTTTTTCTGCGTCATATTTGAAAGCCTGTCAGATTTTTTTTCTTTTACAGAGTTAATCCAAACCTAAAAGATTTAAAGCCGACATTCGCATTAAAGACAGAGGCCCTCTTTGTATTTTTTGGACGAAGAGGGGAAAAAATAAAATCCCACAGAGGTATTTCCTTCCTTTCTGTACAAGAAAGCTCCCCCCTCACTCTGTAGAAAACATTTTTGTCTCTAACTTTTCACATCTCTCTACACATAGGCAGGTCATCTGGGAAATGGCAAACCAATCCTTTTTAGACAATGGCACTAACAGGAGCAGCCTGTTCTGGGGACGGACTCTGGCTGCCTCTGTTTGTGGTTTACAAATTGTTCCTAATGTGAGAGATTTGTGGTCTATGCCAAGTCTTCCCCCTTTAGGCCTTGTGAAACCAAATGGAATCTGCCACAAAAGTGTCTCCCAGGGGAATTCAGAAGTAATCCAAAACGAGAGCTGGGAAGCCCAGTTTATTGTAGGACTTAAAAATCCTGCAGGGAAGAGAATTTGTTCTATGTGTAGCTCATGCTCAATATTGCAACTTTCTAAAATAAATTACCATTGTTTTTTTAAGTTTAGATTTTGATATATGTTCTCATTTCTCAAAAAAGAAAAAAGTTCTGAGAAATACTCCTTTTTGTGACTTTGTGGTAGATAAGAAATCCTGGCTGCAAAACATTTTTAATGCACTGCTGAAGATGTAGTGTCAGGAAATTACATGTCAGAATGAACAGAGAATATTTGCTTTTTCCTCATTATGAAATGATCTGCCAAAACAGCTAGCTCAGATTTTAAAATGCCTTATAAAAATAAGAAGAGAAAGATGAAAACAAGGATAAAATTCTTGCTGCAGAAAAGCTTAACCTTTTCAGTTTAGCTATTTCAGGTATTATCTAGGTACATACCTTCTTCCTATAAACTATAAAATACCTCAACACCATCAAGCCAGCAAAAGTTTCTCTTCTCAACCTACAGAAAAAACTGTAGTTATGTGCATGTGTTTGCCTTCATATATGCCAAAGTACTTAGTGTTGTAGTACTAAAACAGATCTGCATTAACTTCCAGTGCAATGAAGTTCCTACAAGTTCTAGTATTGCCTCTAGTCTTTCGTGCTATGTAGAGTTTAAAAAGCATCTTTTAGCTCCTTTTAATTAAGAACTGTGTTCCTCAGAACTGCAAAGAATTAAGTTCCTCTCTATTAGGAACTCTGGTTATTAGGTATATTAACCAGATAGACCACTGGAAGCAGAAAAGGTAACTTGGGCAGTTCAAAGATCAGCTCTGCTGTTCCTGTTCAAGAGAATGAGAATGTAACTGCTGAATACGGAGAAGGATCTCTGATGTGTATCTGGGAATAGCAGATTCTGACTCACAAATAAATGTCTGCTACTAGAACAAGTAAAATTAAACCATGAAGGTTTGAGCAGTAAAAATGGAAACTACCTATCAGGAATTAAAGGGAAAAAGAAAAACCTCTTAGACAAATACTTTTGATTTCTGAAGTGAAAGATGAAAAGCAAACTTTAAATATAAATAATTAAATAGTTAAAATATGTTAGCATCAGAATGGTAACATGATTTTAGGCTCTCAGGTGAGGACAGATCACTAAAATGGATATAATTTGTAGGTTTTTATTAACTTTAAAAAGTCACTGAATATTTTTTGAAGTAATAATATTCTCCACAAATGTACACTGAAACATTTTATTTCTCTAAAGAAGAGGTTCACATAGGTATAGAAAGGAAGACACATATAGATGACTGATTATTGTTTTGTAAAGACTCACAGGTCTGAAAAGACAAGCTGGGACAACTTGGAAGGGGAATGAAAATCTGCTAAAACTGCAGGATAATGCCTGTAGGGGCCTTCTGCTGAGAATGGGTTTGAGGAATATTTAGGACTATGAAGGAAAAGCCTAGCTTTTATTGTTGAATTATTTCAGTATTTTTGAAAACTATACTTCTAACATACTTTATAATTAAGAAATAAACCCTTGCTGAAAATTTAGTACACCATTTATTCCCCCAGAAATGAAGACACAGAATTTGGATAATATTTTAATCCAGATTGATAAAAAAGCAGTGCAACAGGAAAAGAAAAAGAGAAATAAATTGTAGCACAACTACCCTAGATATGAGCCATTGAAGAATGATTATATTCCACAAGTTTTGTGATAATGAAGTGAGAATTGATAGACTTTGGTATTTGCTTACCGTACAGAGCTCAAAGCAATTTTTAGAAATAGAGATTGCCATCTCAGTTATCTGCCAGGTTCCCTTAAAAGCATGGCACAGTAGTTTTCTTGTTTTGAAGAATTTAGAGAAATCATTACTTCTCAAATTTTAGTGGCATTATTTTATAACTCTCCCTGCTAACACGAGGAAAAGTATGACAACAATTTTTCTTAGATATACAATCATTTAAATTTATTTATTATGCTGTATTCTGCAAAAGTTATTAAAATAATAGTCAGCTGTTTTTTAAAAATGTAAGAGAGAAGTATCCATTAACAGCACCTTTTACAGCGGAAGGGACAACACAGCAGGGTGCAAAAGCTGTAAGATCCTCATAGAGAAGCTGCTGATGTATGGGCTGGATGAAGAGACTGTGAGACACGCTGAAAACTGGCTGAATGGCAGTTGCTGATCTGTGGCAATCTGGCTGGAGGCCAATAACTGAAAGTATACCCCAGGGGTCAATACTGGGTCCAGTTTCATTTAACATCTTCATTAAAGATCTGGATGAGAGGCAAAGTATACCCTCAGAAAGTTTGCTAACAACACAAAATGGGGGTAAGAGTGGCAGATGCACTAGAGGATTGTGTTGCCATCCAGAGGAACTTCAAAAGGCTGAAGAAATTGGCTGACAGGAACCTCATGCAGTTGAACAAGGAGAAATGCAGTCCTGCACATGGGAAGGAACAACCCCAGGCAGCAGTCTGTCCTGGGGGCCACCCAGCTGGAAAGCAGATGGGCAGAAAAGGACTTGGTGCCAATGGACACCAAGCTGAAAATGAGCCAGCAATAGGCCCTTGTGACAAAGAAGTTGTATCTTTGGCTTCATTAGACAAAGTATTGCCAGCAGAGGGGAAAGCAGGTCCCCTCTACTCAGCACTGATGAGGTCACACCTAGTGAAGGCTCCAGTTCTGAGCTCCCCAGTACATGAAACACAGATGTACTGCAATTAGTCCAATGTCCTGAAGCATCTCTCATACAAGAGAGGAACCTGAGATAGTTGGGACTATAGCCTAAAAGAAGGCTTAGAGGAATCTCACTGATGGAGATAGATTCCTGAGAGGAGGGTGCAAAGACAGAGCCAGACTATTTCCAGTGAAGCCCTGTCACGGCACAAAAGGCAAGGAGCACAAATTAAAACTCGAATATAAAGAAAACCCTTCTTACTGTAAGGGTGACTGAACAGGGACACAGGTTGTCCAGAAATGTAGCCTCCATCCTTGGTAATATTCAAAAGCTGTCTGGACACGGTCCAGGGCAACTTGGTGTAGTGTCGGAAGCATTAGACCAGATGACCTCCAGAGACCCGTTCAGCTGTTCTATGACTGTATTCTAGCCTAAAGACTTTGCTTTGTAGGCTTTGCTCTACATTAGACTAAAACAAATTCCCACTTTCGGATCAAACTTTAGACAAACATCTTACTAGAGAAGACCTGTTCATTAGAGACTGAAGTATCTGAGGAACTACATTTTCAAGAAAGTTATTTGGTGTTTTCGTGTAAAAAACCCCAATGCAGTAAAGGCATTAAAGGATGCATATCTAATATTTTAATAAGCATGATTCCATATAAGCAGGATACCTGGCATAATACAGAGAGAAGCAATATTTAAGAAGCTAATACTGTCAATATAGTATATTCTAATACATCTTTTCTACACAGCGCAGCTAAATCATCCCACAAGAAATATTACTGTTTTTCACAAGGCTTCTGCAAACCTCAATCAAATGATCTAAAATTCTGTAAAATACATGCTTGTACCTTAACACCAATTTCCATCAGTAGTTTTATAAATCCCCTGGGTCAGACAGAGCAGAAACAGATGGTGCTCCGGAGAACTTTACAGTGCATTGTCTACAGTACCACAATAAATTAAAAAGTTTCGTGGATACTGAACTTTTGCTCTTTTGCTTTAGTATCCATGTCATACTTCTTATTCAAGTAAAGTGTTAGTATTCTAAGCTATCTTATTAATCATATAGGTGTAAAAAAAGAGGCCTAAAAATTCAGAGCACATAACATCAATAAGAAGCTTTACTAGTGTGAAATAGACAACAGATTGATTTGTTTCTCACCCCTCCTCAATTACAGGTTTTCAAATCAGACCACAATCATATTTTTTCAAGAGAGATAACCACACCAGTTTAGAAATGTATCTATTTTTATAAATGAAAAATCAGTCTGTTTTTTTTAAGAGGACTTGAAGGAAAAGCAGATCTATTAACTACAAGGATGAAAGCATTCATGGAAGGTTCTAGCAGCTTTACTGTCTACTGACACATGAATGGAGGCTGCTCTTATTAGGTGATGTAAGTTACAGAAATTTCATTAGTTAATGCAATTATTGCGAAAGGACTACATCGATATAAAAAATATAACAATTTAATCACAGCTTCATTTATTTGTGCAGTCATAATACACAATATGACAAAACATGGACAACAGGAAACTTCTGGAAATTCCCTGAATCACAGATTAAAATTGCTTTTTTTTTCAGAATACACAGAACAGTTTTCTGCGTATTGAAGAGTTCCAAAGAAAAATGAAAATACATGTACAAAGCAAATATCTTATCAAATGTGAACAGACTTTACATTTACTTTAAAAAACTTATGCAAACTTCATCTGGCTTAAACAGAAAATACCGTAAGTTGTTTAAAATAGTTCAAAAACGTATTTCAATTATCTATTTGTTAATGTTATATGAAGAAGTAACAACTTAATTCATACCAATGTAGTAGAGAGGTAGACGCAGGCAGTTGATTTTTTCAAGTCCACAATAAAAATTTCCTTCTAATCTGAAGTGACACCGTTTTTTGAAATGAAATGCAACTTGTTTAATGTAATGGGTCAAAACATATGGTGTTAAACCTAACCACAAAATGTCTGCAAAGAATTTTATGTTGTTTTTTGTTTCCTTTCTTTCCTGTGCATCTATATTTAAAAGTTGAGTCTTTACTAGTAAAATATTAAGAAAATAACCAGTAGAGTACCTTGTTCACATGCTTCCATACCAGACAGCATTGACAGACAACAAATGCATGAATAAACATTTCTGCAGATGTAACACAAATTGTAATATAATAAAGACTATGTTATGGAGGCTGCAAAGTTGTTATAAAATCAGTGAAGGCTTTTGAAATGTTTTCAGTATTTCTTTCTCATTAGATGTGCATCCCTATTCCTTCCCACAGAAATATTTTGCTACTACTACTACTAAAATCCTCCTTGTAGAAAGGGTATTTTAATAGTTTGTTATCAGTAGACAGAAGTCGAATTCCTGGTCTTTTAGGATCTGTGTCTGAGACTAGAAGAATATAGTCACTAATTCTTAGAATACACTCAAGGAAAGTAATTTTTAAATGCATGATTTTAAAGTACACACAAAATAATATGAAAGTAAACAGTAAGTTCTGCTTAATAAATGATAAAATATTTATGTCTTGTTTCTACTCAAAGACTCATGAAGTTGTTTTGATACAGAAGCTGAACTAGCTACAGATACTATACTACATAATTACTTAGGTTATCAGCCCTTTTTATCACATATCCTTCTTCAGTTTTATGGCCTATTTTTCCATTTTCCTCTGCTTCATACAGCCCATTGCTTCTCTCATAGTTTTCATCTATTTTTCCTTCTAGCTTGTGTCTGCCAAAAGACAATGGTGAACTGACAGTTTTCACCTGAACATCATCAATCAGGGAAAAGAATGTCGTTTTCTTCACTTGGAACTTTAT
Source organism: Eopsaltria australis (assembly GCA_034509425.1). Classification (NCBI taxonomy): domain Eukaryota; kingdom Metazoa; phylum Chordata; class Aves; order Passeriformes; family Petroicidae; genus Eopsaltria; species Eopsaltria australis. The sequence goes on from JAVTVJ010000610.1 coordinate 208,440, forward strand.
TTCTTTAAGAAGAAAAACCCACAATTTAAATATAAACCGTTTTAAGGTTGACAAGATGTAACTAGTTCCAGAATTTTAATATGGAAACATACTTCAGCTACTATAACCCAGATGCCTACTATCAATCTCTACCATATAATCAGCTATAGAACTACCAGTTATTCATATCAGAAGAACACTTGTGCCAGGGTACCTTATTTATGTGAGTCAAAAGTCAAATTTCAACTCTTCTGGTGCACTACCTATTTGGCAACAAGTTACCACTACTTATACTACTTAGGATTATTGTACCATGGAGAGCCATGTAGTTCCCACACTGTGAGAAATAGTAATGTATAGGTGGATGAGTTGGTCTAGTGCAGATCTACCAGTCCTGAAAAGCCAGAAAACAAAGGTCTTGATGCTAGAATTGTCTCAGCATTCTAGATCAACTGGACATTTTGGATTAAGGGGGGCCCTGTGTGTTTTTGTTCTGGGAAAACTCAGAGCAAAAGAGAGAGACAGAAAAATACACTTGATTGTACTATTAGGAACATGTCAAGGAAAGGGGCCTAGTGGTCTAGACAACAGAGAAAAAATACTGTAACTGTCATAATTTTTTGTTTCACTGTGTTTTCTTTTAGAGCATTCTTTAATCTTTCTTTCTGTGATATCAACATACAGCAACCTATATGTAAAAGCCAACTTTAATTATCTTCTGTACAATTGGAATGACACACAAAATGATGGAAAGAATTTGTGTAGGTCAGAAAAACTTGCAAAAATATGTGACGTATTTGTTTCTTTGTTCAATAAGCAACTGGATGATGCTTTGACAGTAAAAGATGAACATAAACCAACAACTCATGCTTTAACTTTGGGCCACTAGCTTTAGTGCTCAAACGTAAAAGTGCTTTAGCAGCATGAACTGACTTTTCTTCTGTTACAACTCAATTTTTTCTTGAGACATTACCTCGCAGTGTTCTCCACTGAAACAAATTTAACAGAGTTGAATATTTTAGAGGAATGGATACAAAAAATGAGTTTCAAAATATTTAGATGAAAACCTTCCTCTGCATCCAATAAATGAGTTTTCCACCACCTCCACATGCTTTTTCTCTCCCCTTCAAGAGCACTAGAATTTTATTTTCTTGGAACAGAACCAGCAATAAGCAGGAAGAATCTTACTATTTTCATGATATTAATATGAAGAAAGACTGAATCCTTACTAGAATGTTTCATTAAGTTATTTTCTATCTCAAGACATGAAAAAGACGTTTGTAGAAGACATCATGTGGGACTTAATTTTTGGATGAATATTTGTCAATAATACAGACTGGAAAGACTATAAACCTACTAAGACACAATTGCTGTTACCAGCTCTAAGAAGAAGAAAGAGAATACGTTTAAACTTTCTAAGGACGATAGTTATGTACCCTATAACTATATTCTTATAAATCTGAAGTTTATTAAAAAAAGAGGGTATTTTTAACAAACACATTTGGGGAAAAAATGCAGGAAAAGTCCCCTTCAGCCTAATTTATCAGATCAGACCAGCTAAAATGGACAAAAAGCTAAGAGAAGTAGATGTCAGCTTTTGACACACTCATTTAACTTTTTCCAAATGTAGTTGGATGAATTTTTCAAGTCTGACTCACACATTTGAAGACATCAGACAAGCAGTATTTGCACATGCAAGCAGAGTTGCTTATATGAATTTGTTTCTGTCACACCACAATCTTTTCCAAAGATAAATCTGTGAATCTTTTAGTTTGAATACTTATGTGTCCTGGGTTAGTCAGGAGGGGTCAAAATCTAGGAAGTGACCTATGCTGCAGGAAGTAGTACAACTTCCTTCCTGAGAGAGAGCCAATAACCAGGTAGTTTTAAGGATTGATATGTAGGTAAACCTATTAAAAGTTGATCTGCCTTTGAGGAAAAAATCATATATAAGCAGAGAACCTCTGAGCCTCTTCCTCTTTTGGCCTGCTGCTGTGGAGTTAGGAGTGTCTCCCTGCTTCTCTCCCCAGTAAGGCTCCCTGCCCCTTCCAAAGGGGAGCGGGGTGGGTGGGGAAAGGGAGGTTTGGAGCGGCCGTGCAGCTGCAGCCGGGCATGGGGGAGGAGCCGGCCTGGGCTCTCAGCAGATCCAGCTCAGCCGGTGTGCCAGCTACTCGAGACAGGGCCAGGCCCCTGCTCCAGGCCAGGCAAGGACCGGGCCGGACTCCATCCAGCTCGGGCCAGGCCCTGCCCTGTCACCCCAGGCCCAGATGGCCCCAGCAGGCCGAGCCAGCTCCGCAGAGCCAGGCACAGAGACTCTGAGAGCTTCTGCCATCCAGCTCGGACCTGTTCAAACAGCCCGGCAGAGAGCACGGGATCATCACACTGCCAGAGAGAGAGAGAGAGAGAACTCTATCCATGCCTGGACTAAACTTACAGACACCCATCCTTGCTTGCACAGAGAGAGGAACGAGTGAGGACATCTACATAAATGCAGCATAGAGACTTTACAGTCAGTGAGGAAAGCAGAACCGATGCCTAGAGGGAGGTGTATGAGAAGTGCTTCGAGAGTGAAGCTGAAAATTCTTTTGTAGAACTATGGTTGGGGACTGAGCTAATAAATTCCCTGTAATATATAAAGGAATAGTCCAAAGGGGGGATGTGATGTTCTGAGGGCAGCCAGTGAGCCAAGGCAGCTGGGTGGAGATGAGTAGGTGCTGAAATAAGTGCAGCCTGATGAGAAGCTTGAGCCGAGACAGAGAAGATGCTGTGAGCTGTCCCTTTGCCCTGGGGAAAGCTGGAGAATTTGTGTTGCCAGGAGAACCTGTGTTGCTAGACACAGAAGAAGGGGATTTTCTTCACTGCTGTAATAGAACTGCTCATCCTTAAAAGGGTTCCCCGTGGACAGTCATGACCCCCCTGTAGTGGAGGGTCATGACCCCCCTGTGGGAAGGCTACTGGTGTGGGGGGAGGGATTCATCGCAAGCAGATCTTTCCTCCCGGGCGGCGGCTGGTGGTGAGGCAGAAGACCCATAAAAACTGTATTTTCTTGTAGAGAATCCATGGTATAAGCAAAAGAGACTTCTCTCCCTAAATGAACTGAGACAAAGGCTATTTCAGAGGTGGTAAACTGACTGGAGGCCAAAGTGTTGTCTTTTTGTGTGTTGTCAGGGAGAAAGAAATGGAGAGGTGGGGGGAGGAGGGGTGGTCTGAGGAGTTTGTTCTGGTTCTTCTTGGTTTTTTTTCCATTTCCTCTTTGTCTTAGGTATGTTAATAAACTTTCTTTATATTCTATAAAGCTTAAGCCTGCTTCGCCTACTCCTAATCCTCATCTCACAGCAAACATCAGGCAGATTTTGGTGAGTGTATTGGCATTTGGCCAGAAACTTGAATAGGTGAAGACCACTACATTATGGAAGGCCTGACTTGCTACAGAGAAATCCAGTGAATTCTGCCCTGCCAGAGACCACTCAGTCAGCAGGGGAACTTCCAGGAAAGCATACAAAAATCCTGCTTCCAATCTGAGCTGCAGTAGGCATCAATGGGACTTTCAGGCACACAGAGTGCAGTGGAAAAGGCTAGACCAGAGCTTTGAACATAAGGTTTAATGGTCTATGATACATTTAGAAGACTTTATTCTGACATCACAGACATCAAAATATATTCTTAGAAAGAAAACCAAACCAACCTCAGTCAACAACACTCCCCTTCAAACAACTTCATGCACATACACACATCAGAACTATTATATACACATACATGCATAAACAAACACACTAAAAAAATAAGACTATCCATTTCAAATACAGATAAAGTTTTATCGCAACAAATAAATGATTTTAGGTTCATAAGTCAGACTACTTTGGTACAATGTTGAATTCAAACCCCAAGTGTATTATTTTTGTTCACAGCTAGATCTCATGATGAAGAACCATTTCTAGAAGATCACAGAATTACATTCTGTCAAAAACTGGTGTTTTCACAGTAACTTCAGAGTCTGAAAATGTACTGGTTAAAACATTGTTATTTCAATAGTGAAGTAGCCACCCTTATGTCATACCAGGTATAGCACACAATTTTGTTCCCACTGTGCTTATTGTCATGAAAGCTCTGCTGTCTTAAAAACTATAAAGTATTTATAAAATCTCTAAAAACGCCAAATTCCAAAAACATTCGGTTTCTTCTATAAAATACAGTGTATATGAAGAAAAATGCTGAAGTATGACAGCTTCAATTACTTTAATTTACAATATTGTACAGAATTAGTTTTGAGTAGTGGAGGCAATGTCGTAATGTACAAAATCCACATATATTCATAGGTAAGACATTATAATAGAGAGGAAAACCAGCTAGAAATTGTGTAATTTCAAATTATTTTCCTTAGATGTCAAAGTATTTAAGGTAATACCTCGTGCTTTCCATTAAAATGTAGTAGTTACAGAAATGTCTATATACTATATTTTCCTGTAACTGTTTATATAGGAGGTTGGATATATGAGTCTTAATTACTTTCAAGTGAGGGAGAGATATGCACCTACATTTTCCACATCCTGCATAGATTTTTAAATTGCTGAATTATATCACAGAGGTGGTGGAGTTAAAGGGAGTCACTCTTTTACTGGTGTAAGGCTTGATTTACTTGATATGCTTTGAGAACCATTAGAAGAATATCTTTCTGACATAAGTAGGTATTCTCAGTTTCTGATTTCCACTGAGAATGCATACCAAACTTCTCAGCTCAGAAGATTCTGGTCATACCCAGAAGCAGACATTAGTGTCTGGGAAATTAATACTTCAGATGTTTCTGGAGCTGAATGGTATTGAGAATTTGGGACTGCAGTTCCAATTAAATCAGGTAAGGCAGCAAATAAGCATCTTTTATGGATTCAATCCAGTTTGGAATATTCAGAGCAGGTTCACACAAATGAGATTACAAATGAATGAGAAATCACTAATTACTGTCAAAAGGTTATAGAAACATTACAATAATGCATTCCAAGCAGCACATTAATAGAAGTGTGCATGACAAGCAGTTCATGCAGTGTTATTGCACCTCAAATTTTTTTGAGACATTTTACAGTTTCAAGTACTTGGCAAATTTGTAAAATTCAAGATCAAAACCAGCCTTAATCAGGCTACTACTTGTTACTTCATTATAAAAAAATGCTCCAGAAAAATAAGCACTGTAATTCTGAGTACTGCATTTTGTAAGACTTTTCTTTACAAAATTAAAGCCTACCTAAGAACTACAAAGCAGCTTACCTGTCTATTCTTTCTCATTAGACCACATACTCACATCACAGCCTGTTAGCTGAGCTCCATTTTCACAAGAGTAAAAACTGGTTATATTTTAAATAAACATGGCTACCATATTGAAGGTATACAAGACAGAATGACACATGCGCCTCTAGTTAGCAGAAGGATCCAAAAAAGATTAAGTCTGTACCGCAGACTGAAACAATATTTTTTCACACATTTTGATGTTAGTTAAAATATATTTTTACCTCTCCTGACATATCAGGTGCCATAGGAATGACTGGCCACAAAGAAGAGTAGATTCCAAAAAACACTACCCAAAGTGCAATGCTTCCCCAGATAGCTATATGGCTGAACTGTTCAAACAAACAAACAAACAAACAAGAGAATAATTATCACAGATGTGTTATAACGTAACATCTTTTCTACCTAGTATTTACAATGCTGTTTTGCTATATTGGATTAAATTTCCACGCCTTTTATTAATTTAACTCTGCTACTTCAGTTACCTATTTCTTAAAGGAAAATGATACTATCAGCAGCAATATTACTGCATTTTAAGCCAATTTAAATTCAGTTACAGTAAGTTCAGAGTAATTTGATTTTTCTAGATTAATATAACATTTGTCCTAATTTTCAATATTGAGCATTATTTTTGTATGTGGATATTCTGTCCTTCCACACAGTAACCACAGTTTGCTACTGACAAACTATTAAAGGGTGCAATATAACAAATAGGAAGAAAACAATACAATTATTCATCCATCATTTTTCAAAGAACATTTGAGAATATGGTAAAGAGATTTGCTTACCAAAGTCCAATATGAGGTCTCTAATCCAGCCTTCAAACACACAGTCAGAACCACAAACTTAAAGAGAGAAAGACAGAGTGAGTATTCTTCGTATAGGAATCTTAACATACATTAACAGAAATTAGTTCGGTTAAACTTTCAGAAGACAAGAAAAAGTAAATTGCCACTAGAAGATTTAAGGATATACCCCAGTAATGAGCTAATAATAGAACACTAAGAATTACTAGATTCCATTAATAATGGCCACTCATTTGATTTGGAAAACTCCTCTTTTGCATTAGAAGTCTTATCCTTGCTTCTTAGAACTCTGTAAGTCTGGCTCTTACTAAGTTGTTAGCATCTTTATTGATGGTATTGTGGTGACACAGAAAGGTTTGTGAGAAGTGTACCAGTCCTCTTCAGTAGAGATTGAAGACCTCTAGTTACAGACAGGATGACTACAACTTTCTACACCAAGACAGATTTAGAAGACATAGATGCTGGTCTGAAAGCTTGCAATTGTTCAAGCTTATGTTACTATAAACTTAAAAAACAAGCAAAAGTTTTGTTCACTTCATTAGTATATGAGTCATCTGCACCAAACTCTGAAAAGCCGGAGTTAGATGTTGGTAATCTAAGACCTATGTTCTGCATACACATAAGACGTTGAATAAGTCTGTTATGTCATTTTCTGGTCTTTACTCTTTTCTTATCCTTACACTTTTTATGGAGCAATTTGAAAACATAATGTTTGTAGAACATGCTTCATTTTAGTTCACAGATGAGCAGTAGGAGAAAGTTTATAATCCCACAGCAAGGACTAGTTGGTACAGGAAAATTGTTTATCTCCTTCCTTTGAAATTCACTCAACCCAATTTTCTGTTTGCCAAAGAAATAGTTATTATATTTTGTAACTCAGTCATGAATGTGTGTCACAAATTTTGCTTAACATGTAATCTGAAGAACATGAGGCTAAAAAAAGGAGTCACAAAGACCAAGCTCCACCTCTAACAGCTATAGTTTAAATTCTAGTTTGTTGGACAAGTTGGCAGCACTGATTATCAATGAGTTTGTTTGTATCCAACTTCAAGCAGTCTCAGAAATTCAGAAGTAATGTACTTCAGTCAGAAGCTGAAGCAACTAGCTAAGTATGTATGACAAATCTTTCACTATGTCTGATACACAGAAGGAAACAAATACTGCCAGAAAGTTTTCACCTACAAGCTTGTACTTTCAATTCTGAAATCCTGAAGTCTCCTCTTTCAACTGTGCTATTAAGGACCAAAAAAAAACCAAAAACCAAAAGGCACTGCACCACAATTTCATTATCTAAAACATGCAAAATTTATTTAGAAGAACACTGAGGATGATTATGGGTATTATAATTTGCTTCCTCTATCCAGTTTGGATTCTGCATTTGGATGTGTAAAAAAATGAATTATGGAAAAATAACCCAAACAAACTCATTTGGTAGACTTGTTTGCTACTTAGGTCAGTCACAAGAAAAGTAAACATCCTTCAGGATGAGATCATTCCCGCTTCATAGACAAAATGTACACAAAAACACAAACACTGTGATCTCTATAAAAGGAGGTACACAGTGTGAGTATAGAGCCTTCACTGACCTGTGATGGGATCTTAACAGATACCCCTAACAAAATCACCAACTATGCAAAGCCACTCACCCAAGAATATGGGGTTTATTGCTCCCTCCTCTGCTTCATCCAAACTTACAAGAGTGCACTGAATCCTACCCAGGAAATAAGAACTCAAACTGGTACTCTGTATAAAGACTGGGGTATTTTTTTAAAAATTCCTCTCAAAAACGGTCATAAAGATATTATCACAGCACTGTATTCCTATTTGAAATTTATGTTTAAAGAAATAATTCCAGGACATTATATGAATCAATGCATATTTCTGACTTTATCTGTGGATCCAAAGAAACTAAACTATATCAACTTCTGAATTCCTTTCTTATTGACTTTTGCAGAACTGATGACTGCAGACTTTTGAAAATCACATTAAAAACAGTATGAGGAATGAAAATTACCTTAGCCTCAGAATTTTGATATGACTGATGACTGTTACTGCACATACACTTCACAAGAACAGATTAAAAAAAAATAAAACTCTCCACCCCCATTTTGAAAATCTCTCAAAATTCACGTACGTTCCAGATTTCCTTGAATTCCTGTGCAGGAGCAGGAAAACATCAATTGCAACTTCTATAATTCCCCAGACTTTTAATGTGAGGTGACGGAAAGTAGCTATTTTGGGAAATTCTGGACCACTCTGCAGGTTAGTAGCACCTCTCAAGACGGTCAAGTTTCAGCTCTCCTAGTTGAAAACCAGTTGCAGAATGTGACAGATGAGAAGCATTGTAACCTCTGTTTTAGCATGTGTCTAGAATATTTCCCTTTTATTTCAGTTGTTTCTCTATTCCCTAAATATGTGATTTTGATGTGAATTCATATTACAGCCCCCTTACTTTAATGGAAGAGTTAACTTCTTTTTTGTATCTGCCAACAGTAAGGAACTTGAAAAATTAATTAAATTTTTAACACTGAAGAACAGAGGGCAGTAAGAATAAATCTAATTTTGCTTCTAAGAGACATCTTGGAAAAGCTGCTATTGAGTAACATTCATATCTAGTAAGTGAAAACCACATATTTAGCTTTACTAATTTATTCTAGGAGATAAGAGATTAAAAGGAAAAAAACCAGTAATGACTAGTATATATGAGAGTATATAAACAGAAGTTTACTGTTACGTATGGATCAGATGTACTTCTGGTGGTTTGATTGCCTCTGAAAAGGCATCCCATAACCTTTGTTCAACATGGCTTAATGACTCTTTAAGAGTCATTAAATTAAGAGAGAAAGAACGGGATTCCATCTTCAGAAGTTCACAAATCCCTTGAGATTTCTCCAATGCAGAAACTTAACCTAAATAAATAAGCATGCTAATTAGGGAATTATAATTCCCATTAGTTAAAAAACCTGACAGTTTACAGTAGAGGACAAATGTATCTTCTGCATCTTTATTAAAATGGCTTTGTTTTAAAAATGGGAATTAGAACACAAAGTGCACTTCAAAATTTCTCGAAGAGTCATTCAAGAGCCATTTCTTACTCTTACAACACTTCTTAAGGGACTGCACTGAATTAAGTCTTCTATGAAGAGAATCAATAGCAACAGTAGCACCATATCTTTAAAAGAGTTAGAGGCAATACAGACTTACAGTGTATACAGTGTTTCCCAGGAGCAGGTAATCGGAAGTTTTGCCATTGCCGAATACAGTACCTGGAAAAGGAAACAGGGATAAAAATAAAACATTTAAACATCCACAACAGCACTATATAGTATCTTAATTTTGATACAAAAGAGATGGTAGCACTTTCTACAGGGTACTAATAGATTTCATCTTGAACTGTACTGAACACTCAAGAACTATGACTTGTATAATGTTTAGTGCTTTAAAACTTTCAGTGACTTTAGGGATTATGCAGGAAACAGGAACTTTTTGTGACACCACATACCAGGAAGACTAACTTTGTATTCAGTAGCAGTGAAATTAGAGTTACTTTTAATACCGGAGATATAGAATCTTACCTTCAGAAAAATGTGGAATATAATGGTTATAGTATATATTGATTATAACATATAAGTATGTAGAAAGCATAGAGTAAGATTTTCACAAATTCTGTTATTTTTGGTATGGAAATGTATCTTTGCTCTTAGCCATATTTCTGAATTCAACTTTAGTAAAAATACAAAATATACTTGGTTTAAATTCTTGAGATGCTTGTCATTCATAAAATTTTCAAAATTTACCCAACTCAAATATGTGGATACATATAAGTACATATCCATTTGGCATATATGGAAACACACACACACACACACACACATCAGTTATGCAGAATCAGAGCTCTCAAGAGGCGCATTTTCATAAAAAATCGTATTTTCATAAAAACCACATGTGTTTCCTAAGTTTAGGATTCTGAAGCAGTGAATTTTCCATTATTTATCAGAACTTTATGACTATTTTTACAGCATAAGCTTTTCTGATCCCAGTTCTGTCAGATTTCTTTTTAGACATGGGATAACCGACAACTGAATTATTATGAGGAAATTCCTCATTCTCAGTTAAAGTACTGAGGTGGCTACATTTTCACATGCTCAGTTTTAAAATGATTTTAGCATTCAAGGTTGTTCATATACTGCAACTAAACCAATTGAACTAGAACACTGCTGTAGAGGCTCTTACCACTGGGATATTGCTTTTTACTGCATTATACATTTACCAAAATGCTGTGTATGTAGCAAACAAGGATAAAAGTAAATGACAACAAAAAAGAAAAGAATAATAAAGAAGGATTTAAAAAAAATCTGTATTGGAGGAAAAAGAAGAATTAAGCTATTTTTCCATGGGGGGCATTGAGGGTTGGGTTTATAACTCCTCTGACTAGGCTGGACAGAGGAAGGTGACAAAAATGGTGATAAATGCTGATAAAACTGGCCTGTAGTTGGAAACACTTCTTTTTCCACTACCTCAGCTGGCATATAGTATACTGCTGATTAAGTATGTTTTCATATTTGTGTTGAATGCTTTTCCAGCCTTCATATCATCTTTATATATGCTTGGAATTAAATCCATTTTGGTTGTGGATGAAGAGTGCTCCTCTCTAAAAGCTTTTCAGGACTTGTGAAAACAGTTTAACACAGAAAAAAATTATCTATTTACTGACATTCTGGAAGAGACAGCAGGGGACAACTTCAAACAAAAACAGTAGAATAAAAGTCCTCCTTAACCTAGTTGTCTCCCATTCCATGATGAGGAGCTCACAACGGCTACATCCTTAGCTCTAGTGAAACTGGTTGCATTTCTGACACTTCCCCTATTTAACTTTCTCCCTGGACAGACTAGCACACCAAGAAGGACTACAGGAGCTGAAGCCTGAAAAAAAAGCTGAGACCATGGCTTATTTTAAAGATGATACAAAAGAGGGAGTGCCTCTTTTGAATTAGTGAGTTTACTAGAACATGAAAGTTTAGCTTCTGCCATTTATGTTGACAAAGTTGCATCTGAAGAAGCTTCTGTTAAGATTTATGTGTCAATTTTTGTATTCACATGACAGTACTGGGAGTGTAGATTTTGTGTATTGTACAATGATAAGGTCCCATGGAGCCAATTCTGACAACTCTTACAAATCCATACTTATTCTCTGGTCACATATTTCTTGATAGACTCTACTATGACATATGCACTTTGAAATTATTGACTTACAGATAAGAAACAGGTGGACAAGCAAGACTAAGACCAAACAGGAGAATTTGACCAAGAGAATGGACCCAAGAGATTTTAACCATCTTCAAGATTTGATTTTCAACTTTCTAATAAATACCTGCTAATATATGCACTGCAATGCTTTACAATATATACCTAGCAGTAAAGAGCATAATGAGTGAAACAGAGGAATAAGCAGGCAGCTAGGTCTATCTCCACCAGCCAGAGTGCTGGGACTCAACACTCTGATGCACAAAGCTGAGCTGTACCAATATATTTCAGGATCTTCCAGCACCTCTTCTTTGCTAAGAGAAGGTGGAAGCTGGGATCTGTTCTCAGAATTTCCTGTCTCTGGTAATCCTTAACAAACTAACAGCATTATTTCCCCTTTCTCTTTACACACACAGATGTCAGTGATTTAATTAATAGCACATCTTACTTTGCACTCGTGTCTCCTTCATGCAAAACTCTGAGCACCACCAGACCCATGCCAGGTACTGATTATACCACCTCATGCTGTGCACAACTCCCCCCCACCCCAATTCTGCTCCCTTACCTGTCCTTTCTCTAGTAATGGAAGGGAAGGCAGCAGGCAATTTGTTCAGACTCGTAGAGGCCACTCGCTAGCAAGTCAGTTCTAGCCCAGGGTGTGTGGGCCAAGAAGGCTGAGCTACAGTGCTCTCACAAGTGCTTGTACAGGTATCTCAGCTCTGCCATTCACACATGAACTCTACTCTCCGTCACCACAGACACTCATTAAACACTTACCCATTGTGAAATGCATAACTCTCTCACACGGATTGGCTACAGCTTTGAACAGGGATTTCAGTTTGAATTTGAGACTATGGTTTTAGAATATGCATTTTGGGATCTCATTCCTCCTGGGCTGTCTGAACCTCTCCAATGCAAACGATTGCCACTGAACTCACATTCAGTCTGATGTGAGTGGCCTTTCAGAGAAAACAGGCTGCCACGTACCTCCCTTTACCCATTAGGAGTCACTGAGTGTTTTTCCCTTAATCTTTTGGGGCACAAGCAGCTGTGATTGTCTCACTATCTAGTCTCAACAGTTTCAAAATGTCCATGAGAACATTTCTATCCTCCATGCCAGGGCAGACTGCTTGGCTACAACACCAAAACTGAGCAGAGACTAATTTTCAGAAGGTACACACTTGGTTTTTTTCTCCCCACAAATTGGAAGCAAAACAAAACCCCACCTTTATGACAACTCTTGAAGCCCCAAACATTCCCACAAACTGGTAGCAGTGCTTTCAAATTTCCTTTAATTAACACCACTTTCCTCTCAACCGCCCCACTTCCTTCTGCATATACAACAGTTGAACTAGAAGATGGACAGGATTGAGCAGACCAAGGTGTCACCATTCCTCTGCCAAAATCCAACTCATAGAAATATAAATTAGCAGGTTAGTATGCCCTTGAAGTAACAGGACAGAATGTATACACAATAAAAATAAATGTTAACAAAATGCAAGAGACAATAGAAGGGGTAGTAGCATTTTAGGATCTTATAGGTATTCACCATGGTAGTGTATTTTATAAAAATCAGCATAATTAAATAGCAAGCTCTTTTTCTCCATCTTGTTTCAGTTTACATAAATACTATTGAGATAGTTAAATGTATATGTACATAATATTATTCCTACTTTTACACAGATTTTAAATAAAACATTTTATGTATATGGCATCTGATCTAGTTCTAGAAATGGTATCTTGAAGTTTAATCACACAGAACTGTCTGTATGTCTAAAGCTTCCCTTAGAAAAAGGATAATATTTGGCTGTTTGGTATTTTCAACATTTATATTTTTATTTTTCATAATACTTACCATGCTGGAGGGCTTTTAGTGGAAACCAAAACAGAATGAATGAGTGGAAGAGGCCATTTAAACAATGAACCCAGAAAACCTAAGAAAGAGAAAACAGAAAATCCATGAGAACTATTTGCAATAAACTAGCTCTGTGAACCCTGACCTTTCTTTTTATCTGTGTGTTAGATTCACAAAAAGTGTTTTTGTTAGGCCACCACTGTGAAGTAATATAACTGACAGGCACTTTCTGCCTCTTAGCTCTTCATGGGTCATTTGTTTATTTTTATGCTTTGAAAAAAGTGTGTATTATCTCCTCCTTTTAATTTCAATTCAGAAGGGAAATAAAAACATAAACATATGGGAATATCATCAGAAAAATTAAAACAAACCAGACAGCTGGAACAATTGCTACAATCTAAGTAGGGAATTAAAAAGGACTCTAGCTTTTATAATTTGCATTTAGTATAAGTTTAGATAGTAGAAAAATCAAAACCTGAGCTACACATACGCCTAACCTATATATTCCCACACGCAAAGGAATTTAAAAAGGACAAATATCAGTTTCTCCTTCCTTAAATTTCTCCTTACGTGCTCCATTCTTGAGGAGCACAATTTGATCATATTATAATTCCTTTAATGTATTTGCTAAACAATTGAAGTTTTACTTTCAAACTTATTTTCATTTGTAAAAGATGCCTTCTCCAAAGAATTGTATTAAGTTTAGGAATAAACAATCTATTAATGCTTTTAGTAATATATTGCATAATTACATAAAAAGACTGAATAAAAAATATGTAGCCCATTTCCTTCAGGAGGACAATTATGTTTTTTTCACTAACAATGCTTTTGACTATTATGACTTTTATTGTAACTAACTGATGTGTATCTTGAGTGTTAAGGTGTTCAAACAATTGAAATCAAGTTGCCTGTCTCACATTTTCTACAATGTCTCAATGTCTTTTGTTAGATTATACAGCTACACTAGGTTGCATGATCCAATTTACACTCCAATACTTTGCACATTTAAACTTGTGCTACTCATTAACCTTTGTCTCTCCTTCTTGCTGTGTCATTTCCAGAAGTTTTTATTTGACAGAAAGCACAGGTGGGTGCAAGAAAAATTAGTTCTAGTTTTCCATTTTCCTGACCAATTCTTTTTGTCCCATGCTAATCCTTTAACCTCTGTCATGACCTCATAACCTTTGATCCCTTTTACCATAACAAGTATCTGCATCAATATTCAAGGCAGTAATGTTTCCAAATCTTTAACACCAACTATTCAGTTTATATAGGTGGGAACTTTGTATCTGGTGGGTTTGTAGACGTTTACTCATACTCAAATAGGCTGTATGGGAACAGCCACACAATTTCCAGTTAAGTCAACAATACATCTGTGCAATAGTAAAAATATTAAAAGCTTATTTTAAAACATAAAAACTAACTGTTGTAGCTCATACTTACACTATTAAAACTATCACAACACGAAAGTGTCTATATTCATGGGACTATGAAAAGTTTCATACTTGTAAAACATTCACAGGGACACAAGAGACTCTGTTACCTACTGTCCTTAAAACTTTCAGGTTGGCTTTTGTAGGTGGAGGGATGAAATGAGGAAGAAGGAGAAATATTTCATCTGCTTCAGTGAACAAAGATAATTTAGACAAATAAGTATTTATATATTGGGGTAACTTCAGTTACACAGCTCAAGTAGCACAGGTATAAGAGCTAAGTGTGGTGTATCAGCTCTGCACATCTACTAAAGACCATCTCACGTAGGCATTGTTAATTCAAGGATATATTGAAAATGTCCCCAGGTTCAACATAAAATGACATTGCTTGAAACATCACAACTATATTTACAAAAAATAAAATCAGAAGGAACTCTTACAAAAGTCAAATACTCATGAAATCACAGATTCAGGAACAAGTTTAATTTAGGTTTTTTAAAGAGATTATTTATGGGCAATGCTGTAGAAATTTTATATATTTTATGTATTAAAGAGTCCTACATTCTTTTACTACTACTACTTATGCTAGTCTCTCTAAGATAAATGTCACCCATTTCCCACCAAAAGTAGCCTCAGATTCCTCTTGATCCTGAGACACATTATTGACTATGAGTACTTTTTCCCAAAACTCAAAATTAAACCATAAAACCACAAACTCCAAATTGACAAAGAGTACCACGTCCCTCCCTCTACAAATCTAGTGACAGTTCTTATTGTCCTCTGCAACACTTCTCCACAGGCTTCAGTAATCCATTTCCATATAACAGTACAAATACATACAGCCCAGCAACAGTGAGGTCTAATCACTTCTGCCTACAGAAGACAGCTTTATTACCAGCAGAGAGGATAAAAAAAGGGATTGAAAAAAATTAAATCCTTGTTGTCCCTTTCCATATTTGCTAAAAATTATTATATATATATGATTTGTACAAAACAGTAATAATAAAAATCCCCTCCATTTTTAATTATGAGCAGCATACAACAAAAAGGGTAACTATACTGAATTCCTACAAATTTTTGCTTTATTATGTTTGATTTTTACCAAGATCTACCTTAGTATTAAAGTCCAGTGCATTTTGGGAAGTCTTGTATAACTCAGGGTATTTCAGCATGTTTTCTTTTCGGCAGGATCTCTCAAATATTCCAAGAGTTAGAGGAGGCATTGCTGTAAACATCTAGCAGATGGTTTAAAAAGAAAAAATTGCAAAATTTTAGACGTGAGGATTTGTTTAAAGATTGCTTACTCAAGAAACATTCACGGTTAAAAATAACTAAAGCTACACAAATTGTCTTACCACATTGTAAAGACCTATACACCATCTTTCAAAAAGAATTTGTCCAGAAAAGCCATTGACAAATGCAAACCAGACCTGCAAAAGATTAGAACTGTATATTATTCAAATGTCTTGCAAGGTACAACAAACAGATTTTTCCACAGCTTTGCAAAAAGCTGAGGAAACTCCTACAACACATCTACAACACACTTGAAAATGTTTTGGTTTAAACACATATGAAAAAGTTAATTATAAACCCAACTTTCAATTAAGTACACATAGGGGGCAGTCTAGTCAGACCTGTGAGCAATTCCATGTAAACAGGAAAACATTCAAAGGCGGTAACTATTTTCAGAAGAAATGTCAGGTTCTTTAAGGTTTTAAGAGTGATTTATGCTCACTTATAGAAATAAAAATTCTGAGAAATATGGGCTGGTGGAGGGGGAACCTACAGATTAGTAGTCGTCTTCTCATTGTTAGCAAACTTGATTAACAGAATTCAGAGTAAGCTGCTGTTTGGAAGTTAAAACTACCAATATTCACTCATGAATTTGTTTACTTATGAAAAGATTAGGCTTTACTAGAGCACTAAAGTAGAACTACTTACTTAACAAGCACTAACTCAGCTACAGGGTACTTTAGAGAGGGAAGTGGACATCTCTTTTATTGCATAATTTTTATAATTTACTGCTAAAAGCTTGAAAAAAACCTAACAATTTGAAAGGTGTGGTAACATATTTTCTAATGTTTTTCAGCACAGCATGCAGCAAATCCACTTTCTCCTATTTCCTCATTCTTGTATTAGTTCAATGACAAAGTGGAGAAGCAGCACCTCTGATGAACCTTTAACAAGTTACGCTGAAACTATATTGTCTAGGACATATGTAAGCTCTTAGGTAACCAAGTCAAAATCGTCTGAACATCCCAGTCCACTTAAGACTCATGTTTTTCAAGTCAATTTTTAGAAGCTGATTTCTTACAGTTCACATTTCATTGAATTTCATAAAGGAAAGATGAATTGCTACAATCAAAATGTATGTTTATCAGTATGCACCCAGGCTGGCCTCCAGATGACTGGATTATATGACCAAACTCAGACTTTTTTTAAAAATCATGTAGTGCAATGTCTGAACATGTTTGTGACTACTTTGTGATGGAAAACCCCCTGGATCTAGCAAGTATTAACACTAAAAATGGGAGGTAAAATCCAGCCATAATTGCTATTTGTTCAACAGATAAGAGAAGAGTAAATTTTTTTTGGTGGCCACTTTTGGGAACAACATTGGATACACAGTCATGACTGTTCAAGGCTGCAATACAGAAAGAGAGAATACCCTGAATTTTTTGAAATCTTATAATGGTGAATCTGCTTACTTTAGTAGACTGAAGTGCAACAAGCACACTTTTCTAACCTTTCAGACTATACACTGAAAAGACAATGGAATTACTTTATTTCAGCTGAATCAGAATTTTATCAGCTTTTGTGCATTTTGATTTTTGACTTTCAAAATATGGATTATGATTTAAGCGTCATGAATTCAGCAGATATTTGTTGGCAGCAGTTTCTCAGTAGCTGAGTATAAGGGTGCAAGATGAGTACATAATAACTTGAGCATTACAGAGTAATTAATTACATCCTCAACATCAGTACAATTGATGCTTTTTTTTCTGGTTTGCATCAAATACTGGAGTAAATTTTAGAAAACTTAATTTGAAAGGCTTAGGGTGGGGGAAAATATGTGACTCAGTAGCTGGTCATAAATATGTGTACATTTCATTGCTGGTAATTTCAGATAGAGTTTAAGAAAAGTATTACACTAGGAAGAAAAAAAAAAGACCACAAGTACACATGGACTTGACCCCTCATAACCAAGGAGTATATGGAAAAGACATTAACTTTCTTAAATGAAAGCCCTAAATACATACACAGAATCTATTCCACATATTGACTACTTTTACAGGCAAATGATTTTAAGCAATATTTGGAAATGTTTTGGAGTGACTTTTAAAAAGCAATACAAGTATTTTGGATAAAATTTTAATTTACAATGAAATGTTGCTTTCAGCTTATTTTTTACAGAATTTAAGTTAGAATTTTCAAGGTATTTAAACTGAAGACGGTTTTACTATGAAATCGTAAAGAAATCCTTTAAGGCATGATAATTGACTTCCTGAAATATTAGCATTCACTTTCTTCTAAAGAAAGCACACAAATTATAGGTATCTTAGTTCATTTTAGTGTAATATCTTGGCCAGAAGTCTAGATGCAAACTAAAGAGACATGAAATTTGGTAGCATCTCTAAGTTCTGAACTTCTTATGGAACTATCAAAAAAAGTCTGTGAAGAAAAAATCTTTTAATGTGGCTAAAAGTAGTGGTCTCTAGTAGAAACACTACTGTTTAGTGGAATTCCAGACAAATAATTTTAAGAGAAAAAACATCTTTAATATCTAAGCAGAAACATTAATTTTATATTATTTACAATATAGTATTTGAATGTTCACTTTAAGAACAGCTGGCTCAAACAACAGTGGCTCAAAATTAAAAGATCTAGAGGGTGGAAAAAGAAAAGACAAAGGACAAATAAAGCCCTCACCTCAAACTGTAAGACAGGAAGAAAATAACCCACCTATCTGCCCTAACTTCTGAACCTTGGACCCTAGAAAATTACACTCTTAACCCTATATGAAAAAAGTAATATGGAGCTTACTACATTATTAATAGTGAGAATGATAAGAAACACTTGCTTTGCAGTGGGCAATTTATTCACGGACAAGCATGTTTCATCCTCGTTATGAGGGACAATGAAGACAGCTGTACCTGCAAAGTAAGTTTTCAGGATGCTGTACATGATACTAATTTAGGAGCAGACTCAAACACTTCTCCCTTAGAGTATAGGCCCTGCTCTAGCAGCACAAATTACTAATCCAGCACCCCTTTACAGAAGGACAGGTGACTGGTGTTCTTAAAAAATATTTTAGACTATACACGTGAATGGGCAGTGAAAAGTCAGACCACTATGTAGTTCATGTTTAATGATAGAGTGTATATAGTAATGTAATTATAAAACTAAAATCAATCCACAAAAGAGTTCTCAATCATGAGATCAATCTCAGTCTCAACCATCATTATAAAGTAATGACAGTCCCTCCAAAATAGTATGAGACTGTGCATAGGCTTTTCCTATGTGAGTGTGATGGTCTGTACAGGGTTAATAAAGCACATTAGTGATCTATTAGAGATTCAGTTTCGCCTTGCAATTTAGACTGATACTTCAGAACATAACCTCTCAAGTCAATGTGACTAGTCCTATACAAAAGATGAGGCCCAGATTTAAATAGCTATTGCATCAAGACACAGAGTAGAAAAACATTATTACAGACCACTTCTAGTTTCTTATGTATAGGAGTTTAAGTGTCAATAAGCACTGATCCCTGTGCCTGAGTATTACTGTAGATCTTTACCACTTTCTGAACCAAGAAACCAATTGACATCAATTTCATATCAGCCCATGAATGCCTAGGATAAAGGCTGTATTTTAGATTAAATGGAAGATTTTCCATTACTTTATTGATTAGTACTGAGCAGACATTTAAAAGTAGGATACACATCTATTAAGTAAAGGTAGGTATTTTTAGTTACCGTCAGAATAAAAGGAAACTTGTTTAAAGTAACTTCCAGACGTGTTGTTCACAGTACTATTTTCTAAACTCCAAGACAGAGGAGGTGTGGCCACAAAAGCCTCACAGAAGTTTTCCTGAGGTAGCATTTCTGCATATTAAGCAGCAGCTTACAAATACTCATTGAGCTCTCTGCTCCCACGCCTGATCTGTTCAAAAAAACTGAAAAGAGAGACTCAAGACTGGCAGTTGTCCTTTCTGGAGACATTCAATGATGAATTTCTGCCCATTCACTCACAGTATTGACACGAGCTATTAAAAGCTCTGAAAAGTTTTCTGAGCTGACAAACGTTGGGTATAGAGGAATTCAAGCAGAATTCATCTTGTCTTCCAGAGAAAGTGTATATGGAAAAATGCTTTTCATGCATTATATATAAAGGGGCATAACAACCCATATCAAAATGATCTTTTTGTCCTTCCATCTGCTCAGGAGGAAGAGACTACCTGTTCAAAAAAATCAAATCCTTTTAGTCTTTAGACCACGATCTCTGTACCCTGTATTTAACTTTCTTTCTCAAAGAATACAAATAGTGGGATATTTATATCTAAGTTATAAATTTACAATATGTTTGCAGGTGACAATGACAGAAATCTAAGAAAAATAAGTTAATATGTTCTAAAGCCCACCTTTGTATGTTTTCCATAAGCACAAAGTATACATTGTTTTTTTCAAATACTTCTAGAACTACTGCTAATCAGTGCTTCTGGAAGTCTGATCATGTAAGTAGATATTCAGCCTTTGAAATACAGGATCTAAAGTTTGCCACTTCTAAGCAAAAAGGGATCTTTAGTGAACTTGCTTTTTCTATAGCTTTCTACTTTATATTTTTCCAAACAGGCTACAAACTTGCTGCTACTTAGATAGAAATCTATTTGCAGTAATAACATAGTAAGGAGAGAAAAAGAGGAAATTTAGAAAATGTAAAAACATGGTAAGAAAAATGCACAACTTCTGTACATCAAAAAATGATGAAAATATTTTCAGATATTGCAATGTGTAAGGTAACATAAATCAATATCGAAATTGAAAATATTAATCTCCTGTTTACATCACGTTTAACAGAAAAAAGGGATTCTCTTCCTGTAAAATTGAACACTTGCTTTGCAAGTTTAAGATACTAATTTGAAAATGTATTTTAAAAATGATGAAAATTTAAAGAGTATCTGTTAACCCCATAACGTAAAAATACATAAGACTATCTATAAAATTTATTTTGTGGTCATGATTTGCAAAAATTAAATATTTTTTCCACATTTTTAACCCAAAGTTTCATTAAGAATATAAAGTTTGAATCAATTATATCTGTAATATATATATATATATATATATATATATATATATATATATATATTGATTATAAAAGAGGCAGCACCTGTTAGAAGAAAAGGAAGGGAGGGGAAAGAGGAAATAAAAAAATGTATTTAAAAATATGTTCTAAATTTTATGGTTGCTGTGTGGTCATGAAGGTAGTGAAAACTATCATGATACATTCTGTTCTAACCATACCTACCAATAAATGTACATTTATTACAGAACAGTCCTCTCACACTACTGTATTTTTCACAAGATTTCACTCCTTAAAATCCCAGGTGAAAAAAACTAGGTCAGCTACTTTTGGGAAAGTATCACTGTTCTTGAACAGGAGTGTGAGGATGCATAGTAACCCCATCAGTAAGCAGAAGGTACCCAAGAGTGGAAGTAAAACTGTCTGTAAAATCCCTGGGCACTGCTCTGGACAGCAACTGCCCTGCAGTGCAGCAGAGACCTTCGAAAGGGCTGCAGATTGCAAACCGAAGTCACCGACAGCAGTGCAAAGAGCTGAAGCACAACACATCTCTGAATGAATTTAACATAAACTTCTAACTGGATTCCTTAATTACTGCAATGATGTTATATGAACAGCATTTTAATAAGCTAGCAATATTACAAACACATTTAATACTAATATTTAGTATGCATTTTTAAAACAACTGGGCTTTTTAAAGTAAAAAAATTAATATTAATCAGATTATTAAAAATTTCAAGATTCAGGACTAGTAAATGTTTATTTACAGCTAAAATACTTTAAAATAATATATAATACCCAAAAGCTCAAAATTAAGATTTCACTTTCAAGAAGTAACATTTAATGTACTGTAAAATTACCTCAATAATATAGAGGACTATATTCTTGTAAAAACAATACAAGATGCATTTAGCTACTCTGTTATAATTCCAGGCTCCATGAACCAACAGCAAGTTCTTCAAATACTTGAACTGCAAAAAAACATGAAAAATGAACAAACATACGATTAAAACATACATACATCAATATCAATCATATTTTAAAATATTCTATTGTAGTATTATTAAGTGTAATGACTTACCTGAGCAATTGAGTAGTCTGAAGAATTAGCAGCCTGTAGACCTTCATTTCCACTGATACCAACGCCAACATGTGCTGTTTGTATCATACTAACATCATTTGCTCCATCACCAATCGCTAGAGTTACTACCTTAACTTGTTTTTTAACCATTTCTACAACTTCAGATTTTTGGAGAGGTGATACCCTAAGGGATAAAACAAAGAGACAGGTTTAATACAGGACTTTCAAATGAATGTACTTTTAAAACATACTTTATATTCTGTGAAAGGGTAATAAACCCAGGCTAACTGACATCCTGGTCAGTGATGTGGTCTTGTTATTGCCTTTCAAGGGTATAAGCTAAAAGCACATTCACAGCAAAATTAACCTGGATTTGTTGAAGCAAGATGTTAACAGGACTAGAGAAACAAAAAGGTTAAACAGCAAAGGGCCCCTAAACCACAGTAATGGAAGGGACCCCAAATGCTGCTACTACCAGTGGTAACTTAAAACAACTGCAAATTTTGGCACAGTTTATTGTTATGCTTTTTTATTTTCCTCTCTGTTTAAATATGTATTTTACACACAAACAACAAGATATTTAAGAGATAGATTTCAAAGCAAACAGTCACAGAGTGCCACTATGTTAACACAGCCTACACTGATAAATTACAGAAAGTAACTTTGAACATTGAGTCTTGTTCCTCTGCTTACTTTATTCACTAGGTACAAGGTAACTTTTACCTTGTTCTTTTCAGGACTGTTCAATTATCTGTCATTAAGAGAATGTCTGTTCACAGTTGAGGGGACAAATTATTCCAGGGATGACAGCTCTGTTGACTGAAAAAATATCAGTTTTGCCTATATCTACCATTGTATGTGTCACATGTGTACCTCCCATTTCGTTTTGCGAAACTTCTACTCTGCAAGCTGAAATTCAGTCTTTGCAGTATTTGAGACATTGCAACTGAAAACAGTATATGGAAATCATTTGCTAGGGCTACTTTGTTTCACAGAGTGGGGAAACAAGAAGTAAACCTTAAGCAGTGTGGCAATCTCCTTTTCTGAATGCTGGCAATGAAGTCAAGGACCAAATCACTCCCCTCTTGTCTCATGGTACACATGGAAACCCGATGAAAAGCAAAAAGCTCTTGTGAGTCTGTCCCCCAAACCACCACCATTAACTGCTTCCTAAAAAGAGAGCAATTCTGGTACCAACACATGACTCCAGTGTGAAGATGTATATATACTAACACTGAAAACTGGAGTAAAAACAAGCATTTATAATTAATTTCCTACAAGCCTTCTATATGCTCACTCAGTACAAGAAACCTCCTGGTTTGTTATTATAAAATTCTGGCCCACAGCAATTTGGGTTGTGAAAGATTTCCCCAGCAGAGAGAAAATTTCAGGGTTAATGCTTAAATGCACGGATGCTCACAACCTGGACTTAAATCTTCCAGGTAAAAAAATAAAATAAACCCACAGAAATATACAAGAAATTAAGTTTTGGGGAACAAATTTGCAAAGGAAAACACAAAAGAGCAATTAGTTATAAATAATTGCTGCTGACTGAGACATTGCCAAGCAACATGGCCTATGGAGTTCGTGAGTACAGTTCTCACCTGAACCAGGACTGCTGTATGGCACTCACAAACTCAGTAACAAAAAGAACCAGACCACCAGGCACCAAAAATCCTGCTGTATTGTGGCATTTGTGTAATCCTGGGGTTGATTCTGCAAGCTGAGGTTCCCAAAGGAGGCATTCTCTTAAGTATGTGAAGGCCTCATGATACTTGAGAAATGACAGTTATATTATTAATTTGAATACTGATGGGCAAGGTCTTTCCTAGTTTAAAGAATTATAGCTCACAGAATTTCATCAAACCCACTAAGTGACCGGCAAAAAATACTATCCTATTAATTGATTTTTAAGATCACAAAACTAGTGCTAATGAGGGCAATAATAAAAACAAGTCACCTACAAAGGAAACACAATTTTTCTTTGACCAATTACATTAGGCAAACTATTTTTCAGTAGATGGCATAATAAAATGTTCATGCCTGCCCAGTGATTTCTGGCATGACAGCTAAGACTGAATGATTTGCCTGTCCTGACACTGGACAGACTGACATTACAGGTTACAATGCATTGCTCTCAATTTGGGCCAAACTTTTGATCCTTAATTTGAGAGGAAAAGTTTTCCCATTGGCGGCATAAATTTCCTCAGTACACTTCTTCCTGCTCCCCCTCAAAACAACCAGAAACAGAACAAAAGTGCTATCTCTTTCAAAACAAACATAAAAGAGATATTAAGTTCTTCACATTCCACGCTAAATGTGTACAGTTAAAGAACTCTGAAGCACCAATTATTTTATCTCCATTGAGCACATAGATAGTAATAAGAATGCTTGGCCATCACTTTGTCCAGCTATCTGCAAACTGTATCATAGCTACAAAAGGCATAACCAACAAGAAATGACATGATTAGCTGAAGCTAATGGCCATAGCAGCTACCTTCCATTCTGTCTGAATAAGAATGTAATTAGAAAATAACTTTAGAAACCAAAACAACCAGAAACAGCATAACTCCATCACATGATAAACAAGCTACAAACTTTCAAAATGGAAACCAAATTTTTTCTTGGAATTGACATCTGAGGCTTGTGACTAATTTCATTGTGTTCATTGAAAAAGTAAATGTAGCAAAGTGGAAAAAGTTCATAAAAGCCCCAAATCTCTAACATCACACTGCTATTATCAATTCCCTTTATTAATAAATCCAAGTTACAAAGACTTGTGAAAAGCTAGTAAGGGTTAAAATAGAAACAGTGTTTGAAAAATTTTGATGAATATATCCTTTAGCAATGCAAATTTCACCACACCAACATAATTTCCAATGGAAGGAAAGCCTTTGCCCACTAAAATAAAGGCTATTTGTAAGTCAGTTAATGTTGTCCATGATTATTCTGAAACACAGCTTAAGAGTAGGAGAAAACCAAAGTTTTCTAAACACGCTTCCTATGTCCTGAT
This sequence comes from Eopsaltria australis, assembly GCA_034509425.1. Classification (NCBI taxonomy): domain Eukaryota; kingdom Metazoa; phylum Chordata; class Aves; order Passeriformes; family Petroicidae; genus Eopsaltria; species Eopsaltria australis. The sequence continues at coordinate 233,428 of JAVTVJ010000610.1, forward strand.
ACCCATATTTATTAGTATAACATTCAGAAAAAAATTAACTTTTGTCTAAACCAGTAAATTATAGTAACAATCAGAATCCTTATGGGTTAAAATATTCAACATTTCTGAACCTTGGACTACTTAAAAGCTGAAAGAGGATTCTGTGTTGAGGAAGTCAACTTACCAAGTGTGTTAGAGAGAACTGTTTTAAAACGTATTTTAAAAAATACAGGAATGAAAAATAATACCTTCAAACTGAAAGCCTTCAAATTGAAAGTAGCTATGTAATCACATTATTCAGTGGCGAGTACAACACATGCTGTTGGACTTCTGAAAAAGCTGTGTGGGATTAGTACAGCCTTGTGGAAAACTTGGGATGAAAGTTTCTGGGCAACTGCCCCTCTGAAAAATTCTGTGGTCCACCTATATGAAAAAAATCTTTCGATGATCTTTTGGTACATGTTTTATTTGAACTCTGCTATTAAGAATTGTACCAAGACTTGCTACAGCTAGCTTCTACAAAAGATTCCTGACTGAGTTCTTTTCATCTTTTTAACTTCTCAGGAACAGTGCCTTAATTCCTTTTTAGACAATGTTATAGGGGTAGCTGGAAGATGGCACTCTCATTGCCTCAAGTTCATGGTGAAACCAGTAAAAAATATTTTTCATTCAGTTTCCTCACTCTAAGCTGTATTTTTACTCCAGAGTAACCCATTTAACATTCTTCTTGCATATATTACTCTGAAACCAATATAGAGTTGGAATTCAGTTTGCTAAAGTCTTTATGCCAAACATCTGCTTGGAATTAATAACATATACAGAAATTTTTTTAAAAGAAATGTCTACTGAATATTTGTCAGCTTCATCTGTGTTACAGCTAGTCTTAGGAAGAATCCATTGGTAATAAATGCTTCTGCACAAGTGAATGCAGTCTGCAAGCTTAAAAGAAAGTGATGTAATTTGTACTTCTAGAACCAAGGAGAGCTTAAGATGTTTACTGTCTTTATATGGATGAAGAAAGAGCTTACATTTTTGTTTAGTCTGGATTATATAAATATATATACATAATTTTAAAGTTATTTACCTTAATTAAAAATTACCATTTTAAACTTTATTTTCAAGCTCATAAACAAGGAAAGAAATTTTTTGTTGCTAAAGACAAAGCATTTAACAGAAACAAATATTTTGGCAGAATTTTGACTTTTGGGAAACGTGGGATATTAAAAATGTTCACATTAAAACAGTTAGTGTGATGGGCAAGTATTTTAGTTTTAAACCTGTAGCCAATTTTTAAGCAACCACAAAATATGTCAGACATATATCTAGATATGCATTGAAACCAACTGACCTAAGTATATTATGGAAGTGTATAATGAAGAAACGGCAGAGAGAATGCTACCGGAACAGAAACTTTCATTTTGCACTTTGTTGTTTCATTTCAAAAATGCAAACACTAAAAGACAGCTTTATGTACAGAATACCTCTCAATGGTTCCACAGTTCAATAGAAACAGAAATAGTGTATCTTCAAATGGCATAAAAAATATTTTGTAATCAAGGAAAGAGAAGAAAAAGAAATATAGCTTTGAAAGACCAGTTCTACATGGATCTCCTGCTTGTTACTGTACTGAGCAAACTCAGCCTAGCAGAACAAGCAAAATGCCCCAACTTTATCTGCCAGAAAGATTACTGTCACTAGGAAAGTGTTTATACACAGTATAAACTGTTCATCAGAGTAAGATCTCAGTTTAAAAGACAGTAAAACCTTAGTTTGAAATTCAAACTTTCAGGCTGAAGCATGGCTACAAAGCCTAACCACAAAAATATTAATTAAAAAATCCCATGACATTGCTTTTCAGAAGGGATGGAAAGACTACAAACCCAGTGATTATTTGGATACTGCAGTATTATTTCCTTTTCTGTGTCCTTTTGCAAGGCAGAAAAATAGTTCTATTTCGAACTGATTTTTTCAGATGAATCTGATTTATTTTAATGGAACAATCGAAGTTTATAGCTGTAATAGTTGATATTTACAGAAAAGGATGAAAGGGTTCATTGCATAAAACAACCCCATAATAATTAGGCATAATAATGATTAAAAAAGGTATTTCCACCAGCTTCAGGTAATAAAAAGCACCCTGAGTAGTATCTTTAACATTTTTGTGCACTTCTTATACAGTGTAATCCACATCTTACAGAAAGGTAGCCTGTCGAGAAAGATCTACAAGTGACTCCAGAGATGCTAAAACCTGAGGTTAACTGTAATATCAGTTCAAGGTCAAGATTAGTGTCTCAACCTTGTTGAGACTACTCTCAAACGATTATGTATTATTTTTCTGGAAATAAGCAATCTGAGTGACTTCAGCAGGTACACTCTGTTGCAGACTGCTCTACAGTGATATTTCACTTAAATGACTGTATTTCATAACTTCAGTTTCTCAGTTTTTATATGTCAATACAAATAGAATGAAGAGAGAATAACTTAAACCTTACCTGCAACAGATAACAGCTTTACATGACAAAGCCAAATCCAGGAAATACTGTCTTACTCCAAATGTCAAAGCATACTTCAGAGATTTACCATCAATGATGAGAGCAAAATCATTTTCCTTCCTTAAAGCATCACCAAGAGTACTGCAATGATGGCTAAGTGTCTCTCTCGTTCCCTGTTGCACAAAAAAATGGTGTCCATTATTTTTAATTCTTAATATTCTTAAATCCAGGTTTTTCAGTGTGGTCAGAAACACTGGCACTTTGGTTTTTGAGAAAACTGAGTTTTGATTCTGCTATCAAATATTATAAAGTGAAAAGAATATTTGCAATAGTTGCACTATTAGAAACACAGTATAAATGTTGTGTAAGATTGCTCTTGCACTCTGCCAAAAAAGAAGTGTGTAAGTTATGGTAGAACTTCTAATGCTCTTCGAATGGCAACAATAGTTACACAAATACTTGCCAAAAGATATAGGTATAACGAAAACATAATAATACAAAATACGATTCACATATATGGAGATACAAGAATTTGTATTATACAAAATGTTCCTAAATGTTTAGAAAAAAAGAAACACAGATAATTAATAATATAAGTACAGGCATTATAGCTGATAATTCTATCATATTAAATTCATATTTTAACATAATTTAACACTTATAACTTCAAGTACATGTTATAGAAAGGAACATATTTTGTACTTTTCAATTGCTAATGACAATTTGAATCACACCTACGCAAGTCACTGTTTTGTGATCCAGTACTGAGAACTTCAGATTACATTCAATAGCATTACCTACATCTGTATTTATGCAGCAGCCTGCTTTGGGAACGTCACTGACATCTAGTTAGCTCTACCATGGAGTGTCATGCACTTCTTTCTTTTTGAAAGACCTTTACAGAGCTACAACATACTTTTCTTCTGTTTCCTGCTTCACAGCCCAGATATTTTAGAGGAGAAAGAAACATGAAAAATTGCAAAAAAAAATTGTAATTGCTTCTAAAATATTGACTTTGGAAGCCAGTGACATCCTACAACAACACATTCTTGTATTTTTTTACAGGTTTACCAACCAAATGATTGTGCTGATCCAGTGATGTCAGGCATACATAAACAAAATTTGGTATAACCACCTAAAAATAAAACACTGAACTAATAAAAAATCTCAAAACTGTCTGAAATGAAATTAAAGATACTGCTTCGCCTTTTCAACTCAACATACTCCTCCCAGTTCCACACATTGTTGTTAATGGTTTTTGACTATTTTGCTTCTCCTGGCCTTCTAAAGATTTATTAGTTTATCTAAAATGAGATTAGGCTGTAGGGGAATTCTGCACTCCAGTTTCCTGGCTCTTACCCACTAGAAACTGTGACAGAAATGAAGTTCCACTGCTTAAAATTACATGTTAAAAAGTCTTTAAAATGATGACAGTTTCTGTAACTATTTTCCAGAGCATCTTCTCTAAATTTATTCTAACTTCCTCTGTCTTGCATGCTTAAGTTGCAACAATGACCAAATTGATGAGGTATTTGTTTTGTTAAATCTCTTTTTTTTACATGTCTTAGGGGACTCTGCCTGTCCGTAAAGGGATTAGATTTGAGTGAGTTAGGATTTAGGAGAAGCCACTGGTATGCAAAGGACATGGTACTATTATTTTAACATCAAGCACCCACTTAATGCCACTGTTCTCAGTGCAAGGTTTCAGTGTTTTTCAGAAGAGTATGCAGACCAAGAAAAGCAAACCTCCCTAACCTCAATGAACCTGTCAACATCTTTATACAGCCAAGGGGCTATACTTTAGAGACAAGGATGAGAGGACTGCCAGAGAGCAACTCTTCTCAAAGATCCCAAATACACAAATGCCATGACACTGGGATTATTTTCTTCAAGGTTTCATGGCTGCTCAGTTCCTCCCATGATGAGGAAACTGGGCTGTTCAGCAGCCCTCATGGGTGCAAAGAGTCCCAGTACAAGAGGTGAACCTATGCTACTCCAAAGCCAAAGTTTCATTAAGAAAGCAACCCCCCAACACAAACATAAACAACATCCCCCTCAACCATGGTTTTGGCAGAATTTTCTATGTTTGTCCAGATAAACAGACACTCCAAATTATTTTTACACCACCTTCACTATGATGTCTGGATATTTTAAGCAATAAAATAATGTTTCATTAACTGAGAACTTCGAAGATTTTACTTACGTCAAGAGAGCCTTCATTTATAACAATTAGTCCCATATTCTTTCTCAAAAGTTTGCAAGAGTGACCTGTTAGAAAAGACTTTGTTTTTAAAAATCGATTCCACAAAATCCATTATAATAAAACAAGGCATTTTTTTCCTGTAAGAGAGCTACAATCAGAATAAAAAATAAGATTTCCCTAGCTGAAATCAATGATAAAAAAAATTCTACTGCATTTTATGAAAGTACATACAGTCAGAAAGTTCCAGTTTCCCTTGCTGTAACTTACAACTGTTCTGCCTTATTCTGTAATGAGAATTACAGAAAACAACAGATCTCCCTGAGCCTTGTAAATTTTTAGAATGCAACTTGCATTTCATTCAGGACTTGCATATGTACATGCTTCTGTTCTTTTCTTTTATTCTCTGATGCATTAAACAGGATGCATGTTGTGTGCTAATGATGTAGGCTGCCTAGTCAAATATATGTATCATCATTCTTAATGAAGTGGAAATATAGGTATTATGGGCACTGCCTCAAACCTGAAGGTACTAAGAAAAATAACCTTAGATAAACTGTATGATTTGCATATGGAAAGCTCTTTAAGATTAGAAATAATAACATCCAATAAAAAGGATCCATTTGACTAAAGTAAGGCTTTATTTTGGGCATGTATCTACACTACAACAGTAAGTGCTGATATGGTCACATGCAAAGAGTATTAAATGTTAAAAGCAGCTTCCATGTATAACTATTTAAAAATACAGATTTATCATTGTTGAAGTTAGTCTTTTTTCCCATCCTTCATAATAAAAGGAATGAATAAAAATAAACCTTTGTTAGAAAGTTGTAGTACTTTAGTTCACCTTTCTTGGAAAGAAGGAAAAATAGAGAAGGGAAACTAAGAATACTTAAATTTTCTTAATATTATTTCCTCTCACTGTCACAAGCCAATGTATTATTTTAATTCATTTCATATCCTATAAAAAGGTACAATAGCCTACTTTTTTGCCTCCTAACACAAAATTTAACAGACAGAAAGGCAGAATCCACCAATCCCTATCCTCCCTCTATCATTGACTAAAAAATAAGTTCACGTTCAGATTACGGAGTGACATGTATTATTATTATTATTGTTTTTTACAAGACAAGTTTCCATTCTGGAAGAAATTTTTCTCCATTGACTGCTATTATTTTTAAACCTGTAACAAAGACATAAAATAAATGCAAATACAATACCAATATTAATGGCAGTCTCTTGTTTGTCCCCAGTAAGTATCCAAATTTTTATGTCTGCTTTCATGAGTGTCTCTATGGTTTCAGGCACTTTGTCTTGTAGTTTATCTTCAATTGCTGTTGCTCCAAGCAGCTGAAGATTCTGTGAACGTAAAATATTTCATACACATAGTTTTTTTTGGTTTAAATTCAATTTCAATCTTCCATTTTTTAAATTTAACTCTCTGTATTGGAAGCACGATTAATGATCTCTAAACTCATTAATCAGATTTGTGTCAACAAATAAAGAACTTCCACTTTATTCCATGAGCTTTAGCTTAGATATCTGAGTGGCTTGACAATACTGCACAGCATGACTACTCAAACTTCAACCAATTATTCACTCAGTAGCTCAGTAGCTTGTTCAGCAACAGCTACCTTTTCCTGAGGAATACCTCTCTGATTTGAAGGCTTCAGGAGTGCCAATACTATGCCTTCTCTCTTTTAATGATTTCTCTTCACTTCATTAAAAAAATCCAAAACACCTGTCAATTTATCTTAGTATTTTATGTTTGATTTTTGCTTCCTATGGAGCAAATCTACACAGTTTTTGTGACTACAGCCATTTTTACATTTCCTATTTCTATACCTTTAAAACTAGCTAAATGTTAAAGAGACCATTATAAATTGAATAGGGTGCAATCCTGGTAGCAGCATGGCCTGCATACTACATCCTGAGGAAGTACTTGTGCAGGTTATACAAAAAGTTGTAAAAGTAGCAGGGTTGTCTTGGCAATAAAGAGTTACATAGTTTCAAGACTGTTTTGTCACATCCAGATAAACTGCTCAGTGACCTTCACTACGGACTGAAGCTATGTACCCTCACCCTTCTTTTTCATGACTTAAACACCACAGGTTCTTGAGACTGAATTTTAAGCAGTTTCATCAATCTCTCTCATACCTCCCAAGGAAAAAAAAAACAAAAATAACCCCCCCCAAAATTTAAGTGTCAAAACTTCTAACACTATTGGTCTCATGCACTCCTTTTTCTTATGAATTTAATAGTCATGGGACCTTTTTTTGTTGAGGCAGTGAAGTCTTAACCACATGGTTGGCTACTCCAGAAGCAGTGCTGCCAGAAACTTAAGACTCTGCTCTTGTGATGCTGTATAAGCTTGCTTCGTGGGCCTCCAGTAAAAGAGAGGCTGACAAAGTGGAGCAAGTCCAACAGAGGGACACAAAAATTGCTTAGGGCCTAGAGCACACTATATTAAGAGTACCTGAAGAAGCAGGATGAGTTTAACATGAAAAAAAAATAAGACTAAGGGAGGGATTCCTTCTGCTAACTGAAGTTTGCAGAGCAGTCATCCTTCTCCAAAATGCATGCTGCACAGTGAAAGAGCAAGAGGCATCAGTCACATCCTGCAGCAATAAAAACTTTAATTCAGAAAAAGGAAAAAAGACTAAGTTGAGCATCAAAAAATATTACCTGCTGCAGCTGCGAATACTCCCTCTTTGTAGGTATGCAAAACTTCATCAAAGTGTTAGGCAAGCAAAACTAGCCCTGCTTTGAGGTGGGATTTGTGTCTAGATTATCTCCCGGAGTCCCTTTCAATCTTGAGCTACTCCATAGCTCCAAGACCATTATATAATGAAGCAGATGTTGTTTATCTGTTATTACATTTTTTTACACACTAGAAGAACTCTGAAAAAAAAATTTTCCAGTAGTTCAACTCATAATTGACACTTTCTAGCAAGGCAGCTACTTGCAGCAAAAACTTTGTCAGATTCATTCTTCCTTTATTTTGATTATCAAAATTGCAAGGACTACGTGACACAACTGTCAGTTTATTTCTGTCTAAACATTACTCCTCAGTAGTGATTCACTTTTCATGGTACAGAAAATAAGGACAATAATTACTAACCCAGTCTTCTGCTCATCCCTCTGCCTACCCCATCTCCTCCCCCAACCAACCCAAACCCCAGAAAGCTTCATCAAGCTGCACATACTTTTTCAATTAGTTCATAGCTCTCCTCAAGTTTGAGTACTCTGTTTTGTATAGCTGTAGAAGCACGGTGATAGACATCTAACCATTCTTGATAATCACTTTCTGAAATCTCAGCCACAGCAAAACACAGAGTTCTTAAGCCTAAAGAGAAAGCAGATAATGATTCAGTATTCGTTAGTTACTTCTCTGATATGTGTGCAACGAGTACCTTTCGAAAGTTGAATTTATTCTTTATTTTATGTATGCTTATGCCCGATTTTCAACTTACTGCTGCACATCTTGAAGAACTTTTAAAATATACATAAAGTAAAAATGAACTATAAATAGAAATTTATTCAACAGAGTAACAGTTTCAAAGAAGCTATATGTAATACAGGTGATGTATTTCAGGGGAAAAAATAATCCATTTTAATGCAAGATTTGACTTAGTTTACACTGTAAAAAAGACACAAAGCAATCCCAACACTTGCTGAACAAGTATGTGCATTGAAACATTAAAACTGTAAAACTGAATTCTATTTCTGAGAAAAAAATTTATAAACTTAAATGTTGCTATGCTGGAAAGAAGTGAAAATATATCATAATATTACAACTGCCCTCTTCACCCCTCCTCAGTATTCTCAGGGAATTCTAGTTTGAAGTTTATTATCTAGAAGCCAACTTTGAATCCCCTCATTTAACTTTCCCACCTTACAGATTGTTTCAGCTTTACAAATTCTTAAAATAAAATCATTATGTACCATTTGGCAATTTTACTTAACAACCTTTGAGCTGGTTTTTATTAACAGATTTTTTCCTTCAGCAGAAATATGAATTAAGCATTATAGTAAGAATTTGAGACTGCAAAATTTTAAGAAATATCTATTTTTTGTCAACACACATTTTATGCTCAATTTAAGTAGCTAGGTGTGAATTTTCTAGCAGCCCATTTTCACATATTACCAGATTTCTAGAGAGTGAAGTTGATGTAACTCTTTATACACTAGCCCCAGTTTACAGGCCAGTAGATTTAGAAGGGAGGCAGATAGGATTAATGTAGTTATCCTTTGGTCACTTGCCCACTCTGCTCTAGGAGACGAACAGCACCACAACCTGGGAAGGATAAATGTAACCTTTATTTGTTCTCAGGTTTCTGGAGCATACAGCTCAGCACCAGCGGCAATTTTGAAATTACAAGAGGTTGGGCATGAAATAATACATGTGTCTTAGATTTTAGAGTAATTTAGTATTTTCACGATAAAAACCATGTGTAATGCTGGCATTCTGACAACTAAACAGCACTAGGAAGAGAGTGTCTCACCATATAGACTTAGAAGAATAAACTCAAGGCTGACAACTCAACTGTTTTTTTTTCTCTGCATAATAGGGATATGCTAACAAGGTCCAAAGCAATGAATATAGGTGAAGGAGAGGAAAGGAATCTAAGTCTGACTAACACTGATACTATTCCCATGATGCTTTCAACATATTTTCGGCAGACGATAAAATGAAGAAAAGAAATCCAAATGTATGGAATGCCAGCAAATAGTTTTTTCAAGATATTTGCTTTCTCTTTTTAAATCAGCCTAACTACTTTTTTCTATTTTTAATATGATTCTTTTCATTGTGATTTAAAAGATTCTTCCAAATAAAATGTGGAAAACAAAATATCATTAAGCCTGGTTGTTAACAGACTGAACAACACAGGAAAATTACACAGGATTTTTCTATTTATCCAAGCAAGCATTAACACTCAAGCTTAATAAACACTTACATATAAATGCCAGCCATGCTAACCACTTCATTTTTGAACAACACACCAAGAGCAAGCAGCAAATGCCAAGGACATACTGTCCTGCCACATGAAAGGACACTCATGAGAAACTTTGCAACATCACTGGCTGCAATTTAAATCTGAAGTAAAAATAAATACCAATTTTTTAAATCGATTCCAGAGATATGCAATTTTTTAAAGACTGAATTTAATGCTTTTTAAAAGGTTAGAAATTCACTCTCCTGAACAGTAGATCTTTTCATCTGTTGAAAAGAAGGATACAAAAAGTACCTGAAGAAACTTCTTAATCCTATCATATGTACAGTGTTTCTAAAGACAGGTGGAATTCTTCATTTTTATATTGTTTCATTTAGTGCAACCAGACTGCTAAGGAGTTGTACAACTGATTTAATGAGAGCAGTAATTAAGAACTGGATTGAAATTTTTGCATCAATTCATACAGGACAGCAGATAATGATCTAATTTTGTCTTTTCTGTAATCAAATATATACCTTATGACTGAAACTAACTTCACAGTTAGGTAACTTTTTCTTGACTAATTCTGGTTAAGCCTTTCTAGAACCTCATTGCGTATCTGAGGCTTTGGGCTATACCATCAGTCAAATTTGTTTGGGTTTCGTTCTGCTTTCAACTTTATTGTATAACTTATTCTTACTTTATTACTTTAAGATTCTTTAAGACAAACCAAATGTTTCCTGCAGAGATCTTGATATGAAGAACTGACAAAAGCAACAGATCTGTGCAATCTGCGCAAAAGCAACTTGTTTCTGCTGTCATTGATAGAACTAAGAGACTGAAGCTGCTTAATACACAAGTCAAAATTCTAAATTCCATGATAAACCAAAAGACAAAAACTAGTGAAGTCATATGCATGACAGGAAAATGACGTTTCATGGTAACAAGAATATCTGGCCAGAGATCAGTTAACAAACATAAGGATTGTTTTTAAGAAGGAAAACATTTTAATAAAGTTTGCTTTCCAGTGTAATTATATTTCTTAAGACACTTTGAAGATAATTTTAATGTTCTAGTAGCAGTGCATTAGAAAAAAAGGTAAAAACTCTGCAATTCAGATTCCCGTAACTCTTGTAATTCTGCTTCCAACTACTTTTTACCAACTCATTGATAAATTGAAACACTATGATCCTGCACAGTACAACACCATAAATCCTTTCCTGAGATACTACAGGGGTATGGCATTGAAGATCCAGGAACTGTGCAGACACCTTTCTACAGTCTGTTTTTCTGCTCACATCTGTACTGTGAAATCCACTATAATGAAATAACTAACTGGCTGCTTGTAACAATCATCTTAATTTCACAGTCTTTTAAATTGCTATTCCTAATTCACAAACCCTCACAAAGAGGTTCCCCTTCAGCAACTGTTTTATAAAAGTGATTATTAAAACTGCAGACACCAAAACACAGCATATGGATGTTGGAAATCCCCCTTATTGGGACTGGTGACAGAAATAATACAGCTAAAAGCTACCTTAAAAGCACTATGCTAAAAATTTCCAACCATCTTTATTTTGGCTACTTCTTCCTGTGTGCCATCCCTACAGCATTCACTGGCTATGGGACATGAAAGTGACCATGGGAAATGAGATCTTCACAGAAACAATGTGCCATGTGTTTGCTCTCTGGAAAAATAAGTTTTGGTTAAAAGATTCCACTGTGTACTATGTGGGTTTGTTGGGTTGTTTTTTGGGTTGCTTTTAAGTATGAAGTTATTACTGAAACTTCTCAGGAAGAGGAAGACTTTTCTTAAGGAGACATTGGTAAAATGTAATTTTCACACTTAACATGAATAAAACACTACAGCAACACAAAACCGGAAAACTGGAAGTTGAACAGTAACTGAATTTCATATTTATTTTTATATTGAATAATATCACCCACCTTCTGTAGCAAACTGCTCTAGATGTTTTAAGGTGATTTCTTTGTATTTTGAACTTTCCGCAAGTCGGTCATAAATTACAGTGTCCTACAAAACAAATAAAATTAGCTCAGAACACTTTAATAGAAAAATTTTTTCTTTTTTGGGTGGACAACACAAATCATGTAGGAAAATGGCAGAAAAACACAACTGTATTATTAAACTGTCAAAAAATTAACAGACATAATCTTATTTCCGAAGTTAAAAAAGGACAATCTAATCCTCAGATTTTCGAAATTTATAAATTCTGAAATAATGCAGTCTTTTTCTCTACGTTTCTACATTTTTTATGTTATTACCCCCTATTTTGAAAAGTGCCAAAATGCTGTCTACCTCTTTTAATTTTACATCACATACTTAATATTACACCTACAAAATAAAATTAGTGCTTGATAACTGCCATTCTCAGGTTTTTTTGTAGCCAGCTTAAGATACAGAATATTAACAACAGTTTCTTTTCTTCACTTGAGATGACAAAAAGTCGACACTTATATTCAACAAACTTCCTTTTCTTAAACCATTCTAGAACTGGATTTCATCTCCTTCCCCCTTAAACTTGACATGCTGAGAACTAACAAGCAACTCTGCCGTCCCCATACATATTATGAAAAGGACCTTTCCACAGGTCCTGCTTCTGGGAAAATTTACATCTGTGTAATACTAATGGTTGGCTAAAATTCTCATCTAGTCAGTTATGCTAGATAACTATCGCTACCTAGTGATCCATGCTCAGCTATTCCAGCAAGTAATTAATACATTTGTCTACATGTTCATCCATTTTCTTGGTGTACAGAAGGGAGCAATTAATAGGAAGCATAAAGGTATTAGTCCAGTACAAAGAATAGGATGAACAGCTCTGTCATACCTTCATCGGCAGTTAGTAAAAAAAAAACATTAACTAGTTAATCACATTGAACAGCTACGTAGCAAAATGGTGTAAATTGAAAGAGGTACAACATTCCTTCCCCCACATTTTCAATGTTTTGACTGCAGTTATAACATATTGTTATATCATATTTGTGTTGGTGGTATGTATTCTTTGTTACAGTGAAAACAGAATAAAACTCACAGCTCCTTTGCAGTAGAGTCTTAACTTTCCTGATGGTGTGCGAACTATCACTGACATTCTCTTCCTAGTGCTGAAAGAGAAATAAATGCTCTGTATAAGGTGGTTCATAAATACAAGCATTTACCAATATTTTACCTAAAAACATCAATAGATATCTTATATCACACATAGGTAAAAAGTCAGTGTTATCTATTCTGAATTATGTTCTAAGCTGACTGGGATGGAAAACAGTTTGAGTGTCTAACAATTAAAATGAATGCTAATTTTCTGTGCATAGTTCTACAGGTCTTTTTACCATCAAAATGATATTGAGAATTTTCACCTTCCTCTGAATACTGTCTACTGATGACAAAAAAGCATCTGAAAACAAAAAGCACTTATCAACAATATCATAAAGAGGTAGTGTATCATGGACTGTTTCAGTTTTTTCTTTCTTCCCAGCCAGCAAGAGTTGCTTGTACACCGTACCGTGCTGCAATCCTATGACTGTCATTCCAGAGTTTCATTTATCATGCGAAGTTTTCAGGATGCTAAGAACTTGAAGGGGTGGTCTAATTTTAACTACTCTCTGGCTCTCAGTTGTTAATAAAATCCAAGTTATTTTTTCTTTTTGCCCTCATAACTGAGGTAGAAATTAGAGGAAAGCATGGAGAAAACTGTCACGGTCTGCTTTTCTTCTTCCCTTTGAGGTTCGCCAACAAGCATTCTTTAGGTGCAAGATCATGTCCTGTCAAGATGTGTATTTATATCATAAGTCTTTTAAATTTCAACTTTATAAATAAATCTACAGAAACTATTCAGTGAACAAAACATTTCTCATACAACAGTTCACAGTAAATAAATTGTGTAAAGAAATAAATTGTCCTTTAACAATTTTGGTTCCTGTTGGAACTGGATCCCATTTATACATCATCAAAAAGCATTATTGTATGAATGGTTCCAGAAGTTCAGACTGCCATGGAAAACATCCTGTAAATGGAATGTGGACACAGGTGAAGGAAAGAATTTTATAATTACTGGTGTAGTAAATGGTTGAAGAGTATCTTCAGGAAAACATTTTCTAATTCCACCTGCATGTGCAGTTTGCTTCAAATAAAAATTTCTGAACAGCAATATTAAATTACATTGTTACCGTGAATATTGCACAAAAGAGCATACAAAGCCATTAACTACTGCAACTTGTTTTCCATTTCACCTCTAATCCAAAAAATCTCAGATGAGTAGAATTCCAAAAAGCTTTAGACAGTGTCCAGTTGGGAATCTACTTACACAACACTGGAGAAATTAAGATCATCCAGAGTTAAGCTGCCTAAAATAAAAGCAAGTCTCAGATCCACATTGATTCCTGCCAAGACTATCTAGCCTAGTGCTACTTAAATTCATTACACTTGCCTGAATGTTCAGTTCAGAAACTGTGAAGGAATTACCGCAGGTTAGGGGGTGTCCAAACAATAATTTGATGTATTTGCCCTCAACAGGCAAAAACTCAGCAATTTTTTACTTGTCTTGCAATATTAGAAGATTGCAACCTTGAAGTCCTGCATTGGGCTGCATATTATTCTACTGAAGATGTATCAAAGAATAACCAATGTTTTCTTGTAGCATTCTGAAACTTTAGCTATACAGATAGATATTGAATCTTGATTGACATACACTTTCTTAGTAAAACTAAAAAAAAGCTAATGACCAAGAGTTACTGTCAAGGACTTCGAACTTTTTATGAGCATTTTTATGGCAGTGACAGTTTTATTTCCTTTTCCTGGTGAACTACAGTAAGCCACTAAATTGCACTACAACAAATAACTGCCACTATGAGACCACTGTTTTGTTCTGCTTTTTCACCATAAGAGTGATGTGAGCAGCCATAAAGATGACCTGGCTATAATGGGGAAAATACCAAACAGAAGATGTTTGTTGAAATAGTGACAGAGAAAATGCCTGCAAGCCTAGAAATTGGAGACATCCTGAGATACCATCAATTTGCAGAAAACAAGAAGCTGTAAGTAGAACTTTTTGTCTGATAAAGGGAGAAAATATAATGAGAAATTAGGAATTGACAAAAATCTGGAAAAATAAAAATTGGTCTGGGATGAAAGAACACACCATCATCTACTGGCTGTCCCAAGTGAAATACAGAAATCACCAGCATCTACTGACTGCTCAATGTGGTGGTGGCCTGCATTCCCTTATGTCTGTGCCCCACACAGATCACTTGTATCCAACATGGAGCCTCTCTAAGACCCAGCCCCATGCAAATCATCCCCAGGGTGTGTTTGTATACATTCCTTTACTAACAGTAATTTTTAGTAACCTGTAATAAAATAAAAAAGTAGGAAAACCCCCCCCATGTCCTTGTGTGCTATGGAATCCTGCAAACCCACTGTTGTGATCTCTATGTACCTGCAGGCTGGGTAACCCTTTGGTTTGTTACAAAGAGGCAGAATAGCTGGTAATTCCCATGGAGTTGCAATGGGATTACAAATAGATAGAAGCAAGTTAAAGGCACAGAAGTACTTCCCTCAGTCACAAGATTTGCAGCTCTTGATAGGTCCAGTTACTCTACAACCTGATTTAAGATTAAACAACCACAGAAAACAAACACCGCTACAGAGGTTTTGGTACCTCCTCTGTCATCCACTCATTCTTTTTTTCCCTTTTACAAGTATCAGGTCTTCAGTCACAAAATCAGTGTATTCTGGAGTTCTCTAAATGATTTAGAGGAGGTTAAGGCCTCATGCTCTAGGATGCCTTCTGTCTGCCCAGTACAACTGTTAAGACAACATGGATTACTCATGAAAGCAATCACACAGGACAGACTTGTCAAGGTATGAACTACAGGGAAATACACTGGCATTGTAAATCAAAAATATAGGAATTCAGACAAGAATCTTTAAACTATAACTATCACAGATGGTTTCTGCTAGGCTATGAAGGTATGCCTTGGGAATATAGATGAAAATCAGTCATTAAATCAATAGATAGCACATACTCCAGATATTGAGATGTTATTACTACACATGTACTCAATACTTGCCAGTGAAATTAATTCTGGTGCTAAAATTGCAATTCATTCCTCTAGGAAAACATGCAGATGGAAATCAAAACCTCATTCAGTAGCATTGCTAGAAATGACATGTTGATGCAAGGACTGATGCGCAATTTTTGCATTGATAGTGGACATTGCTTATCCTTAATGACACAAGGAATCACACACTCAAAATCTTACCCAGTTTTGCAACTGGCCCAGGTGGAAAGACAGTGCACATAGTTGGCACAGGGATGAAAGCAAACATAAGACTTTTTCCACTTCTGGATCTCTGACACAGTGCCTTGCATTCCCCTGCCCTGCAGACACATATCCTAGGAGTTGGTTTGGGCTGCCAAGAGACAGCTGCAGCTTTTCTATTTGTTACAGCACCAGGTGACAGAATACAAGAACAGGCACAACACTGCACAATTCCTTCCCTAACAGTACAGGGAGTCCTGAACAGCAGAGAATCTGAACAACTCTTCACTTCCTAGAACTAAAGGTACCACAGCAGTAGTGGCATCTGAGCAGACTATTTACTGGAGGCAACGTAAGCTCAGCACAAGTTATTAAGACACTATTTGCTAATTTTAAGAATTACCATTACCGTACTTCCAGTATGCTTTCAGTATGCTCACCTGCCAGTTAAGATTGACAACTACTTCCTTGCTATGAACAAAGTATAATTACTATGGTGTATGTCTACTTCACTTTTCACAAGCGCAAGTGTAATCACTGAAAAAAGAGAACACCAGAAGTGACAAGTCCACCAAGTATTCCTGCAAGTTTTACTCCTGTAACATGCTTCTCCAGAAGACTATCCTATCAAATTCTGACACTGTTGCACTTTACTTGCAGAAGTCTTAATGTAGCCTGTACTGAAAAGTGGCAAGGAATTAATTTGAATTTTTTCTGGGAAAAACTTGGAACACCTGCAAACTCTTAACAGTTTATTCAAAACAGATTACTTTTCTGAAGGTACATGCTCCTACCCATACCAATGGTGTTGTTTTGGAGCCAAAATTTCACTTGCTGTGGAACACGGGTGACCTCTAGTGCTTCCAACAAGTCAATTCCAAGCATAACTAAAAAAACCTTCTGCCTCCGAAGGCTGAGATTTAACAGCAATTCTCCCATCTCTATAAAGAATCACTGGTCAAATTACAATTTTAGACTGATGCAGAAGTATAAAAAAAACCCTGAAATCAAGACAAAGCTCAAAACCAGAAACAAAGTAGCAATCCTTCACTGCTACTCCAGAAATGCAGTACAGACTTTCATAGAAGTCAAATTAACAGCAATGCTCTTTGCACTACATACTTGCTAACTTACAAGAAAATAAAAGGCAAGTAACACCTGCAAAAAAAATGAAACCATGACATAAATCTAAAAAATTCATGCATGTCCCCTACAATATATAAAATGAACATTAATCGCAAACAAACACTAAAAGACATTCAAAACTATAAAAATTACTTTCTGTGGCATCTTTCATTATATTTCATATTATTATTGCTATTACTGTAACTATAGGCAACTACTGTGATTTCACACAACTTATACATCTTCAGTCTGTCTCTCCAGTATTGCACTGGATTGTTTTATTTTTTATTTTTTTTGGTTTTTTGCTAAGCTCAAGGGAAATAGGACAGGAAGGAAAACAACAATCACTTTCCACAGGCACAATTATGAGTAATCATTTTAAGAAAAAAAGGAACTTCCTCTACATGCAAATCCCTTCCTTATCCTGTGCCAAAGTAAGCAATGGACTTACACAAACATTTAGAACACAGACAGCATACACAGATACAATATAAACAGCTCTACATAAGAATTGAAACCGCATCCATATTTCTTATGGGTACATTTATAACTCCAAGAACTTTACACAAAATTCTGATTGAAAGCAAAATATGTGATGAACTCATACTCCAAGTAAACCAACTGGTCAACACTGGAGTGATGCTGATCAGAACATAATGAGTCTCAGTCTAGAGTATTTAAACAAGCCATAATTATAGAAGTGCATTTAAGGTCAAATACGAAATTTAATTTTATCAGTCATGATAAATACACTTACTACTTAATAAATCATATGGTACCAAGGCTTTCAGAAATACGTTTAGAAGCTTGAGTACTTTCCTATATTATTTTTCACAGATTTTTTTAAAAGTTTTGAGATCAAAGGTTTTTTTTAATCTTTGCAAAGGCAAAAGTGAAAAATATTAGTCACAATGTATACAACAAGAAAAAAAAATGCCTCTGAAAATGTTTTACAATAAACCAGGAGGTGTAATCTTAATCATGTACTTTGCTTTGTCTATACTGCATTTACATATTACACAGATAAAAGCTACACAACCTGCATACTTCACCTGTAAAAATACAAAAAATCCTAATATTTTTATCCAGGAGAGAAGTTTCTAAGTATTTTCACAAGAAGACACCAAGTACAAATTTACCTTGTAAATTCCAGGACATTTAGCAGTTCATATCTCTCTTCCTGTCCCAGCTGAAGAATTATAAAAAAAGGGTAAGAATTTAAAAAAATTCTTAAGCAAAAGAACCAAAACCAACCAAATAGTATGTCAATACATTTGTATCATAATGGAGTTATTCAGATTATTTAAACTAAATCAGAAACAAATACAGTGAATTATAACGTTACTCCAATGTACTTACAGACTCAATGATTACTGAGTCAGGCGTCCTTCCAGTAAATACAAAACGAAGGTGCCTGGCTGCTCTGACCAATGCTCCTTCATCTGCAGAAAGTTAAATAGTTATTTTACAAATGTACCAGAAAAGTGTTAGTTTACCCCATGATTTAATCAATACAGTCCAGGCTTTTCTACTTTTCCCTTCCTTTTTCCTTTATGGATTTTAAGACTAGATGTAGTGCTGGAAAGAACTCTTTGTTTCTCCTGTTAAAACTGATGAAATGAGTTTACAGTTCAGAGAACATAAGCCCTGAAAGGAACACACCTCTCAGCTCAGCAATGAGAGCACCCTCTTCAAAGCACCTAGGTTAGCACCTTCCTCAGTAGGGCACTGGACAAAGTACAATGCTTTTTGTTTAAGTTCTGGTTTGGAAGAGAAGAGTGGATAGATCATTCCTGTAAATAACAGGTAACTTCAACATCTGCATTCAGGAAACCAGCAACCACATTTCCAACAGTCATCAGTTCTCTCCAAGTGGCTCAGGATGTCAGAATGGAATTTGCTTGCAATGCCCACTAAAACACTGCCATGACCTAGTTAACTTTATTTAGGTCTCTGCCCTTGTCTTTCAGCTGCTGAAGGACAGGACTCAGAAAGGTAGCCACCTAGAAGCTCAGGAGTCAGGGAAGAATGTCTGCACTTTAGGTAATTTTTCCAGTCATAACTTGTAACACAGTAGCTCAGCAGAGCTGAGCATATTTTAATCATTCTGCTTTGCTTCATCATTTCCTGAATTAAAGAATTGTCTATGAAACACAACAGGCTTGAAACAGACCTTTTGTACTATAGTCTTTTCTCTAACAGAATTTATCACAACTTCTATTAAAAACATTTCTGATTTGACAACACAGTCTCTTATTTTAAATCAGTATCATGGTTATCAATTACACAATAGGTTCACAAGCAAGGACATCAATTTGTCTCCTGATTTGATTTTTATTTACTTCTGAGCAGTTCCTTTAGAATTTCACAGTAATCTGAAAACACCTTAGTAGTGCTGTACGGTTACTGATCCTTTGCCCTTACATAATCCATAAGACATTCAAATACATTTTCTATCAAAAATTTAAAAAGTCAAAATTCTTTTTACAAAAGTTTTTTGAGGGATAGGTATTTTTTAATTCTGGAAGATACTGCAAAAACAATAAACTGAATGAAATTTGCATGTTGAGTTGACAGAATATGTTCACTGAGTTATTTGAGTCTCACCTGGAGATGCTGCCTGATATATAATTTTATCACCTTCTCTTTCTGGAACTGCTGTATGACACACTGCCATCATTGTCAAGAACTCACATATTATAGGTGCAGTTGGCTAAGAAAACAAAGACATCAGAGTGTGATTAATCATTTAATCAATAAACAGACAAAATGTAATAATAGATATAGACAAATAATAGCCCACAAAAATTTAATGAAAGATTCTTCCTATTTTCTTTAAAAACTATCTGTACACTAATTTCAGCACGCAGGATAACTTCTTTCTGCTGTACTTACATACTGGTTATATAAATACAATTCAGTGGCATTTGCTGTCATAAAAACCAAAATTAGATAACCAGAAGCATAGAACAGTTCAAATAATCACTTTTATAGGGAAGATAAGTATGAATGATGTTCTGAAAGGATTTTACGTTATTCATAGAAGTCTCTTTGGATGTTGTCATTTTTGCAAAAAATAATCTCTTTTTCTTTTGTCTGATATTGTATTTGACAACATTTTTTGAGAACCTTTAGAAAGATGTAGCAAACAAAAATCACATGGCAAATGTTGCAAGATCAGACTGCTTTTAAAGAAGACATTTAGATGAATATATCAGGCACTTCAAGGAGTAAAAAGTGGAAACAATTTAAAATTATTTAGCCAAAAGAGGAGAAAATAAACATATAAGCAGAATAGTTGACTGGACTTGAAAAATACAATTAGGAGCCTTATTACTACAGCTGGCATTTGTAAAATGAATGAACTGACTCCTGAATGGTTGTTTAAAAGAAAACGCCAGCATTCTCTGTAAGTGAGCTCAAAGTAGCTGCTACTTCAACTGAGGGTTTCTTGCAGCATATTTACAGTATTTCAGATTTGTAGTAGACTAAGAATAACATTACAATTACTCTATAAAATACAATAATCTCTGAAAACCTAATTTAATTCTGTAGTGCAGAAACACAATTGGGAGCAGGTTCTTATTCTCTTCCACTGAGGGACCCCAGATCCTCTAAGATGCATTTAGAAGGCTGAATTACAAATTCTTTTCCAAAGCACTTCAGAATATATTTAAAATACAGTGGTGAAACCTCTCTCTTTGAATGTGAACCTGAATTATGAAGATGCACCAACTACAAAAGTAATCATGAGGTCATGCTGATTTTGTATAAATACAACACAATTTATTCATTTTCTCTCAAAGGATGTAATCTTTTGAATTACTGGAAGCAATGGTTTCAACTCACAAAACAATGATAATTGTTTCTATATAACTTACATGGTTGTTTTGAAGATTCTCCAGTAATGATACGTCACTAAATGTTTTTTCTTCTCCATTTTGTGGGCCTTGCCTAGAAATAATTGAGTAAAAAAGAGATCATACTTAGCATGATTCTAACAGTTTATATACAAATCATCTAAATGTAAGTTTTGGGCTATAGCTGCTACAATAAAGGCTGCAATATTGTACTGTGAGAAAAAGAATCGAAAAGTTACTTGTTTCACATTTCCGAAGTTTATTTAATTTAAAGAAGCCTTGGTTTATATAAATACACTTAAATCCAGCAAAGTCTCTCTGCTGAATTCAGGTAATGAAGGATGAATTAAAAATACATCCACAATGTAAGACTGAGGCTTCTTGTGTTCTGATCTCTAGAATGAGATTATAGAAAGTACACAAAAAAATATATGCCCAAAGAGATCACATTTTATCAAGAAATTAGCAGTTTTGGGATAGGTTTCTAAATGTTTGCAGAAAAGCAAGTCTGGTATCTGAAACCAGTAAACAAACAAATTCAGACATCAGAGAAGTCTACATGCAGAGGGTTTGCTTTCTATTACTTAAGATTAAAAAGGAACATATTAAATTGAAAGATAAAGAAGACACAGCAACAGTGATGAAGTATGGACTTAAGAGATGCAAGGAGGAGAGATGGTTCTGGAGAAATAAAGTCATACATTAACATCTCCCAAACTGCACAAATATTCTGGCTGAATGTGAGAGCTCAAAAATGTAGATACTTCTAGCAAGATTTGTTACTGCAGCTGACTACAGCTACAGTCTTAATACTACAGCTAAGTATTAAGACAATCTAGATGACTTTGAACTTGAGTGAAACAAAACAGTGCTGAAAAGTGAATCCAGTTGAAGAATTTTTTTTCCATTTACTTTGGGTCTTGCTTTGGATTACATAATCTTACAAAAGAAAAAACATTTAGTGATTTAAGTTGAATAATAAGCCATATACATCACAAGCAGTCTAAAGATTCTCTATGAAAACCAAAACTGAGCTGTTTTAGTCCTGCACTAACTACCATGGAGGAATATAAAATGCAGAACCTCCTCCGTACAGCCATGCAAGGACTACTTTTTCAATTAAAGTGAAAAATTTGAAGCATTCTCCTTCATCAAGAGTTCTTTTTTAAATGCAAAGCAAATGGATCTCGAAGTGCCACATATTAACACATTCAGACACATTGTTTAGAGTCTAAGCTTTAAGCTTTGTTTGCTTAAAGTTTTCTGATGTAAATTTTCCACATATTTTCAGCACTAAAATAAGCAAAAATATTTGCAGGTGTATGTAACAAAGTGGAAAACAATTCTTTCTAATACAAAAAAAAAAATAAGACATGCAAGATTTGGGTTTTAGTATATTAGTCATGTTAGGGCTAGAAATGTTACTGTCACAAACAGATTTTATTAAACGCAATAGATTTACACACCAAGGAATTTCAAGTATCATATTTCTAATATATTCATTGCCTATAAAAGGTGTGGGTTGTTTTTTCTTAACTACTGTTCAGATTTTTTTTCTAAACATATTACTGATTATTACTAACATATTACTGATTAACAGTAGAAAAGTGTGATTAAAGTTATCATAGTACCAAATATGTAAAAAAAGACAAAACTTTCTCTCCAGTAAGTAATTTTGAATTGCACCAGGACCATCAATAATATATTTCACTGTATTTCAGGGACCTTATTAGAAATTCTATTTCAGAGTACGCAACCTAATGCCATAGAATTTGGATGGCATAACTTTGTGTAAGATGGACAGTCTGCATGAATTCAATGCTGAAATAACTTCTGAGCAGTAAAGTATCTCACATTTAGCTCTATTTCTAAATATATTGCTCAGTGTTTTTAAACCTGAATCTTCAAGTAATAGCAGAAGCTAAATGATTTTTAGGGCTTACCAATCATCTGAAGGAACACTATAATCCTCAGGCTCAGGGCAATGGCTGCACAAGAAGCAAGGGAAAAATAGAACAGGGAGAGGAGAAAGAATCACAAACGCTAAAAATTGGATCACGTGTTAAAAAAAGTAGTTTGTTAATAAAACAAAATTACCAGAAAACCTGTTTTGCAACTATTTTGCAAGTTCCTAGATTGCAACGAAAATTGCAAAAACATGGTGTTTCTATTGAGACATCATAAACTATAACAAACCAAGTTTTTTCAAGTCTCAGGCTTTTATTTTGTAACAACATCAAAGAGGGTAAATGATGGCAAAAACATGCATATTGAAGTTGCCTTACAGCAGAAAGCCTGTAGTATCTCAACTTCATTTTTTTTCTCTTTGCAAAAAGAGATGTCATGACAGAAGTGATCCTGCCTCTTGTAAGTAACATTTTATAGTCACAAAAAGCTGACTGAGTTGTAGATATTTTCAGGTATAAGTTATTTTAACTGCAGTATTAATGTATGGGTATATATTGACAGGTAGAGGCACACAGATGAAGAGGTAATAAAAATACCTACCCATATGCAATTCCTGCCACAGTACACTTCTTAAATTGCATGACGTTGCATGTCAGGGTACCCGTTTTGTCAGAAAATATGTATTTGACCTAAATGAATGATAAAATCCATTATATATTAACTTTCAGCAGTTAGTGACATATCTAGTACAATTCATAACTATCAGCACATGAATATTTTTACCTGTCCTGCAATTTTCACAGTTTATGGAAAAAAAGCCATCAACAAAACCAATACATAAACAAGGCATATGCACAGCCTTCATACCCATTTCTAAAGAAATCAATCACCTGAGATGTCAGGACATTTGAACATTCTTCAGTGCATGGTGGTATACTTAACCATCCCTCTACATTTTGTTGAAGTGCAAGAAACTAGTGAAGACCAATGACTTTCCCAGTAAAACATTCAACTTCCGACAGAAAGCAATATGGTAAGAAAAGTATCTATATGCATTTCTAAACCCATCTTTTTGACATAGAAATATTTTCTTAAAGATGAAATATTAGTAAAAGAGCAACAGTTCAGAAATGCCAAATTACAGGAAAAGGATAAATACATTCCTCTCTATCTATTCTAGATCTTCTATTGCCCTCACATTATAAACCCTTCTGTTCCAGAAACTATTAGGTAAAGCATTTTAAAATTCAAAGCTTAAGTACATGAACTTGTGGTATTTTTAAGTTTTGTTAAAACCTAATCTTAAGAGAAAAGGTTTCTTCTTCATATGAAGAAATGAAGTCATCTGTGATGAACCAAAAGTTCTGAGTCACAGGTAAACTTCAATTCATTAAAACTTATTTCTAATTAAAAAAATCCAAAGACTCTTAATTAGGAATTAACTACATTATACCTGGGACTAATCAAGCTATGTATTAGTAAAAATGCTTCTGAGGAATTTTGCCTTAGCCAAATCAGCAGTTACAAGAAATCTTCTTTCTGTGTCAGGTTTACGTTGCAAATTGTATTTTTGTGTGTATGTGCGGGCACAGTGGGAAAGTGGGAATTGCACCTAAGAAAGTTCAACCTTTTTTACCAGCATCAAACTTTTGTCTTTCTTGAAATCTGAAGTTCTCTTGGTGGAAATCTCTTCATTATATGCAACCCTCATGTACTTCAAAGAAGAAACCTGCTCTTTTTAGTAGAGTCCTTTGGTCTCCCTACAAAAATCTGCTCAAATTGAGAATCTGTTAAAAAAATGAAAGTGGTGATCCCAAGCAGTCTAACTAGCTCTTGATGATGAAGAAGAATTTGATAAGAAATCTACGAAACGAAGACAAAAACTACTGAAGTCAAAAGGAAAGAATGTATCTGGGAATGTGTATAACAAACTAGCTGCAGAGATAGAAAAAACAGATAGTGTAAAATGAAACAGAAGGAAAACTAAGAGTCAACAAAGACTCTTTGCCACTAGAGGAGCTTGTACTCCCATTCAAAGCCAGGAAAAGAACAAAATCTTCTGCACATACATGTTAAACCCAGCAGCCAAAGGCCCTGTATTCCTCTATGTAGACCAGTCATAGAACATGTTAATCTTCAACCAGTTTTTCCAAAAGGCACATTTCTTAAGTATTAGTCCCTAGGACTGCTTTGCTATATGGCTAAAACCAAGTTGTTATTTATCGGTTTTGGAAAGCTAGAGACAACTTTTACTTCCCATACAATGAAGTAAGAATTAGCTATGAAAACTTCTAGGTCAGGAAATGCAAGAACATGCATACTTGTGTTCATAATACAACTCAATTAAATGAGCAGGTAATTTATTTTCCACAGCAAGAGTTGCCCATCACCAGTGTACCAGAAAGTTCAGCATGTTTTTAAAGCCAGACTGCAAATACAATTGACTGAAAGAGCAAATACCATGTACTTATGAATGCATGCGCTGTGGAGTGCTTCTAGAAGCATGCCCTGCGCCCCAGGCACACTTGTACTAAGTCATACGATGCCTTGAGAAAAGTCAAACTGATTTTACAGTATTGAAAGAGAACTCCCAAGCAAAAAGGAGAATTAAGCCCAAATTTCCAGGGTTTAATTCAGCCATGAAACCCCATTCCATTCTAGTCTTTAGTGGCAAGGAAAGAGGACATGTATAGAACTGTGATCCAACTCTAACATACTTACTGTCTCTTATGAGGAATGCAGAGCATGTAGAAAAAAATGACATACTGAAGACACACATTATTGTAAGTGTATATGGTGAGACTAAATTCTGTGCCACAGGCAGCCTTAATGCTCAAAATTCCTTTGCTTTTGTTACTTTATTGACACATTTCAATCTTCTGTGATTACACATTCACATTGATACAGAGATTGTTCATGTAATACTGGTTTTAATTCACTCATACTGCAAAGTATTTTTAAAAACATCTGATAAAACAAAGAGAATAGAAATAAGAAAATACTAAGGCAAGAATACATTTTTTTGAAATAAATCCTCACATGAATAATTTCAATATCCAGAGTTAGAACCAGTAATTTTTTTTGTACCTGTCCAAGTTCTTCATTGAGATTGGAAGTACGAGCCATTGCAGCAGTGTCTGTAGGTTCGTAGTGCATGTCTATGTCCTACAGATAAAAGAAAGTACATATATTTATAAATCAGCCTTACAAAACATCTTAGAAAAATCTAGCACACAAATAGAAAAGTGCAGAAGACAAGACCAAATGTGAATAGATCTACTTAAGATTGTTTCAACGTGGGAAGCCACAGACACTATCAGATCATTTCCAAGAGTCCCCAGAAGAAATAAGATTTTCTCATGGGAGATTTTGCTCAGATTATTTCTAGTGATCTGTATTATTGAAAAATTGTTGACCCACACATTTAAAATTACTTTAGCAATAAGCAGAAATACTATACTGTGACTCTTAGGGAGAAGTCAGCCTTACCTGCTTCTACTATATGCACAACCAGTCATTTCTAAATAGCAAAATAAATCTATCTTGAGATAAAAACATGAAGATAAATTTGAAAGTACACAATAAATGTAAGATACAATTCATATAATGTGAGTACTTTTCCTCTTACTTGTTAAATAAACATCAGTTTGTTTTTAAATACAGTAAAAGATTAAAACACTGTCAAATATGGCAGCGTAGTGCCACATATTGCAGATGACCAACTTCTCCATAGAAATATAATCTACACACAAAGAGAAATATTATTTAAGATAAATGTCCAGAGTCCCACATTAGGATACATTAAACACAACTAATCCCTCATAATGAGAAACTGGGGCAGGAAGAGAAGTTAAAACTGTTTCTGATGTCTTGTATAAACAGTGGCAATCTGCACATTCAAAATGGGTCTTTAAAGAATATTTATTTTAAAAACCAGCTGACTGCTCACAGAAGTATTTAACTTTTAAAATAAAGCATGTGCTTCAGCTGCTACTTCACATGCATTCTTATCTATATCTCCATGACATATCTCACACATACAAATCTATTTCACACATTTAATCAAGGAATCAGATTAAAGTGTTCAGAACGCTACAATAAATTGACATTCGGAAAAAAATGGAAAAATGGAAGGTATGTTTACATGGCTTTAAAGAAAATAGCTCACTCCCACCTCAATCAGAGTAAACCATTCATTTTCCCCTCTAATTAATTTAAAAAAAAAATTAAAGAATGCCAAAATGATCTTTATATATCTCATAAGTGATAATACTAGCAGACACTGCCTTTTTACAATAAACCCCACACCATTAAACTAGGATTGTGCTTGGAAAAAAATAAGCAAAATGCCAAAACAAAATTCCAGAGTCTGGAAAGAAAATATGGACAAAACTCCCCAGCACTGCAAAACATATTCTTCTGATAATTCTGAATGGAACTGATACCTGAATATCAATAATGAGAAAGTAAAAAGCACAAAAACACTGTCAGAGACTGAAATGGTATAGGTCACGGCTTAAACACTGACATGAAAAGCTGCACCACTGAAGCCCACCTTGAATGGGCCCCCTGAATAAATTCTTGGACTGTGAGTTAAGCCACCTAAGAGAACTTGAGATAAGATAAAGTGACACTTTTGTTCACTCATCTCAGGTCTGTGAAGAAACAGATAAGGCTGGGAGAGCATCCACAGGAGGGCCAAGCCCAGCAGCTGTCCCAAAAATCATCCCTGGCTGGCTTTGGGCTGGGGAAGGCCACAGCTCTCAATTTTATCTCCTGCTGCCAGGTTTGCACAGACTCCCCCTCCCACCAAGGCGGGAGGAGGAAGGCCTTGCGTATGTGGGGCAAGCTCTGGTCAGAGGTAGTGAACATCCATTCTCCTTTACACAAACTGGCTCAGCTGTGAAACAACCCTCCATCACCACAGAAAAGCCACATCCACAGGACACTCATGTGAGGGGCAGCTGAGGGGTTGTCACAATCATCAAAGACCCTCAAAGTGCTTCCCAGACTCATTCCTGAGGCCTTGCTTCAGAGCACTGCACGTGATGCAAAATGATGCAACCGATCCAGAGTCTTACCAGAGACAGCACCAAACTTGCCCTGGGCGTTTCCATCTGGCCCAAACCAGGCTGGTTAATAATCTATTGAATTCTGTGCCTTTTGAAGGGGTACCCTTGCCACCAAGACCAGATGGAGAGGACTGACAACACATCATTGGGACCCATGGAGGGTGTGATATATTTCTACTTATCTACTTAATCTGTCTCTCTCACTCTTCCTGTCCCCCTCATCCCCTCTTTTTCTATTTCCTTCTTTCTCTCTCATTTACAATAAAATACATAAATTTTTTGGTATCAACATTAACCTCATTTGGTTTTGATCATGTTTTAGGGGAATACTTGAACCTGAAGTTTCTATCTGCAACCCACAGAAGGCTCACTTTGCTCCTCTACAAATAAAGAATAAACCAAAAATCAATCTGGTGCAGCTATCACAGCACTAAATGAAATAATTTATTATTACCTCCTCAAATTCCACTAACAATAAATAAACAGCATTTAGAAAACATCTGAAAAACATGTATACATAGAAAAGCAATCCATCATTTCACTTACTTGTGAACCACTTGATTTTAGAAATCAATTCATATTATAAAAATAATATTTACCCAGTTTATGAAATATGCCTGGATAAATTTAACAACTTCAAGTGTAACCAACAAGCTGATTGGAATAAGATTATTGAAGAGAATGATAAAAGTCAAGAAATTCAATCCAAAGTTGCTTGCTCCACCATCTGCCAAAAAACAAAGTAAGCAAATAAATATTTGAGACTATACTTAGAAGTATATATATGTACTGTATTCAAAACATTGCATTAACAGCTGATTTTTAAAGTGTTCTATGAAGAAACTTTGGAATTAATTACAGTATCGCCTATATATAAGACCTTCACCAGAGTTAAGGACCTCTATTATAATAGTGTTCAAATTCAGCGATCTTTGCAATCATCTCCCATTTCTGAAGAGCAAACTTACCAGCCATTCCCTCTTTTGCTACATTTTAAGATCAAAATCTAGGAATATCTATATAAGCAACCAAGTTCTAAACTCAAAATATTACAGTGTTATATTCTGAAAGGTGGAAATATGTAGTGGAATGAATTTTTTCTCCATCCACCATTGCACAATCATATACTCTCCCTCAACAGAGCAAAATACTATGAAAAAGGTAAATTCAAACCCCACGAAAGGAAGATATGAAATCAGAGAGTTTAATGAAAGTTCTAAACAACTGGAAATGTGAAAATTAACATATGAAACAAATAGTTTTATACTACTCTTTCCTTAAAAGTTTTTATTTCAAAGATAACTCTAGCAGTAGCACCTTTGAGAGGATGTGAATGGGAAAGTCTGCCCTGCAGTACAGCAAAACGGTAAAAGATGGAGCCTGCCTAGCTGTATTCAAGGTATCTCCAAGAAAAACAGCCTCAGATAGGTTTGCACTGTCTATGCAATCTGGATTTGGTTGTCACTCTAAGATCCATGAAAGAAGGTTTTGGAGACTTTCACTAATATCTATTCCAGCATCAAATGAAGTACTAGTCTGAAAGACCAGGGAGCTAAAAAATTAAATAAATAAGGAGAAAGGGGGATAAAATGCTTCTTACATATTAAAAGCACCTGGTACTGGAACAACTATATGGTGAATACAGCCTTAAAGGACATACCTCACAAAACCCAACACAATTCCATTTAATCATGTGGCATACATCAGAAAATAAACTGACATGGATAATCAGTTGAGAACACACAAACTTTTGTATTTCCCAGAAAAGAAAAAAAATGCACAGATGAAGCACATCTAATGCCATTCTTTGATATTACTCAAAATTGTCAATATTCTATGAACTATTTCACTTTTTCTTACCTCACTAGAACCCCCAAAAACCCCTCTTTGCTGACTACATTCAGAAGCCTTGTACTGAGGAGCTTTGTTTCAATTCTGGTTCTGTCTAAGTAAAAAAGGCTCTAAGAAATTCTGCAAACATGAATAATTGACTGGAAAGCATATTCATGAAAGCTTCTTTTAAATCTTGTTTCCTCTCAGAGGGTCAGACTATGTCAATATGTTGCATGCTGCCATGAAGGCCTGCTCTGCATCCACCTTACATACAGCTGCCCAGTACGATATGTTAGATGAGACCTCTTTTGCCTCTTTTATCTTCTTTAGGAGAAGTCTATTAAGGTCTGCTATTAATTAGTTAATGCCCCACACAGTAAAAATTATAAAGCCACAGCATCACTTCCTAAGACAAGCAAGTTTAAAAATTCAGAGAATTCACTGCAGTTTTAAATATAAACTATTGGTAACAGCTCAGAGAGGTTTTAGTCTGAAGTCTGGGAAGCTGACTGTTTATGCCAGTGGAATGCTGATACAGACCTCACCGAGCTGCAGAGATGAAGTGCCTGAAAGAAGCAGAGACAAACAAATCATCCTGCCCTTCCTCAATTTAGCAGGAGCTCAGATGGCACAGTAAGGCAAATTTTATACTTGCTGTGATATATCTAGCCTAATGACTTTAGTCAACAAACAAAGAAGAGAGATTGACAAAAAAAACACTGCAAGGGAAGTCAATAATCCTCCTTTCCAAGTATAAAAGGCAACTGAATACTAAAATATCAATATAATATTTTGAATCTTACAATTTAGATCAAGATACCAATCTCTTCCAGTATGCCTTCGGTTCCATATAGCTGAACCAATAGAGCAGATCAAAGACATGGCAATAAGGATGCAGAACAAAATCAAAATCTGAATATTCGTAATTCGTTCCACATTAGACATTTTAAGAGGTGGACTTGTTGAATTCTGTGAAAGACAAAAACCAACAGTGGCTATTAAATATTAGATGAGGCAACACGGTTCTTGCTTTTCAAATTACATGTTACTGTATCCTTTTGTAAATATTCTCCCAAATACATCATCATCATCATAAATGCCCTAACTTTTACTTGAAAAACCCCTCAGCATCTTATAAATCTATGAATTACAGCTTTAGAATTGTGTCACTAGAAGTTTAAACAATCACACAGAACTCTGGTAACACCAAATAGTTAACAGTAAACATTAAGAATTAATGTGCATACACCTTGTCAGTGCAATAGAAGACAGCTACTAATACAGACACACTTTTTCAAGTCACTATTTTACAAATTAGAAAAGCGATAAATAAAACATGAATGACCAATCTAAAATTCTTTTTTCCCAACATGTGCATCTCATATTTGATATTTCAAAACACATTAGGTAAAGTAATATCAGTCTTTACCTTCCCATTTTATTTTCTGACTAGAAAGATTACCTTTGTACTCAAAAGAAAGCCCCACAAGAGGACAGTTTTAGGAACAGTCAAAAATAAAAGAAGACAAACCATGATGATAGAAATTGCTAATAAAATAGTGTTCAATCAATGACTATACTTACTAGTGGAAAAACTACTTTGGGACTGAGTGACTAAAATAACAAGAAATTGCTTTATTTTTATTGCTTTTAATTAATATGAAAGATGCTTTATTATTGACATTTGACTACTATATTGAATCAAGCCATGTTTCTATACCATGGAATGGTAAATTAAGGTAATAAACCAGATAGGTCAGAAAAAATCCAAGTGACAAACCTGCATAAGTTTTGTGTCATGTCCAGTATAGACAACTATCCCGTGAACCCACTGAGTATTTCTCAACTGAGCTCCTCGTAGAAGAATCTGATCAGATCCCAATGGAACAGTACTAGAAGTAAGAAGTTTTACATTTTAACACTAAGCCAATCAATGTCAATGAATAAACATATTCAGCAGTTGTTAAAACTAATTTCTCAAAATTTATGCGATTATTGTTAATATGTTAGGAACCTAATTTTCACAGTTAACTTTTTGGGAGTTTTGACAGAAAAAACTTGACAGGTAAAAGCCAGGCTAAAAATCTAAGTTTCCAAAAATATTACTTACCACTTAGTTTTTATTATAGACTACTAATTTCAATATGGTACTACTAACCAAGTATACTGAAAGTAAAAATGTCTAATTCTCCTGTGATTTATGATTATCAATTTTTTTCCTAAACGGTCTCTCACAAAAATGATTTTCAAAATCAATTTTCAAATGAAATAATTTTGTGAACTCTCAACTTAGTCCACTCTTCTACTGAAATAACCATCCTTTATGAACACAGTTATTTAACATTCACAATAATATTTCATGCGCCTCCTTTAAACTGCAAAACCAAGTATATTTAGTTCTGTTATTCTTTTAAAACTGTGTGTAGTAGAGGAGCAACATACTCTCAGAAGACATTGGAAACACTTAATAGTCTTAAATTCAGACAGCTGTCTTTATACATATAATTTAGGTCAAATTTTTCTTAAAGTACAAAAATTTTAGATAATTATTACTCTTTTCCTCTGACAAACATGTCCAGTTTGGTACTTTTCTTTCTAGAAATACCAGCTGGCAGTTCAGACTTGTCAAAAGTGCTCTATTGTTTGGAATTCTTACCTAAAACTATCTCTACTTGTTTAAAGCAACACATTATTAAAATCAGAGATTGATCAAGGACAGCAGCTGTATCTCTGATATATAAAATATAAAGCATATGAAAAAGCTACGATATTTAGTACTATTTTGGGTAGTTCAAAGAGTATGGTAAGCCTCAGTGAGCGAGATTCAGGCACTAATTTCTTCTGGATCATCATGTCTCCTCCTCCCATGCAAACTTTTAAGATTCAAACACTGCAAGTAGAAATTATACCTCTCCTAAAATTAACAGTGACAAACAGTTTTTTGGAATCAGCTCTTGAAGAAATGAAGAAAAAATTATTCTGGGAAAATATTTGAGTGCTTTTCTATAAAAACCAAACTACTAACAAACACCACTTCACTGCAACCTGGTCCACTTAGCTTTCTAGGAAACTAGCACAGAGCATACTGACTG
Organism: Eopsaltria australis; assembly: GCA_034509425.1. Classification (NCBI taxonomy): domain Eukaryota; kingdom Metazoa; phylum Chordata; class Aves; order Passeriformes; family Petroicidae; genus Eopsaltria; species Eopsaltria australis. The sequence continues at coordinate 266,202 of JAVTVJ010000610.1, forward strand.
TTTAAGGAATTCTTCTCCCCAGCAAGTAAGTGTATCTCAGCAACTGAAATGCTGAATGATATTGCCATGGAAAACAATTTCCAGGTGCAGGCACCGCATCAAAAGAAGGTATTGGAAGAGAAAAGTGAAATATAAGACATATTTACTGATATTAAATATATTTAGTGATACGTACTTGCTTTCTAAATCTAAACTGTCCTATTCTTGTATTTCATATATGTTTGTATCATGACAAAACCAGGAGACTAAAGGTTCTTTCAGGTATGAAAGGAACCTCGGGAGTTGAATTACTCAAGAATCATTAAGAGGGACTCCTGTTGCTATCAAAGACTGCTTCTGCACTTGTGTTTATTTGCACTACTTGATTAGAACCATTCTAAAACTTTAGAACCATTAATCAATACAACACAGACATTTCAGTTAAGGAATGGCTTCACTATCACTCTAAGAATAAACAGATATTTTCAGTCTATTAACATTAACATGTATGTCACAGAAGATGAAAGAAAAAACTTTTTAGGCTATATGCAAGTCTCCCATAGATAAATTAGAAACTTTTTGAACTGTGGTCCTTCTCTGAACACCAAGACTTTCTGTCCCTTTTGCTATTAAATGAGAGGAAAGCAGAAGTCAAAACCTTCACCTCTTAATTCTTGTACTCCTTCAAGAGTCAGGTAAGTTCCAAGACTCCTTCTACCACTTCCTGATCTTTCTCTTTGTTTTCCTTTTCTAAAACCTGTGAAGAATATGTTTTAAGGTCCTTTCTATTGCAGAATCCACTGACTTTTTTTTTTTCCCATCAGTACAGTGACTATCAAATGGATTCTTCAACTTGGACAGGACTTTATTCTGAAGAAGGTTTTACTGGGAAGTCAGTCAGAAGAGAATAGGATTCCAGACACTGAGAGTTGTCTCCAGAAGAACTGGTACAGAGATTAAGATGAGAACAGAGAGCAAAGCACCCAGGGGCACGGAAAGCCCAGATCTGACAGGTGTCATGTGACTAATACTCAACATTGTGATCACACTCCGCTCTAATGAAGTGATGGTGCAATGACTCAACAGAGATCTAGAGTGCCTTATTTCCCAGCCTCAGCCTTCTTAAAATGGATCCAACTCATTTCATTTCTCTTGTATTTTACCTAACTACTGACACTCACCAACATGATTGAGTCGTATTCAGTAAAGGATGCTCTCAGTGGGGAAAGATGCTTTTAGAATACTTTCCTGTTAGAGCTGTCAAGGGTATACTAAGAGCTAGTAATTTCTGATACACATGTGAAAACTTAAATACCAAAATGTTTTTGTTAACAAGTATACTTCACTCTTATCCAAAATTTAAGAATGTCTTCAGGAAAACATTTACTTTAGGTCTGGATAACCAGAATCTGTCCTTGTTTTGCACTATGCCCTCACCGTTCTCTGAGCCACTGCCTAGTCATCATTTCATATAAACCAGGCTAAAGAACTTTTCTCCTTTCTCTAATTGTCTTCATGAACTAAAACCAAGCTGACGTGCTTCTGTATACTCATGAGCATAATAAAGAGTTGCACACTTTGGTGACAAGGGTTAGCTCACTCAAAGGGTGAGGATAGCAAGAAAACTTTTGCCTCTTTTATTGCACAAATTTAGCCAAAAGGCAAAATAACTGTAATGATGTTCTGTCTCCTTGAATACTGGGTATCCAAAAGGAAAAAAAAGAACCCTCCCTTTTTTTTTTTTTCCTTTTTTTTGAGTTGCTCTCCCATGAAGAGAAAAAGACTGAAAAGGTCAGCAAGATACAACATTTTTGGCACTCCAATGACTTACATTAAGTGAAAGAAGAGAAAGACACATTTTCAGTATCCTCTACTGCTTTTGTAAGCATGTTACAATGGTAATGGATAAAGTGTAAATCTGAACTGCTGGACCTATATAATGTGGTAGGAAGGTCAAAAGATCTGGCCAAATAAATATCTATTAGATGAATTTGCGCTCCCTCTAATATGGGCAGAAAAAGAACATAACCCTCATTTTTTAGGTTGAAGTAAGGCCAAGATCTAAAAAGAGTTACTTACCTGCAATTCTTTTTCACTGAAGGTAAATATTATATTAGAACCACACTTTTGTAACTATCCTACTGCACAGGAACTATCAGCAAAATATTCTGAAACAGAATTTCTCAGATGAAAAATTCCTTGACCAGCAGATGGCGTCCTCCTACACATTTTTGAGGCATAATAGCCATCAGCATATTCAACATTTATTTTTTTAACCAAATTTTAAAAATTAAATTACTAGATCAAAAAGGAAAGTAGATTTTTCCTTCTAGCCAGGGAGGAAGAATGAATGTGTGGATCTGTTATAACTATTACCTTCAGAGAAGAATTACAGGTAAATGTTTTTCTCTTCTTAATGACAAGTACAGTGGAATTATAATAGATCCACACTCCTGCGACTGAAAAATCCCAGAATGCACCTGTAAGAAATTAGTAAATAAAAAATGGAATATTAAGGGGAAGAAAAAGAGGTATTTAATAATTAGTTAGTACTATATGTATCAGTCTAAAACCACAAACATGAACAATATGGAGCAATAAATACCTACCAAATAAATAATAAATACTGCAAATCTTTGGGAATGAAGGATTGAGCAATTCTGGATCTAGCAATAAATCTTCTGTGAACCCACAGAGGACTCTGAATATCAGCATTTGGTAAGCTTTTCAGGACTTTAAGGATTTTTTAAGCAGTTGTACAAGCAAGTGTATTGTAAGCGCACATTTTCTATTTTTAAAGGAACATACTCTCAGTAAACTAAAGTCTTAAACATTTTTCAGCTACGAAATCAGAAGAATTTGAGGTATACAGCAAGGGACTCTGTTCCACCCCAGACTTAGACAAACAGAAGAAAAGAACAATTTTAAAAAAAGACAAATTATTTCTATTCAGCTTCTGTAACAGATGACATGCTTAAGAAGTGAGTTACTAGGTACATATTGCAGAACTGTCAGAATTTGATTAGCACTCTCTTCTATTATTAATACCGAATGCTTTCTGAAGGACAATTAGTAAAAATAATCAAGATGTAGACATTAGAAGTAAGGTTTTCAAAAGAGTAAAGTCTATTGGAGAAGACATAAAAAAATATTTACTATTCGTATTTTTATTTCAGTAGTTTAAGAACACACAGCTATCTACTGTCAGACTGAATCTCCCAAGATCTTCTTCCTTGTGTTTACATACCCATGCCCATCCAGTCTGATGTTTCCAACAAAGTCATAGAGATGTCGGTTTGGGCTCTCACACTCAATTCTGCCAGAGAGTTGCATCAAGCTTTCCGTGTCCTTGATGTCTGATGTTAGTGGTAAACCCTGTAAACAAAATTAATTTGTCAGGACATTAAAAACACTATCTAATAACAAACCTACATATTATAAATCTGATTGTGCAAGACCAGAAAACAATCATCCCTATGGAAGCAAAATGGGCCAGCTCCACTTTACTGTCGCAACTGGGTGCTACAGTGAAAAAGTCACCTTAGCATCTGCAAATACCCTGACCAAGACAGGGTCATAATCCATCACAGAGCTCAGCAGGAATGTCCCTGCACAGTGACAGCACACTCAGTCAAAATCTGCTATTGTCCACCTGTCTCTGAAGGACAATTCTGGCCCCAGCAGCTGCTTTCTACAGGGCTTCTGCCTCATCATCTATTCTCTAGAAACAAAGTCAATATCCTAACTATTTATGTTCCTTCCTATTTTCCCAAAGAAAAACCCTAAAACAAAGCACAAAAATGACTTAGGAGTACACAGTCATTCTTCCACTTTCATGATGCCAATAATCCATAGCTTTTTATTCAAACCACTACAATTTCAGAGTCTTCTAAAACATCCACTAATGTAATAAAATGTTTTTAAAAGCATTAACAGACAAAAATAATATTAGCAATATTCTCAAAAATGAAATTCCTACCTGTCGAATTTTTAAGTTTGTCTCACCATCTAAGTTAGATGTTTCAATGTAGCACATGGCCTGTGGTTCACTATTAAGAGAAAAAAAGTCCTGAATTCAAAATTATAATGGCAAAATCCATAAACTTCCTGTAATCTTGTAATACTTATTTATGCAAACAGGTTTGTCTTATCAAATCTTCAGAACCATAATAATTTACAGCCAAATCTACAAAAACTAACAGTATTTTACATTTTCAGAGAAGTTTGCCAAAGCCTATTTTCTTAAATGAAACACTGATGAAAGCACTGTACACAGCAGAAGTGTTCTATCTTTACACATGAGATTATGATATGGGCACAGCACAGTGCATTTGTAGTGCTTACTAGAGCAGGCAGCAGGAGTTTAAGATACAAAGGTTTCCTTGCAAAAGGTTTTCTTATAAAAGAAGTCTAAATTATGGATAACATACTTCAGTTTTTGAAATATATCCTCCTTCTGCCATTTCAAAAGCTTTTTTATAAATTAGAAGTATTAAATTCACGCAGAATATTACTACCTGAATGATTCATCTACTTGATAGACACCAAGAAATTTCTAAACTACACCAGTCAGACCCCATTTTCTGGGCATAAGGACAAGACACCTACCCTTTAAGACAGAAAAAAGTTTTGATTCTGAAAAGGATCAAATAAGTCATAAAAATCCTTTAACACTCAAAGGAATAAAGGTTTACTGTCTATACCACTTGAAAGCTCTAGTGTTTTCCTTCCTTCTAGCATGAAATTCAAGCATCAATTATTTTTAAAATTTTCTTTATTAGTGTAACAGTGGCTACAGGTAAGTGACTTAATTTTAGCTATTTGCATGATAAAGTTAAGTAGGTTATTCTAACACAATTTTACAAAGTACAAGCATTAAAATGTGAAAAATTATCATAAGGTGCATTCAGGCTACTGTTTTATTCCTGGCAAACTTCTCTAAAAATATAAATAATTTTATTTAGACTGTTTGGATAGAACCACATGTGTAAGACATTTTCACAACTCTAACATTTTTATTAGTTAACAATAAAAACCAAACAATATTTTTGTAAAGCACTTTTAAAACAAACTAAGGCAGCAAAGACATTTCAAGTGAGACACATGCTTAATTGCAATAACTGCAGCAGATTACAGTGACCTCCAAAGTAAGTTACAGTTAGATCAAGGCAGGCCCATTGATTGGTTAGGGAAAAAACAAAGTGTGGTAAGAGTGCAGACAATAGCATAAAGCTGACATGTCTAGGAAACATGCATTTTGTCACAATACACAAGAACAACGCTGCTTTTGCCACCACATGCAGCAGAGATTATGCAACATCCAAGTTTGTGCAGAGGGTCCTCTACCAGTCCTACCAATGTTAAACTATATTCTTTGCTGAAAATAGCGAGTTGGTAGAAACACATATATTCCTCTTAAACATATATTTACCCTGGTGTTCAACTGTGTTTATTCAATGACAACTTGTTTGATAAAATTTCATGGGAGTAGTGTAAAAACCAAGAGAAGTGAAGCAATTTTAACTTCTTGAAGTGTTATTGTGTATTTACACTTTAATGATCTGTACTTTCACAACTGAACCCTTTCTAATTTTATAAATATGCAGGTTTTGTTGGAAAAGGTGAACAGCAAAGCAAAGATTATCAACATGGCAGTGTTATTCATATTTGGTATATGAGGACCCACATACACATATCCTGTGCAACTACTTTATTCTAACCTTGATGACAGACTGATGAGATCAGCTGGGAGATGTTCCCCATTGGTCACTTTCACTACTTCCCCTACTGCCACCTACACATCCCAGTTTGAAATGATTAGAACAGAAAAATAAGTGACAGGGAAAAAAAACCAAACAAAACAAATGAACAAAGACAAAAAGACAGAGTTTGAAATTATTATTCAAACAATACATGTTAATTAAAATGTCTGATGACAATTTTTTCAAAATCTATTTTAATCAGGTCAGAAAAAATAGAGCTAGAACACTTTCATTTTTACTCAAGTGGTTTATTTTTCTGTAAGGCACAAACTTTACGCTGCAGAACACACTGACATTGTATGTAAACATATAACACTGCTTATTTCTCAACTGACCAAGTTTCTAGCCACTTTTTATATCAATTAAAAAAATAAAAACCCCAACAACAGATTTTCCACCAACTCTGCTGAAGAGCCAAGTAGTAAGTACCGTTTCTATGTAGACATGCTGAAAATGATTTTGTATTTTTTTTCAGTTTCATAAATTTCAGCGTACACTGAACTAGCAAGAACCACACAGAATTAAATCTCAGAGGTGTGTGTCCCTTCACTGTAAGAGATTATAGTTTCCTAAAATTATTAAGATCCTCTTGTTCTCCAGAAATTGCTGATAAAAAGAACCCAGTATTAATAGTTTGAATTAAAACCAGGCCTGCAGACTCGCATTGCTTTTGGAACCTAAAATGTAACTGGGCATCAATAAACACCTGAAAGCAAAACTGATGACAGTCTTCCTAAAGAAACAGGGCCACATGGAGATGGGAGATGGAGGAGAGCACATGCTGGTATGCAGGCAGAATTACAGGTCATGTAGCAGTACAGGATTCTCTCCCAGAAGAAAGGCCAAAACAGGATCCTAGTAATAATATAACTAGAAGTTTTAGCTGGAAGAAATGCCTGAACTGGGCCTAGAAAAGCAACCATGATTGAAAGAGTCCTCGTTGCAAACTGGATCCTGGAAGAAAAGCTGACAGGAAACTTCAGTGTGAGTAATGGTCATGGTTGGACACACAGTCCTAATAAGGGCACTAAAGAGGACTTAAATGAAGTAGAAACAGTCCTGACCAAGTCCAGTAGCAGCTAACTATTATTTTCACCATCAACTTGTGGTATAAGATTCCTTCAGGGGGTACAAGGATTGCAAAGTAGGTTTTTCAGGCAGTTGATGTTTTCCCGTGTGTAAAGCACAACTGTGATGCAAGTGTCCTCCAAATTCGAAAGGGCAAAACTGTGAAGACACCTATGCATGAACTCAAATTTAGGGGATTACTCAGGAAGATTATGAAGAAGCTGCTCTGAGAGGATGCAATCTGTTCCACCTGCAAGACACTATGGTTAGCATGACAGAAGCTGCTATCAAGCCAATAGAACAAGTGTCCTTGCAGCATAGTGTATTGCCTGCAAAGTCCTTCGTGGAGAACTTATAAACGCTTCTCAAAGTAAAAGGTTTACAGAGGACACTCAACACAAGCTAAGTTATGACTAACATTAGCACTGAAGACAGACTGTGGGGAAAATTTACAGTATTATCTGGCAACTACTTTACACTTAATAAAAATTTATCATAGATGTTTTAGAAACAGCTACACTTAATTTTGAGATATAACGGAAGACAGAGAAACAATGTACTAGTCTATACCACAGTCTGTCAACAGAAACACAAAGGATGCTAACTTTATTAATTGTAGGCGTAAGTGGATTAATTAATTTCAGTGGAGTCATAGAGGGTTTATACCTAAATCATAGTCTTAACCATAACACTTCTGCTTGTGCCAGAAAAAAAAATTACAATACATTCACATTTAGACAATATTCATTAAAAAGGATTCTTAGAATATGTTGTCTGTTGACCTGATCAAATAGATGTTGAAAAATGTGCATCTCCACTTAAGATGTGGATTTCTTAAATAAAACTGTCCAAGGAAATGATGATAAACAACCTCTGATTGTCCATGTAAAAAGGGTCACAGCATGACATGCTAAAAATTAAGTCTTGCTTTCAACTGATGAAATTATTCATAATATATATATATTAGATAATAAAGTGAGTGTACAGACAGTGCTGATTTGATGATTCACATCTCATGTTCACTTTTTTCACTGATTCAATTATCAAACACGTGACGGTCTAATTTAAAAACCATTTCTGTTCCCTGTAATATATCCATTTTGATTTACTTATGGGATGAAATTTGTTGGGTACATACCAAAAAGCCAACATGGTTAAATATCGCAGTTGAGGACCAGTTTTTAGACAGAGAATCAGTCCTTTTTGTATTATATCCAACAACAAAATAACATACTACATTTTTCTTAGCGGTAAATTGAATGCCAGTGTCATTTCAAAACTGCAACTGTCACAGTTTAAAAAAAATTGTCTTAAATGATAAATGACCAAATGAACAAAAGACTACACTTCAGAACAGCAGCACTTTTGTTTATTCTTTATTTCCTTGGAGCAATCACAAATAAATAAATAAATGCAGGGTAGAGAAACCAGCCTCTACACTATAAGCATCAGTGGGCATCTCTACCTTGATGAGAGCAGTACAGTGTCAGCAGGTATATACTCTTTGCCTTTTATTATAACTATATCTCCAACATCTACCTGAAAGAAAACTGGGAATTGGTTAATGGTCTCAAACAAAATGTATTATCCCCTTGTTTCAAGCACAGTAAATATTTACCTGCTGAATTTGCTAGCAAGACTCTTAGAAACTCACACACTTAGAGAAGTTAGATTGTACTACTGGAGTTCTGTCAAAAGTTACTGAAATTCTTTGGAAATCTAATCTTTAATAAGCCTAATTAGCCAAATAAGCCTAAACTTTAATAGCCTTCTCTATGCAGTTCTTTAATTTTACTGGTTTTGTAAAATACTTCAGTGAAAGACTGAGTTAAAGAAGTTAACTTCAGTGAAGTTTAGTTAAAGAAGAAATTAATCTCACCTAAGTCCACAGTTTTGTTGCATCACACTATATCCTTGCTTCTTCAAAGCTATAAGCCAATTTCATCTTAACCTTGCCTTCAAATTGTGGTGGGTCAAATTTTCTTCAAGTTTTCAGGGATGGAAACCATTAAAACTAAGTGACTGGATGGTAGCATAACATTTAGTTCTTGAAAGATACCTTTAAGAGTCCCTTCCTAACCACTGCATAAAAGTCTTTAACGTTCTCATGATTTAAGCCAATAAAGTTCAACAAAAACGCAAAGTAACTAGTTTCCATAAAGAAGTTTCTACCTTGGCAAACCACTTAATACTAAGGAAGTGAGTAATTTTGCCACAGCCATCATATTATTCAACTTATTTCCACTGAACTTAACGAGTCTGAACTCATGCCATCAAACCTGACTCGACTTAAAAGTATGTTTTGAGAGACAACAACAATAATAAAAAACCAAATATCAACAACAACAAAAAAATTACAAGAGATTATACATTCTCCATAATAAAAATTATTTTTATCATTAACAATTACATGAAGAAATAAAACAAATATTTAATATGCATTCTGCTCTAAAAATGACCAGTGAAGACACACACCTTTTCCCAGTGGACAATCTCCCATGCACCATTTCGTAGTACTAAAAAAAAAAAAGGAAAAATAAAAATTTCTAGTCATACAATCTAATTGCAGTATACAGGTATGTGCTAGATTCCTTATGAAAAGCCACACAGACACATCTCATTTATGTAATATTTTACAGCATGCCTTGTTTCTATGAATTCAGATCAAGCATTTAATATATATAGCACATATTCTTTATAACAGTTTTTGTACCATTGAATCTTATTACAAAGTCAATTAGAACATTTTACAGGGCTTGAGAATAAACCTGATAAAGGTTTTATGATGCGTTTTCCAAAATAACTCAGTAATTGGAATAAAAAGTTCCAAAGTTAAAAAGTTATGAAATTATTGGGGGGGGGGGAGGTGAGAGGAGTATCTTCAAGATCCATAAAAAGTGCCAGGAGGCTCATTAGAGTTTATTTTTCTGCTGTTATTGGCATACCAGAGAACTTTAGGATCACTACAGTCACCCCCTCCACAAATATACTGAAAGTATCCCATGCTATTTAGAGTAGTATTTAGTATAGTTTTTCCCTGGTAGTCGCAATTAATATTGTTACCACATTCCACTATTCTACTTTTAAGTGTTACTATTATGATACAAAAAAACATGCCTTGTTGCCAGTTAATTGCTGAGATTGTGTTTTCAGAGAATAATAAAAGTTTTTTAGCCCCCGTTATTGAAGATGGATGTGCGAAAAGAAAACATATTGCTATGTATCAATACTCAGATAACTTTAAAAGATTGTTCCCTTACATTGTGTATTCCAGCTTTCAAACCGTCAGGAAGCTTAAGCTCCCAATCAGAACCAAATTCTTATGCAAGACTGTGCTGACTTCAAAAAAGTGAATCAAAATCTGGGACTACACGTAGCCTTTACATTTAAGTCTTCCTGGAGGTTCTGTCCAGACTGACTCTTCTTCTTGTGTATCTCAATATCTGCAGACATTATTTAACCTGCTTCATAATTCTTTCTGCTTAATAAGTCTTCGCCTTCCTTCTCCCAAATTTATTATTATTCATATGCTCAGGGCAATGGTAGATTTTCTGACACTAAGCAAGGTATTTTACTGACTGCCTCACCAACCAGCGGACCATTATACAAAAATCTGTTTTGACAAACCATTTTCTGCCACTAGTAAAACTACAGATTCAGTGTGATGTCTGGTTGTAATACTGTCCTAAGGAACCCAAGACATTTGATAATTGTGCTGCCAACTACCTATTTCCATCCTCTTGTGTCAGCTATACTGCTTATAACACAGCAATACTGATTCGTAGGGCCATGGCACCAATCAGATGCAAGAACTGATAAGAATTAAAAATATACCCTGCAGCAATCCAGACAACTAAGTTTCACGAACAGTTACAGTATAACTGCCAGTGGAGTTCTGCAGATCTGAAGTATGTCACCAGACGTGGCCAGGGGCTTTGTAAGAAAGAGCTTCTGGCTGCAGAGGGAAGGTCCTGTCCTGCTGTCACCTCATGCCAATGCGCATGCCCTCACTGCTTTATGCATGCTGCCTCCAGGATTTGCTGGACCCCTTCATGAGCCAGTTTAATCCACTCCATGGAAGGACACTATCATTTTTTCTTTCTGGATTTGTTTCTGGCTGGTTTAACAGGTTAAAATCAGTTCACAAACAGATGAGTCAGACTCATGAAAACATGCTGAGCTACCTGAAATCTCAAGAGTACTCTAACCCTAGCTTGATCTGGTAAGCTCTTAAGGGCAATTAACACACACTAACATTCAGTTAAATCCATTTTCTCATGAGAACAAAGAAAGAAGTGGTGTTGCTATGCACCTTTTATATAATGATTAGAGAACTTGCACCACTTCTGTAGCCTGACTTTAGCATTTGTATCTCCCACTTTTCAGCTGTCTCTAACAACTAATTTTCAAAAGCATTTTCCATCTGCCCTACAGGAGGCTACTTCACCACAGTGCAGAAATGCAAATTTCATCCTGTCAGAATGTCTCATGGTGTCCTGCTTTATCGCACATGTATTCAGCCTGAGGCAAAAAAAATCATCCCCAATGCAGCCTAATACATCCAAATCCTCTGCAAAAGGTTTTTCATAGTAGTGGAAACTTAGTAATTACTTAAGGCTAACTGAGACACAGATTGTCATGCAGGAACAGAAAGTTGAATGGGGATCCATACACAGAATCTACATGTGCACATGTCATTGCACTAACAATTTTGTGTGTTTAAAAGGCAACTAGAGGTGGAGCTGGATATACGACGTACTATGCACATCGCTGCTTTTCAGGGTCACAGAACTGCTGAATACATGAAAACAAAGCAAGATAGTACCATACTGATTAACTTTTTAATTATTGCTTTGAAAATAGGTTGCATTTGTCAATACATTTAAAAACTGGTTTGTCAGGATGCCAGGATTAGTGCCGCACTTATGTGAATCCTGCATTAGCTTAAGAAATGTTTCTCAGTGCTAGCAAAATTTTATTTATCTTCAGCACACATTTAACTTCCAAGGTACTCTTCTTCATGCATGGAACATTCAGGAATCTTAGGAACAGTTACCAAAGACCCTGATGAGAGGTAATCATGAAGAACAGTCAGAAAGGAGAGTAAAACAAGTCTTTTATTAAAACTTTTTACAGTCTGGACAAAAAGAAAAATTGAAAAGGCATTTCAAGATTTCACTGCCACCAAAACGGTTGTTTGTAATCTCAAAAGCTATGAGTGGTTGATGAAAGAATTTTGGATGTCAATATCCAGTTTTCCTTTGCTTTATATGCTTTGCTAAGAGGTTATCTGTTTCTCCAGGTGTGTCCTCTGGAGATTCCTATTTCTGTGACTTCAGTCAATAGTTTTATCTCCACATCCTAATCTCTCCATACCTGCTATTGAGCTCAGTAGTTTCTACATGCTCAATAGTTTCCTAAGCTATCTTGCCCTCCCAGCCCCCATAAATTTTACAGTAAAGATTTACATACAATTTACATAGGCTTTAAAATTTGTTTTCAGTATTCAGCAGTGCTGAAGAAGTGTTTAACTGATGACTACATTTCTGCCTAATTTTATTATATATTTAGAAGGATTCCACGTAAGATTTTTCTCTGTGGTATTTTTCATATTTTCTGCATTCAAATTCACATGACACTGCTGTTCATAAAAACAGAACTATTTCCACCAAGAGAGGTCTACCTCAAAACAAATAACATAAAAAGTTGAAGAGCAGCAAAGCAGGAACCTAAACTTTGACTTCCTATCTGACAAGCATGTTTAGGATATACTAGTATCTCTCTCACTTTCTGAGCTAAAATAATCCCGATTTAATACCACTTTTCTTTATCAAAATCTATTAAAAAATCACACGCCAATGTTTTGTTTAGGGTACACTGGCTGAGTATCTCATCATCTCTAATCAAACCGTTACAATGATTTCATAAAAAAACCCCAACAAATTAAACCCAAAAGAACTCCATTAGTCTTTTCCACAATTTTGAAGCAGCACAGAAAGACATTTCTATTTTTTGATGCTTCCTTCCTATTGCTGGCTAAAAAAAATTATGTGTGTACTCAGAAATGCAGTCTTTTAATTATAATGTAGGCCCATTAAATATACAAGTGACCATGATCTTTTAACAGCAACAGCATCACCTGTGCTACATGAGTAAATGTTCAAGTTTCTTAGGAACTTCACAATCTTAATCTAGAACATATTCTATTTTGTGGGGCTAATGTCACTGCAAATTATTATTTCAACTGTTTACATTAAAAACTTTGAAGTAATCTGCACATGTAATTTCCCACATGTCAGCAGTTAAAACTGTATTACTACCATGTGCAAAAATTCAACCCCCCTCCAAAAAAAGGTTAAAAATTTTCCTACCTTGAGTTTGTTTCTTGTTCACCACATTATCAGCTTTATGCCTTTTCTAAATTAAAAATGCAGAATGGTTAAGGACTTGTGTTGATAAGATAAAGCTTTCATACTTCTAATAAAAACACATCTATTACCCTTTCCTACTCATCTATTCAATACACCACGTAAATATTTAAACAGGACTATTAATTACTTGCATAGTTACGAACACCAGGAAAGTCACACCCAGCACCAGATGAACTGTTCTGTACTAAAATATCCTTTCATGAGGGCAATCTCTATCTAAACAAGTTCTTTACATAAGGAACTGGTGCATTTCAATACTGTAACTCTGTCCTTTCCTGGAACTGGGAGATGATTCTACCACAGCAAAGATCATGGAACAATTCTTCATCTAAGTGTCTTACACAGACATCTGAAGTCAGGCAATGACTGTAATGTGTAAACATGACTCCACTTCTACAAAGTGGCCTGCAGACTTCAACAACAGTAACAAACAGACAAACAAACAAAAAAAAATCAATAGCACACCCCTCCAAACAGGCCATGATGTCCCTCAGTTTTAATATAGCTGTGAGAAATCTTTTGACAATAATCTTTTCATACAGCTATTACCAAGCAGCATATTCAAGGTATGACCAAACTCAGATACAAAAGGCTTAGGAGAGTAGTAATTTAAACACACTATTTAGGACTAATGAACTCAGTTTTTCCTGAGCAGGAACATGCTTTAGAAAATTAATTTAAATAGAATTAACTGATTTAGGTACACTTTTAAAACAGATGTTCAGAATTCATGCCTTTGTGATACAAACAAAATCAGAAGCAATCTTGTAAGATGAAAGAAAATTAGGTCCAGCTACTTAAGTGATTTATTGCCAATAAAATGTTGATATGACTCTGAGCTAACAGGTCTTAAAAGGCCACCTTATAATTTTGCAAATTTGAAATATTATTTTTTACTAGATTTTCACAGATTACCAGCAGATTCTCCTTTCAAAAAGATGGCTGACTGTACAGCTAAATAACCTCTGATCAAAGGGAAAGGGTCAAATAACTTGACCAAAGCAGATGTCTATTTGCCCACAGGGTGAATCTCCTCCATTCTGAGAAGGTTAATGTCCAGTGCTTTCTGAGGTATGATGGGTGAAAATCATTGGAAACAGCTGACAATGTAGCACTGCATGTCACAAATCTTGCTAGCACCTTTGAAGCATATATGGAAAACACATGCTGATCATCTTTCTCTTCTTGGTATTTAATTCCAGAAAAAGAAACGTTTGGTTCTTGAGCTAAAAGTATTATTTTGATAAGTATATTTATTGATATCAATATACAAGGTTCCCATCCAAAAGCTTTAATATTAGATGAAGATTACCATTCCTGGAGATCCCAGATATCTCACTGTGTAAAAAAACTGAGACATAATGAAAATTAATAGTTAAGGGAAAACACTCTGAAAATTTTACTGTGCAGAAAGTGGTCAGCTTTCCCAGTAAAAAACCACTACAGTTGTATTGATTTCAGATATCTCTGTAGCATTTGGTAATGAGAACTTTATTTAGCTGGTATGTTCAAAACCCACTATACCTGATTCCTGTCTTTCTCCCCTGCCACACGAAACTGTACACTTCAAGTTACAAAGAGCAAATGGTAGGAATAAATAACAAAAGCGACTGGATGAGATAATTTTAAAAAGGACACTTTGTACAGTAGCAGAAGCCTCAGTTTTATATTTGCCTAGACACTGACAGATGGTGTAAGTCTGCAAGCATTAACAGCAGAATGGTTAAAAATATCTAAAAGAACATGAGTTGCATTTATGGCTTTTTTTCAAAAGGGGTTTTGTTTATGTAAAGAGAAAGTAACAAAGGCATTTAAGGAGAAGCTGACTGTAAGGCAGTAAAAACTAGAAATGCCAAATAGAAGAAAAATATTTCATGGAAACCTCATTGTGTCTTGCAGGAACACTCAACTCTGTGACCCAGGAGCTTCATACAATCTAGGGAGCCTACATCTTGCCTAGCATCCATTCACAGAGGTAACTGAGGAGAAAATCCAGTTGACTGCATTAATAGAGGCAGCATGTGACCAACCACTCTCCATTCCAAACCTCCTTTGCACCTCAACACTTTTCCTCTTGGTCATGTTTCTGCATATACACTGCAATTCTGCTCAAACACAGTAAATCTGATGTTCCCAAGGAGCACACTATTTTTGTGTAAGGAAAGACTACACTACCTGCAACCCTTTCCAAAACTCAAGAGAAGAGCCCACAAACAGGAACACTACTCCTCTAGTGGACAATACATTCTGCTCTATCGTGACATATCTAATGTCTTGTCCTTCTCATAATATACCTGCAGAACTAAAATAAAACAAAAGCAGATAAAGAAATTCTTAACATCTAGAGTAATCTGGTAAATAATTCAGATTAATTTAATTCCTTAGATACAAAAGACATCAATTAAAAGACTCAATTATTTTAAGCAATTTAAAGAGACAGGTTTCTATCATATGCTTCTAGTGAAGAGAGGGCAGGAAGGTACACAGAAAACCCCAGTATCTTTTGTATGAAGTGAAACAGAGACTGAAATTCCTTTCTCTCCCCTCAGAATAAAATAAGTCGGAATGGCCACTTCTGTGTTGACAATGTCCCAGCTTTTTAAAGTTCTCTTTCAATTCAAGAAGAAAGCAAAACAACCACTACCACAGACTGACTGGGAAGAGCCTAGGAAAGTCTGGCATAGGCTAGGCTCTGCCTAACAAGGACCAATTCTATGTCTGTTCCTGGCCATCAGGAGTCAGCAGATCAATGCTTAGGAAATAGATAGGAAACACTTAAGATAGGAAATGCTAACAGTAAATCGCACTGGAGCGGAGCAACAGGAAAAACTGAAAAGACCTATTCCCCATGCTGTCTACAAAATCATTAAAAGTTACAACAGTGGAACAAAGGATTTTATGCACGTGACATTAGAAATAAAGAGATGCATTAAATGCTTGGACCTGGATTTGACAACTAGGAAACATTTTTGTAATATTAGAAATGAAAAATGTAGCTATTTAAAAAATATTGCTATTAAATACTTACAATATCCTCTATTATCTCCTTCACTGCAGCTACAGCTAAAATAAATAAGAGAGGAACCAATGTTGTGTAGCGGCCTGTTGGTGATACATCTGGTATTTGCTATTAAAAAAAAAAGGAGAAAAAAATATTTTGCATTGCTGGTTGAAAACATTCTGAATACACGAAACAGTACTTTCTGTGCAACAAAGACAAATGATTTCACTTTTTAGACATGGTGTTGATTACTTCTAAGAGACATTTATAGTCTTCAATTCAAAAGCAGCTGATACAATAAAAGAACATTTGCATTTTAAGCAGGATTCAAGTGTTCAATGGTACTATTTCTTGAGGTTTTAGTGTTTGCAGAATACTCACCTTCCTTTTCTGTGTTTCAAATTGAATTAAAATACATATTTAGAAAATATAACTAAACTTGCTAACTTAGATTTTTGTTAGAGTAGACACTAGTCCAAGTTATTTTTGCTTCTTTACAGTTTTAATCTCTTTAGAGATATTTTTAATCATATTAGATATTCATTGATAAGCTTCAAATAGCTGCTTTCTGCCAAAAACCCCATTTTTGCTAACCAGGTGTGGACACAGATGATGGCAGGCAAACAGTATGTAAAGTAAATTGTGAGAAAGTGCAGCTGCTTATGTGATATACATGGATGGTTATCCACAATTATATTGACTAGAGTTCTTAATGGCAACACTGATAGTTGAAAGGACTGCTGTTTTAACAGACTTATTATGGGTAATGCAGTGTGACGACAATGAGAACTCTGCAAGAAAAGAGTACACTAACTAGTGGTGCCCCAAAGTGGTCAAAAGACACCCTCAATTTATCATAAAATGTTATGAAAACCAGCCAATGTTACTTATGAATTATGCACAATTCTTTCTGTTACCACCATATTGCCCCTTTGAAAGAAAACAAGATCTTATCCCATGTTTCTTCTAAGACCAATACAGATCTATCTTCCAGGTTACTGTAGATGTTTTTCAAGGAATTAAATGGAAATGAGGCAGAAAGTTACTGTTTGGCAAGTGACTCTATGTTGGCTACAGAGGAAAGGGATCTATCACTTCCTCAGCTATTCCTACCGTTTCATTCCTTCCTACATATATATCCAAATTCCCATTTCAACTGCATGTTATTTTGCAGACAAAATCTGAAAGCAAAAGGGTCACCAGCCTGTACTCCAATTCCATTATCCTCCATTTCTTTCTCCTGACAATGCAGTCTCACTGACAGCCTGAGACAGCAGTGGGCTTTAAAGTCCTAATACCCCACTTGCTAACACCTCTGAAACCTCATATTCTGTGTCTCTAAGTTTGAGCTGCAAAGTGGCACGACAGGGAACACTGCTGGACCACTGGATTAACTTGAGATGCCAGATAGGGTTAGCAGGATGGTTATTTAGAAGCCACAGGTTTGCAGGCAGAAAACCTAATGAAACCCTGAACTTTTTTCCCCCTAAAAAACAGTGTAAGCTACTTATGCAGGTGTATCATAAGAAACTGGCCCAAGCACTTAAAGTAAAAGCAAAGACATTGGAGTAAGGACAGAGGAATAAACTTTGACTTGCAGAAACATTTGAAGTGAGGAAGGAAAAAGTACATAGGGCAGTTTATGTGCCATTTTTCAGTATTTTTTATTTGGTATGCCGATTCCTAACACAATAACCTCCTCTACAGACAACTCAACGCATTCTAAACAATGCATTTGAAATCATGCAGAAAATGTGTTTTTATCAAGTGTATTTGAAATGCAGAACTAGTCAATGGCAATTATGACTGCACCTAAACACAGTTCAGTTTTTCATTTATCATCAGGTAATGCATTGAAGAAATAGTATATAAAAACTCCACAATGTTTTCAACTTCAACAATCACAAAACTAAAATACAGATGTGCAAAATGTTATGTACTTCTTCAAAAAAGTCTCAGTAAGTTGGGTCAGGGATTTCACTTTACAAACATATCTAATGAAGCTACAGTGGTGATACAAAATGTTTGCTTCCTTCCTAACCAGTACATTGATTAGCTGATTTACAGGAAATAGCTGCTGTAGGATTGGATCCCATGACTAGTTTCCTTTGTCCAGGCTCAATTTCAATCTTTATCTCTAAGAAAAAATAATCACTTCCCCTCAGCTGCAATTCCTGTCCCTCAAAAGAACTTACAGGAAAAAAGTTAACAGACTTCAGGTTTTTAGACAGTACCCTCTAGAAGAAATGCCAACTACAGATAATAGTTTTCTGTAATTGTCAGATATTTTTAAACTGAATTTTCTTTTCACAGATCTTTTTCACCCAACAGAATTTCAGCTATACTTAACCTGTTTTATACAAAAATCTTTGTGTGCATTTAGTTATCTCCAAGGAGTAAAAAAACCCATAAACCTAAGCACTTTATTAAAGATATGTCCACATGATACAGCTGTTCTGACAGGCCAGCTAGCTGGAAAGAACAGTACAACAACCTTAGTATCTCAGTATCTCTGTCTGTAATATAAATGCTCTCTTAGCAAATTTAAAATATTAGAATCTTATAGTTGATCTTACCTGAAGCAATGCAATAAAAAGAAAAAATGCATTAGCAGCTCTTCTGAACTGGGAATAAAGGAACCTTGGCAGGAATGTGATTATGTTGTACTTTGCTGTGCTGAGAGGAAGAGACAAAAACACATGCTATTATTACAGTACAAAAATTCTGCAAACGTATTCTTTCCCTCTCAGTTATACAAGCCTTCAAATGAAACAGTTTGCTTTTTGATTTTAAACTGATAAATATTGGATATTAAGTGTGCTTTTGCTAGGTGGGAAGAAGAGAATATAATTTATTCTAGCAAAACGATCTCTGCTAAGCCACCATCACAAAATATTTGAGCTCCCAGCTCTTTGTCAACCTTTAACATCTGTTTAAGAACAGACCACCACCATCTAAGGTCCTAAAACAATATATATGAAAACAATCATGCCAAAAACTTTTAAGCAAAAGACTTGTATGGATATTTTAACTTCTTTTTAAGTCAGTCATATTTACTTTGACCTTGCATGAAACAGTCAATGTAAGGGAGAATGAATGTGTCCTGCAAAAGACCTCAACACTGTCAAGCAACCAAGCAAAAGACAGAAGGACAAGTTGTATACACCACGAAAAGGCATATAAAGCTTCTCAAGGTCATGGAAAATCCCACCACATTATTCTCAATGTCTGCAAAGTTTCTGCACATCATCAAAGGTACCTTCAGAAAACACACCTGCTTGGGACAGAGGTATCTTTGCCATTCATTTCCTTTGAATTTTAACAACAGAACTGAGGATGTTATCTAATCTAAACATACATTACTTATGAGTATTTACTGTAAGACTTAAAATTCATCAAAAGCAAACAAAAAACCACAGCATAAACCATCAGCAGAGTCCCTAAATCCTGAACCTGAACCTGAAAACTAGTTTCATTGGCAACCACAGCATCCTTGTAACTGGCTGACTGAAAAAGTCAACTGTTTCCAAAGCACAAACACTGCTGTGCTCAAGTGCAGTACATCTGCATCAGCATTCAGCTACCAGGAATAGGTTCAAAGATGAAGTGAACTGAAACCTGAAGAACAAATCCATCCTCTAGGGACACGCTGATGGTACAGCTGTAAAGCAGCTATACCTCCCCCCATCCCATCTCGTTCTTAAAAATTCAGAAGGTCAGGTTTGTAACTGAAACAGCTTACTTGTCTCCTCATTTCACTTCATTCCTCCCTCCAGTGCCTAAGACTGTCATTGGTGGCCAGTGGAAATGACAGAAGTAGAATAAATGAAACCTCCTCAATTTTGCTATTCAGCATGCAATCTTCCAGTGTTTTTGTTAATACCTGACATGATTATTGCAGAACTTGGTTAGCTGGGGCTGATTGATGAATATAGTTCTCACTTCCTCTTGATCAGCTAGGGAAGTTTTCTCTGAAACATCCTCTGTCTTCTCATAGCCTGTAGAAACACAGCATGATTTTCCATATAAATAGATTTACTTAGACAAGATTCAAGGCACTTCACGAGACCAAAAAAAGGACATTTATGGTGAATGTGAACCCAATGTATCTGCATTTCTCACAAGTAATGACCCCTGAAAAAACAAAAAAGTCTTTTTTATATAATCAAAATGCTCAGTAAATATCTACACTCCCCACAGACCATCATTACCTTGCAAAGATCACTGAGAGTGGCCTAACAGTGAGACCTGACAGTTCCCTCTGCACTTCTGATTGCATCTTATTAGATCGCACGGACTCTTGTATTCCCAGTTTGTTTAACTTCCCTAAACTGGTCCTTCTCCACCAAGGTAAGTCTTTTTTCCTTTGGACTTTGCAACTGGTATCAGGAACCTGTGGTTCCTGAAGGTTGATTTTTATCAGTAAAGACTAAAGGGGAGAAGACACTGTTTACTGCATCCTATTCAGTCTTTTGTTTCCAGGTACCCTGAGGCATGCGGCCTAGAGGTCTCACCTTTCCCACAGTCATCATCTTCAAGCTGTTACATCTGAAGGAGAACAAGAATGGCATCTACAAGACACTCACCAAGTTAAACCCCAGGTAGACTGGGGCTTTGTCAGCTAAACCCATCCCTCTCTACTCCTCTACAGCCACTGGCTGCTGCTTTGACCTCTTGTATGTTCCCCTTTTCACATTTGAGCTTTGTCAGGGACTCCTTGCTAATTCATAAACTCATAGGATAGTTTGGATTGGAAGGGACCTTGGAGATCATGTAGCTCCAACCCCTCCTGTCACGGGCAGGGAACCTTCCAGTCAATCAGGTTACTCAGAACCCCTCCAGACTGGTCTTGAACACTTCCAGGGATAGGGAGTCTGCAACCTCTCCAGGTAACCTGTTCAATGCCTTACCATCCTTATAGTAAAGATTTTCTTCCTAACACCTAATCTAAACCTACCCTCCTTCAGCATAATGTCATTCCCCCTTGTCCTATCACTACGTGACCTTGTGAAAAGTTCGTCTATAACCTTCTTGCAGGCTTCCTTTAGATACTGGAATGCTGCTAGAAGGTCTCCTTGGAGCCTTCTCTCCTTCAGGCTGAACTCTCTCAGCCTATGTTCATAGATGTGTTCCAACCCTGTGATTAACCTAGTGGCCCTCCTCTGGACTTGTTCCAACAGGTCCATGTCTTTCTTATACTGGGGGCCCCAGAACTGGATTCAATACTCCAGGTGGGGTCTCACAAGACCAGATAAGATGGGCAAAAGCACCTCACTCAGCTTGCTGGTCCTGCCTCTTTTGATGCAGCCCAGGATGAGGTCGGCCTTCAGGGCTGCAAATGCACATTGTTGAATCCTGTTGAGCTTCTCATCTACCAACACCCCCAAGGTCTTCCCCTGCTGTCATTCATGCTCTGCAATTTCCCTATTTCTTTCCTTGCCTGATGAAAGGCAAACACATTCAAACGTCAGTGTAGATCTCAAGAAGTCTCTTCAGAGGAAGGGCAGCCAGCCTAACCAACTGGCCCACTTTAACAGGTGCTGACAAAATACTCCTCAAGGAACCGAACTGCTCATGTGGCAGCCTAACTCAGCAAAAAAAAAAAAAATCCTCGAAACAACAAATTGCAAATAAATAAGTAACCAACAAAACAAACAAACACAGCCCCCAAATCTATTAGAGCTTCTTTTAACAAGAGAACCCATTGAAGACCGTATTTTGATTCCAACAATCAATTTGAAAGAGGCATCTCTCTTCAAACACACAGTATTTGCAGGGACTTCCTAAACCAGTCTTGATTAAAAAGTTTCTACATTAGTAAAACCACAACAGTAAATTCCATACCTCTGATTTTCTCTTTAGGTAGGGTAGTTTAGACTTTCAGCTTTCATTCCTTAAAACAGTCTCATTTTCATTACAAAAATGGGACAATGTTACATGCAGATACACTGTAATATGGAAATAAAGGGAAGAAAACCCTCAACCGAATTGCCAAAAGGATTTTAATACACTCCTCTTAATCATTAAAAAATTCTTTTTTTATTCTCTAGCAGAGCTTTCAAAACCTTTGAAAGCTGATGCTGTAGCTAAGAACCCCTTATACAACTAAGTGCTGTAGGGACTCACCTGGCAGGGAGCTAAACACCACACAAGTCATTCATATGCTTACTCCCACTGCTGGAGCACAGAATCAGAAAAAAGGTAAAACTCATGGGTTGAGATAAAAATGGTTTAATAGAAGAGAAAAATAAGGGAGAATAGTGATAAAAGAATGTACGAAATAAGTAATGCACAATTGCTCACCAACCACTGACCAATGCCCATCCAGTCCTGAGCAGCAGGCTGCCAGTCTCCTGCCAACTCTACCCTGGTTTTATCATTCAGCATAATGCCAAAAGGTTTGGGATATCCTATTGGTCAGCTGGGAGACAGCTGTCCTGGCTGTGTCCCCTTCCTAATTTTTGTGAATACCCAGCCATCTCCCTGGCTGGACAGTATGAGATGGTGACAAGCCAAGTCCTTGATTTAGTGTAAGTGCTGTTCAGCAACAACTAAAACATCAGGGTGTTATCAACCTTATTCTCATCCTAAATCCAAAACACAGCATTGTATCAGCTGCTAGGAAGAAAATTAAGTCTATTCCAGCCAAAGCCAGAACAATCTGTTTGCTAGCTCATATTTCTGAAGAATGTGGCACAGTTCAAAGATGCAATCACTATGAAAAAGAAGATGCCTTCAGAATTATTTGTTGCAAAGCCATGACAGACCTTCAGTAACAGAACAGGCACTGGGAACCTGACCCACCAGACTGGAGCACAGAAGGGAATTTAAATGACCTGCCTGAACCTGCTGGTACCACTGAGATGGCCAAGCCTGTCTAGAACTAGCCCAAGTCTTTCCCCTGTTGTGAAACACACTTGGCAGAAAAAAACCCCAGACACAAGTGACTGTAACAATCACTACATCTGATAAAATGCTACATAATCCTAAAGACTGTAAGTAGAAATACCTTAGGCACTACAAAAGCAGTTGGTCTGCTGAAGACAATCTGATGACTACTACAGAATTTCAAAATACATTCCTTCTTCATGTGAAAGTCATCTCATCTTACCCAAGTTCAGCTTCATCTAGATTTTGTACAGGTATTTGCCTCCACCACCAAGAAGAACTGGTTATTACCTGCTAGTTTTGGTAAGCAGCATCATGGCACCTCAACTCTGCACTTTCTCAATGACCTAATATAATTCACTGAACACCACCAACACACAGAGGAAAAGGATTAATACTTCAATCTTCTGAGAACCCTAAAAAGAACTGCCAGAAACAATTCCAGTCTCCCAGAACCTCTCAAAAGAAATAAAATTATTTGAATGATTCAATTTCATGTTATTTAATGGATGCATATATTAACTGTGAAGCTATATATAGCTAAAATAACCAGAGTAAGTTACTGTATTTAATAAAGCTTTATGTAGGCCACACTACTCAAAGATTCCCCATGTGTTTTGCAATTGCAGAATACATGACACCAATTTCCTAGATTTGTTTAAGAGGGCCAGATCTTCTGTGCCTTGAGTGAGACTTTATTGATACACATACCACTTTAGAAAGGTAAGCAGCACCTGTTCTTTGCAACAGGACAACGGACACAAAAATCTATTAAAACATGGTTATAGGCATGCCTGGTTATCCTTCCTCTGCCATAAAGAACTTGCAGAGGTTTGGAAGAATGGCAAAAAATCAGTAGTTCCTTTTTGCTCAAATTCTTCTCTCTATGCAGGTAATATGTTGACTTACAGACCCTAAAACACCTGCAATTTTTATTTTGCAGTAATTTACAGACTGTAGCATCAATTCGTCTGTGCAACTTTTGACCACTTTTTGGGAATGATACATGTGCACATAATTCTGACAGTTCTGATTCAGCTTGTTTCATCTGAGCACAGCAGTTGATTTTTTCTAATAACAGTATCACTATCTCTTCATGTGAGAGCGAGCTTAATTCTTTCTGAGATAATGTCCAAGACAGTTCAGCCTGGTAAGGTAGTTCACAATCCACGAAAAAGGTCTCTGAAGCAGAAATTAGTTGCTGCAGTGACAAGAGAGAAAAGTGAGATTTTAAACCTAAATATATAATACAAAAATTCTAGAATAAGGAAAGTAATTCTGTCACACCCCCACAAGTCTTAGGCAAAGGAATAGTCCACACCATGACAGAAGTCATGGAAGCTGCTGTTTGTGATTAGAGTATTACTGGTGTTCCAAGAACACAGAGGGACCCAGCCACTAACAACACTGCACTGGAGGTAAGACTGGTGGAGTTCTCTGACAGCAGCCTTATCGTCACTTTGCATAGTGCTTATCTAAGAGACTTGGATGACTGCCAGAACTAGGGTTTGACAGTTCCTTTATGTCCCTGTCAAATAGTGAGACCCATACAGCAGAGTGCTGGAGTTCTCTTTTTTAGAGAACAGTAGCAATTACTTACAAAGAGCTGTTTAGAAATGCCAACTACATAATCTAAATGTATGGACTAACTGGATTTGGAAGAAGTCATCTCATAAAGAAAGAGACTAACTGATGCTGGCTTCATTGTGAATCATGTCTAAACAACCTGAAATAAATATATATAAAAATAATTAATAATTGTCACATTAATATAAGACTAAGAAAACAGTAACAGATTTCAGATTCTTTTGAGTAGTATTATATATATAGTAAAGTACAGTATGAGTCATATGGAATCAACTCCACTGGTGTCATGAAAGAACTACCATGTCATTTTGCAAAAGTTAAGTTTCTTAAAAGATATTTTATATCTATTGTCACTCCTAAAGAAAGTGGTTTTGGTAAGCTTCTTAAACCCTGTATTTAACTGCTTCACTGTCATTCAATCTTGAAAAATAAACCAGACCCTTTTGTTTTCCTTTTACTGCAATTGTAAATCTTAGATAGCCGGTTACCTTTAGGGAATACCACATGTATTCAGTTAATAACCATTAAGAGTTCTGTAACTAGATAATTTTAAAGAGAGCATCAATTTTCCCAATTTATTTATGCAATGCTCAGCTTGCAGTGAAAACCAATTGTCTGGAACAAGGGTAAGTGGAAAAGAACTGAAATTAAGCACTGAAAAATTGGACATTGTACTAGTCTCATTATATGCATCTACTAATCACTGTGAGTATATAGGATTGCTACTCTGGTTGTAAACACATTTCAGAGGTGCTCCTGAAAGGATCCACTTTCTCCCTTTCTTCTTAGGAAGATGCATTCTTCTATTTTTTTTGCCACTAACATTTCCTAAGCAGAAGCAGAGCCAGACCTCCTACAAACCTACTTTTGGTGGAGGAATGCATATAACATGGCAAAACTGGAAAAGAACATCAAGCCAACAGCCCACTTCAAATCTATGTTTGTTTGTGCTTTTCTCTGCACAAAAATTAAATAAAATATTCTTTATTTGGAAGAAGGAAGAAAGATACAGGGAGGAAGTTTCCGCCTCCCTATACCAAGCAAAGCAAAGCAAAACAAACAAAAAAACCCCAAAAGACCCAAAAAAAAATCTAACAAACAACAACAACAACAAAAAAACAAACCAACTCGAAGTATGATTTAAGCAAGGTAACTTTCAGAAAAGGGAATAAATCCTGCACACCTGCCTCAATACTTCTTGTGCCATTACCGGGACACTGGTATTGTTACCTACAACAACCAAAAATCACAGGCAGTCCCAACATAGTGCTGCTTTGGGGTACACGATTTCAAATTTTAGTTTTGCATGCAATAAATCGTATAGTAATGTAATTCCACCGCAGTGATCCTTTTCACAAGGCAGCTGCTGACACGTTATCTGAGGTTTAGGAAATCCACTTAGGCACGAGACATCAGCACTGCCCGAAGCTTCCCGGCACAGGCCCTGTATCAGGAACGCTTATTGCTGATGACCAGCGCACACGTACATTCTACACACAAAAGCGGGATTCCGGCTTACTCCCGGGCCGAGGACCCCAGGCTATGGGCCACCGCTGCCGCTTGGGGCGGGCGGGCCGAGCTGTCACACACCGCGGGGCGAAACGAAACCACCGCCGCCATCGCTGGTAAAATCGCGGGCAAAATGCTGCCTGGGGCCCACCGGACACCGACAACCATAAATACGAGGCCTCCGTGAGAGCACCGGCACCGCTCACGCTCCGGCTGGGGTCGGTGTCGCCGCAGCCCCACTGGGGGCGCACAGCACGACCGGAGACCGCGGTGCAGAGCGCGACACCGGCTCCCACCGCCCCCTCCCGGCCAGGCGGCGCAGACCCCGCCGCGGCTCCGCGCCGGAACGCTGCCCGTGCTCCCCCGTCCCTCCCTGGCGGCGCGGAGAGGCGGGCGGCTCTTACCCTCTGCGCGGGAGCGGATCTCGGACACCGTTTTCTGCACCGCCGGCATCGCCGGGGCGATGGCGCGGCCGCCTCCCTCCGAAGGCGCGCCCTGCACCTGCCGTGCGCCGGAGCGCGCCCTGCGCCGCTGCGAGACCCGGGGCGAGAGCGGTGGATCCCGACGGCAGCTGCGGCTTCTCCGGCAGCCCGAGGCGGCGGCTCCAGCCGCCCGAGGCAGCGCCTGTCCCCGCTGGCGGCGCCGCTGCTCACTGACAGCCGCGGCGCCCGCGCTCCGCACTCGCCGGCCCCCTCCGGAACCTACCAACTCCGCCCCCCTCCTCCCTGCCTCCCTGTCCCGAGGCGTCCCGCCGCCATCTCCCCGTCTCCCCGGGCTCAGCCCTGTCGGGTCGCTGCGCTTAACCGGGCACCGGCACTGCGGCGGTCTGTGTCCCGCGTCTGGGGCGAGCGAAGGGCTTCCGATGCGCCCCTCACCCCGTGACGCGGGGAAATGGAACGCGCCGAGCCCTGGGCCGCTGCCCGGCACTGGGGGCGGGCGGGGGAAGCCCCGGGCAAGGGCGCCCGGTGTGTCCGGCAGCCGCGGCGGGCGGGACCCGTGGCCGGGGCGGGGAGTGCCGGGGGCCAGGCCGGGTTAGCGGGGCTCTGCCAGGCGTGTGCAGCTCGGCGGCCTTGCCAGGGGACCAGGGGCGGGGGACAGCAGGCCCGGCGGCGAGCCGACAGAGCTGCTCAGCCGTGATTATGTGCAGAGTGCACTCGCTCCCTCCCTCGGTCTCGTACGCTGCTGAGCGAGGTGTAAATAGAGCGAGGGGCGCGGTGGGGGCCGGGAGGCGTTCATCCGGAGAGGGAATTTGAAACGGTGTTCCGTAGCCTTCACAGAGGCGAAGACCGTGTTGGTGCCACGCTCTGTTTGACAGGCAGGCTTCAAACTCTCGCCCGGCTTTTTATTTTTAATCTCAGTCAGGCCTCAGTTTGACAGCCGTGAGTCAGTGCAAATCGAAGCGCTCCTGCTGTGTGGGCTGCTGGAAAGGAGGTCCCAGCCGCAGATGCCTCGGGCGGAAGCAGCAGCAGCACTTTCAGTTCAAGATTGTGAGCGTGACACCGGGGTGACTGCAACAGGCTGAGCAGTGCGCCTGCCGCATGTTGTCCCTGTGTGTCGGTAAAAACAGCCACAGTAAAAACAGGATACAGAAGAAGATAGGAAAGGTGATGGGGTTTGGAGGCAGGTCTACTTGGCGTAATTATGTCTTGCCTCTGTTTCAGTCAGGCATAAAGCATACTGACTGCCTAGAGGATGATGGAAGTTATGAAATGGAATAAAGCTACTATTGTCTCATGAATCCTGAGAGGATTTGAGACTGACATGTCCACTGAAGGCCACCATTGTGTCCTCCAGAAAGCACATAACACAGATTACAGATGTAGGATTCCTGCTGTTTTTGCTGTAGAGCATACCCACCCACTATAAGAAAGTAAGAGATATATATAGTCTTTCTTGACAGCAGCAGAGTGAATCTTTGATAAAATTTTATAAATTTAATCTCTGTAAATGGATCAAGCAACATGTAGATGTTTTGGTGCTTAGGGATATGGTTTAGTGATGAACCTGGCAGTATTGTGTTAATAGTTGGACTCAATGGTCCTGGAGGTCTTTTTCAGCATAAATGATTTTATGATTCTATGAAGCATAAATGGAGTGCTTCATTCATTCATGGAGGAAAGTGAACCAAGAATTTGTTTTTCTTAAATGCTGAGCTCAGATATCAAGGCAGAGGAATACTTTGCGTCAGAGAAGACTGCATTAGGAAATAAATACTGTGGATTTCTTTGAAGTCACAGGCCAGAAAACCTGCTTGAGAGTGTCCTTCAAAAGAGAATACTCTTCTGCATCATCCTATCCAGCAATCTGTGTGGGTTGTTTGTGTTTTTGTGGATTTTGAGTTTTTTGGGTTTTTTTTTCTGAAACAGAAACAAAGATTGTAGAAAGATGTCTCTTCATGCATTTTCCTGGTAAAACAAAATGCCTGCAAACAACATGCATTGCTCATCCAGTTTTAAGAAATACTCAGTATGGGTCAGTCAGTTGTGGGCAGTCTTGGCTGGTGCAAATTACTTTTGGCAAGAAGCAGCTTCTAGTTTTCTGTGAGATTCTATTGAAGCCTGATTGAAGCAGTCATTTAGGAGACTTGACATATATATGTAAACCTCCCAGCAGAAACAGGGCCCTTTGGTGAAAGAGGGTCTTGAGAGGGGTGGAAGTGATGGTTTGCAATTTTTAGCAGCTCCAATATTATTAAAAGGCTGCAATAAAACTGTGAAACTCTCTATAAATCAATATACATGCCAGTCAACATGCATTTCCCCCCAAATTACTGCAGTGCTCGTGACAAATAGGATTGTCACTTAAATCCACATCTGGATGCTATTTTATGTCTAAACTGTTTTTTTTGGCTGTAATATCCCTGGCAAGTGGTGCTTATTACTGGTACCTTTGGGCAGCTGGAAGTCTACCCTCTTGAGAACAGAAGATACTATAAGAATGCTGCCAAGTGTTATTTAAAATTGTGAATAGTTATTTTACAAATAAGGCCACTATCCACCTCACAAAACAGCGCAGCAACAAAATTACTACTGTTATTCTTGGTATACTTGTGTATTCTGAGTTACTACGAAGGCTTAATACTCTCTTTTTAAAAGAAAAATGCTATTTTTGAAGTTATAACATGAGTAATATTTTAAAGAATGAGTAAGGTTTTTTAAATATTAAGAAATTCTCACTTAAGAAATTCTCCATTTTTCCAGTTTTTATTCTACAAAGTCTCAATGGTAAGATGAACATGTTTAGCCATTTAGTAACACAACAGACAGTTCAACCAGATGTCATCCAAATGAATGAAACTCAGCCACTGTATTTCTTAACAGTCGCCATCCACTTGCAACATTAATCCAGGAGAAGCACAGTAGTGTCTGTTTCTTCTACATTTCTCCCATAAGATTGGCCAGCAGAGCCAACTGGCCCTTGTATTTATTTCTTTCCTTTGGAAGACAACTCTATGAGCTCCATCCTTTCACCTCTTCTATGTAAATGGAACTTGGGTTACTTAAGAAATTTCCACCTCCACACACCACCCTTCCTGTTTTGATATAGACAGGTCAGAAAAGGCTTCTACAGCTTTTTAAGCTGAGAGTATGCTTAGTTTAGGCACTTGAAAATATGCCCTATATTTAAGGAATTCAATATTTAGCTTTGGATCATCACTTGTTTGGAATGTACATGACAGGACTGCAAAACAGAAGCAAGCCAGTCTGCTTTCCAACACAGCTGTAAATTAATGTGCCTATATTCTGCTTTAAAAATTAGATGACACTCTTGAGTTTTCTCTTCAATTTCAGTGTGTATTTTGAAATATGTGGAAGCTCTGGTGGAACAGATAGAAATTTATTAGCATTAATTTATTAGCACACACTACCTTTTGGAACAAAAGATGACAGAAACCTCATTTTTTAAATATATGCATAAATATTGCATATTCATTGAGAAGAAGAAGTTATTTCAGACACAAAATGTCTTGCAATGACAGCTGAAAAGTTGAGCTAGTAAAAGAGAATTGTGAAAGGATACACGTTTATACATATGTCAAAAATATCACTTCCAGTGTTCCACAGTTTGATGATTTGACTGAGCTATGATGATCCAGTCTTATGTCACCATTTCTTCTCTAATGACTTTCAGGGGTAAAGACTACTTAACCCAACTCAAATCCATTCTTGCAAATGGTATAAACACTTACTTTATTAGAAAATGTAGAAGTTTCTGTTCTTTCTGGTATACTAACTGTGCATTGTCATAGCCTACCAGAGTAAGAAATACTCTATATAAAATGACTGCACGTATAAAGCAGGATAAATGAGGTCTTGAAGTTTTCACAAACTTGACATGTATAAAATTTTAGTCTAGATTTTCCCAGTAATGCTATTAATGCATATTAAGTAGTACAATTTCCCTTTTGTGATATATTGACAGAAAACAAGCGGCCAGGTTTCATACAGTAGTGGAAGGGAAAACTAATACTGTAACTTTTGCTTCTTTTCCAGAGCTTTGTGGAAAGAATTTCTGGTATATGTCTTTTTCTGCTTCATAGGATACTGCAGCAACTGGTGGTTGTGCAATTAATCTCAAAGTCTCATAATTTTGGACCATTACTTTTGTAATTAATTATACAAGATACTCCTATAGCATGGGAAGTGTCTAATGAAATTTTGTAAATAGCTACACCTAAAATTCAAAAAGGCACAGGGATGCAACCATTTTAGCTCAGATGAGTCTGTAATTTACTACAAGGCTATGTATGGTATTGCTGAAGACAGCTAGTGCTGTGCTCAGTGGAGCAATAGCATATTTTTTCTTTGTTTGCTTTCTTTGACCCTCTGAAAGGGTAATGCTTACAGATTTTGTGTACTGATTTTTAAATCCGTTGTACATATGTCTAAGCATAAGCTTCTGCTAACTATTCTATAAGCAGATCAGATTAAGTGCTTTAAAATTCTTCCTGAAAGCATTAAAATGGTAATAAGTTGTATTTACAAAAGTACGTGTTAACTCATTATTTTCTAAACTTTAGAATTTCTCATGTTAGGTTTTTAATCTTCTCAGATAAATGTATTTCCAAAGCAAGTTTTAGAAAAATATTTGACTTTTCTTTGCTGATATTTCAAGTATTTCTAGTGAAATTCCTAACAGTTATTTTGGTGGTTTAACAGAAAACAAAAAATCTTCTGTTTGCCCAAATGTTGCATCTGTGAGATTTTTATTATAGAATGTGCTTGTTCTGTACAAGCCAGTGTAAATTTATATTGAGTGTATCCTTTATGGTTATGGAATACAAAATTTCTCCGTTCCCTGAGGCAAGATGTGTTAATAAAAGAAACCTCAAACCCCTGAAGTGGATATTTAGACATACAGAACATGCCACAAAACACATGAAATAATTCAATCTCTAGGCTGATTTATAGAAACCTGTGAAGGCATTCCTGTTAGTTTCTCCCTCAGCTACTGTAGCAGTGCCTGAGTGCATAAACAAATCAGAGGAGAGCAAAAAACCCCAGACAGACAGAAACAAAGCAGATCCAGAGTGTAATAAATGGATGCTACATCTGTATATCCTGTTCTTTGTAGATCAAACTCCATACCTGAGCCTAAAGAGTCTTTACTGAGATTTTCTTCATACTCTTTTAGATTCACATTCAGGGCACTGAAGGAAAAAGTACTATGGATCTGTAATTGCATAGCATAAACCCAAACTCATGGTTGCTTGCAATGGAAATCTGCAAGAACAAGTTCTCTGGTGTGCATCCTGTAACACCTTGTGGCAGCATCAGTTGGCCCACATAAGACGTGCAAGTTCCTGAAAAATTATGATCTCATATGCTAAAAGGAAGTGTGGTAGTTGGAAGCAGCCAACCTACAGATGTCCACAGTGATGCAATACAGTTACAGTCAGCTCTTAGTCTGTTTTTTAGCTTGGCCTTGAAAAGACAGTACAGATACTACTAAATGTGCCATCAGGAACATTCCTTTTGGTCAGTAAAGTGAGTGTATCAGTATTTCTTTAAATCTACCTCATTATCCTTTTCTTTCATATCTTGTTTTTCACATGTGGAGGGAAGGGATGTTACTATTTCTCTTTTCCCAAAATAGGCTTTCCCCATAACTCAGTTTGCGAGAATGAGGGATGGATACAGACAGAGAAAGAGGCTGTGTAGGAAGAGATCTTTGAGGACCTCTGCTGTGTTCTTTGTGCCATATACTTCTTTAAGAGTTGTCACACATGACTTCCAAATTCTCAACTTCGGAAGCTTTTATTTACCTTTTGAACAGATTTTGTTTCTTTTTTTTTGCAAAGGCATATAGTGATAGGACAAGGGGAAATGGCATTAATCTGGAGGATAGGTTTAGATTAGATATGAGGAAGAAATTCTTTGCTATAAGGGTGTAAGACACTGGAATAGGTTGCCCAGGGACGTTGTGGACTCCCCATCCCTGGAAGTGGTCAGGACCAGGCTGGATGGGGCTCTTAGCAACCTGGTTTACTGGAAGGTTTCCTGCCCATGGCAGGGGTTTTGGAGCTGCAGTATCCTTGAGATCCCTTGCTATTCTCTTTTGATATTAACATGAATAATGCCAGTCCTGTTACAGTGGAGTCCTGGACTCAGTAATAATGCTAAGAACAGTGCTCAGCCTTTCAGAGGCGGTCACTGAGTCACAGACTATGTTGAGTTGGAAGGGGCCCACAAGGATCTTTGAGTCCAATTCCTGGTCCTCCCTCCCCAAGAGTCACACCATATACCTGAGAGCATTGTCCAAGTGCTTCTTGAACTCTGTCAGGCTTGGTGCTGTGGCCAGTTTTCTGGGAAGCCTGTTCCAGTGCCCAACCAAAAAAACTTTTTCTAATATCTGACCTAAATCTTCCCTGACAAACTTCAGGCTATTCCCTTGGGTCCTGTCATTGGACACCACAGGGAAGAGATCAGTGTCTGCCTTTCCTCTTCCCTTCAAAAGGAAGGTGTAGACTGCAATGAGGTCTCCCCTCAGTCTCCTTTTCTCCAGGCTGAACAGAACAAGTAACCTCAGGTGCTCCTCATGCAACTTCCACTCAAGGCCCTTCTCCATCTTTGTTGCCCTCTGGATGCTCTCTAATATTTTAGGTTCTTTCTTATCTTGACCAAAACTGCACAGGGGACTTGAGGTGACGCCACCCCAGTGCAGAGCAGGACATCCCCTCTCTTGTCTGGCTGGTGATGCTGTGCCTGATGCCCCCCAGGACATGGTTGGCCTTTTTGACTGCCAGAGCACTGCTGACTCATGTTCAACTTGTTGTTGACCAAGACCTGCAGGTTCCTTTCCGTGGCACTGCTTCCCAGCCTGTCTGTACATCCAGGGTTGCCCCATTCCAGGTGCAGAGTCCAGCACTTTCCATGTTGAAGTTCATTTGACTGGTGATTGCCCAGTCAATATTTCAGAATTCATATGGTGGGTGATTGTTCAATTTGTCAAGGCCTCTCTGCAAGGTGTTCAAGACCATGCAAGGCTGGGCTGAAATGATTGCCATCTTGGGTTTTCATGGTCTTTAAGTTGTAAATATAGGTCCACAATAGAGACAGTTTCTTACAAGACTGCCAGTCCCTATCTGCTGGACCCACAGGACCTTGTCATGCTAAATCCAGTAAACTGGGTAAACAGGAAGAGCAGTCATACAAAAGCAGGCAGTTAAGGGGGAACATGAAAGTTGAGGTCTGTATGTAATTCTCTTGATAGTCAGTCACAGCTGTAGAAAATAAGAGGAAATTCATCATGCCTGAAAAAAAACCTGACCCCACAAGGCAAAGATTTGAACTCTTGCCAGACTACTTGACCCTCACAGTGAGTTCAAGGCTGTTGTAGCATTCTACAGGTATTCCTTGATGTTTGTGAAGCTGTGGCAAACGCATAAGCACTCATTGCTCAGCAGACAGGAACTGAAACAGTCATGCTGATAGTTTGGGTATAGCATTGTGGCGAGTGGATTTATCCTCAAGAAAGATGGCACAGGAGCATGCACTGTTGGCACATAAAGGAAATGGATCAGGGAGAGTGTGGCCAGCCAGATGGCCTCTTTGTGGCTGATCACATGCTTATGCAAATAATAGATTAAAACCACAGAAGAGAAACAAAATGCAGATGTTTATACTAGATTGGTTTCTTCTGTGAGGGCAAATCGTATAAGGAGAGACTAAAAGGGTAATGACTGGTGACACACACAGGTCTTAATTACACAGCATGACCATTTAATTCTGCTGTTCAGTGATTACTTTCACTTTAAGAAATCAGTGCAAATTAAAGTTATATAATTTTACATTGATAAAAATAGAATTCATTGCTGTTTTCCTCCATTTTATGCTGGCTTTAACATTTCAAATTTTAAGGATATTATGAAACTGGGTATGGAATAACTGAATGGTGAGCAAGGCCACTGAAGTTTAAATTGAAATCACTGGATACTTTTCAAAAAAACACTGTTAAAATGCTCATATCCAATTAGATACATGTTTTTGGGAGAACAAGGAGGGGGAATAAGGAGAACCTCTATTAAACTAAATGCTTTCAGTTTTACAGGCAGTCAGTTACAGAAAGCACTGATAAGAGATTTAAGTATCTATCCTCGTATCTAGCATGAGATAGCTAGGTATATTCAAATATGAGTAAAGAGAGGGAAATCATAAACCAGAAATTCATTATCAATCTGAAATCCACTCATAAAAAATCTGTTAAACAAAGCAATATAGTGCATGAGTCAGCTTCATGTTTTGAGGAGAGTGAGCAGGTGTCACTCTGTATTAGTAGGGCAGTACAATGGGCTCTGCTTGTAGTGCCCTCCTGCAGTGTAGCAGATTTGAGGTTGGAAACTGATCTCTGTGCCTTCTTGTCTCTTGCTGATGTCACTGCATCCAAATATGAGCAGCCAGCCTTTTGGAAGAGAGAAAATGATGTGGTGAGGGACTCCTATGCTAAATGCTAATTGATTGTTTAGTAGTGAAACTGCAGAACCTTTGCAGAGGTGCAGCTGATCTGCCTAATTGTCAGAGGAATACTTTATGACTTTGCTCAAAAAAGGCTGAGAATAAAGTCAACTTGAAATTGCACGAGTCATGACTCCAAACATCTGAGCTTGCAAATTCTCAGTACAGTCAGTATTTGACAGCCAAATCTCTGAAGGTTACACCATTTGTTGGGACTTGAAGGACAGAGCAGGATTCCCCTCTGTACTAGCTTTTCAGAGTTTCTTTGCCAGATCAAGAGGGAACTTACTAGATTAACACGGAACAACTAAAAAAATTAAACTTCCTTTATTTTTCAGTGTCACTTGGAGGCAGTTTCATGCCAAGGAGGATGAGGTGTGATTGCAGCACTGAGGACTGGAGTCAGGAAACAGTTGTAGGTAGAGAGGGTAGGAGTAATGAAACATTGTACACAGCAAAGGAAGAGAGACAAGTTAAAATAATGGATAAAGTGTCTTAAGCTACCCGAGTACACCTCTTCTAGGCCATCACAAACCTCATGCTTTCTACGCACTCATAGGCAAACGTCTGGTCTTTGACATTGGGGTGGGTGCTTGTCCTAGTCCTTGGTTAAGAGCCTTAGCTCTTGGGCTGTGGGTAATAACCAAATGTCCAACTGTTATGTCAGGTAAGATTTGAAACTCAGGAGTGTCAGAATACTCACGATGTTTATGGCACATTTCATTAAGCCATTCCAGAAGAATGTTCGTCTGCCTGTAAAATAATAACTTTGACATTAAAGATGTCAGATGGTTTAGATTTAAATCTAATAATCTTAATGAAAACTGAAAATAACCTGCATGATGATTTTTTATCTTTGGCTCTAGAATGCCTTTAAAAATCTAGGAAGTTTTATTGTAACTGTTACAGAGTTAGTTTGTCCTGAGCTGGAAGTCACAGCACCCTGGCTGCCTGTTAAACCTTATAGACTTTAATGCACTCATGAAGCCCTGCTCAGTTTAGACTTTGGTCACAAACCACTTTTTTCAACTTCCAAATAAGTTCTGTTTTCATATGCTTTTGTGAAAACTTTCTTTTGATATATTACATGTCCTTCAGTAAAAAGAAAATCTCAGAATTAAATCCTGGACATGCTAAACATGACAGTCCTTTTTGCTATTGACCTTAGGAGTGCAAGGATACTGCCCAGATCTCTTTTTCAGTGGTTTTAAACCCATCATATTACTGTCTAGTTGGTAGAACAAGCCAAAAACCTGCTTCTACCTAAAA
This sequence comes from Eopsaltria australis, assembly GCA_034509425.1. Lineage (NCBI taxonomy): Eukaryota > Metazoa > Chordata > Aves > Passeriformes > Petroicidae > Eopsaltria > Eopsaltria australis. The sequence goes on from JAVTVJ010000610.1 coordinate 302,650, forward strand.
AAACATAGTGCCAAATATTACTATGCTATAAATCAGTATTATTCCTCAATAATGTGACCTGTTGCACTACCTATTTTCTTTCTGTCTTCTCTAGAGTAAGGTAATGTGGCACAATTAAAAAAAGATGAAGGGTAGAAGGGCATTCTTATGTAATCTTTAAAAGAGTGGCAGTCTTAAATGAAGAATATAATTATACCTAGTCTATGTTAGATGCACATGACATGGTATTTTACTTTCTAATAAAGTCTGTCTTCAGCATTCATTTAGCTCTGCAATATCACTATGAAGAAAGACCTAAAACTACCTAGATAGAAAGGCAGCTGCAATACATTTAAAAGAAAGAAGTTTCTGTCATATCTTGTTTCAGGAACTTTTGAACAGTCAACGGGAACTAAAACATCCAACTTTCAGTTTAACAGTACCTAATTGTTCACACACACTGTATCTAGCCTATACCTAGTGGCCCAGAGGTAATATTTACCATTATAGAGCAAGATTATTTTGACCTGTGTTGATGTATTTGTAAACGTTTACAATGTCTATTGCCTTTTATGTAGGTGATAAATACAGACAAATCTGGGGAATTGGTCATTGCTCTTATGCCCAAAACCTTGCAACACTGGGCCCTTATGAAATATTCTAACCATGTGTATTTATGAAATAGTTTTGTTTAAGAGCATCCTCAGCTAATGTTTGCATGACCCTTAAACAAAATAATGTCCTTGTGCTGGGTTCATTGCAAAATGAAAGCATGCAGCATGATAGGAGTCTCTGAAAAGCTTTGAAGGAGGTTCTGATACAGAGCGAGTGAATGTGTAACATGACAGATGCCCATTCCATTGTATTAGGCAGTGAGAATTCATGTTTTATCTTTGAGATATTTGACACATCAAAAAATATCTATCTTTTTGGATAATCAGCAGTGTAAAAATTATTTAGCTCATTCTTCTATCCCTTTTTATTTGTGTATCTTCACACTATAACAATTTTGCACCATTCTATTTCTGATTTTCAGAAATATAACTTGTTACTATTAAATCTCTGTATGCATGTCCTCTATTACTTTATTTATATCTTCACAAACCAGATTAATTCTAGATATACTCAAATAAAGGCAGTAGAATGAAATCAGATGAAATGAGCATTGACTAGCAAGTGTAATGTTAGAAATGTGTGCAAGAAGCCAGGTATATCTCTTCCGTTAGTCCAATGCAATGCCTGTTATCTGACTGGATGACTTGACAGTAACAAGTGATCACAGCTGTTATTTACTGAGTGCTTAGGATGAGTGGCTACACTTTATGTACCTATCCCCAGGTGTAGCAGGTTATCTGCTCTAAATCTGAATTCAGCTGAGTATGACAATTTTAACATAAGAGACCTTAGAGGTAAATATGGGATTAATATTCCTGTGCAGATGGCTTCACTCAAGGGTAGAAGCTTAGCAGAGTTCCTGGCATTGAAGCTTAAAATGTCAAACATTATCTGGGTCTATGCTTATGATAACTTTTCCTCAGAACTCAGAATTTTATAATGGTGTTGGGAATATATAAGATGCTTTCTAATCCTCTGCAGGCATTCATCTAAATTCTTAACAAAATTTCTGGTGTCAAATGAGAGTATTTCCTTCTGTAGTACAACTATGCACTTTTTCAGCAGGACCTCTAAAAGCTCTTATAGACTTTAATGGTCTTCAGTGAGTCTGCAGAGGTGTTTTATTGTAAGCAAGGAAATAGGGCTTTTAAAATCATCAGCAAAAGGGTATTTATTTTTCTTTTTTGTTTTGTGGATTTTTTTCCTTACTATGAGCAAGGAAGCATTTTGTTTGGTTATTTTTTGTTGTTGGGTTTGTGTGTTGTTTTATTTGGTTTTTTTTTTTTGTTTTGTTTTGTTTTGTTTTGTTTTGTTTTTACCATGATGTAGGAAGTGAATCTTTTTTGTCAGGTCACAGCTACAAACTTCTGCAAGTACATGTTCCTAATCTTCTGCAGTGTTTTTCCATATAAGATCTGAAAAGGTCACAGAACTTGTAAAAATTCATGTGTGCATTATGCCTGCAGATATGCTCTACATCAAAATTTCTTTGATACTCTCCCATCATCTACATTGAAGGGCTTCTGTGTTGTAGAAATCACTAAGAGGGTATCCATAGTATCTCAGTGTAAGATCTCACTCAGAGTCAGGGCATAATGGCATTACAAGGTCTGCAACAGCTGCTGCAGAGATATATCCATGACTCATCTGAAATCCTACTATGAATAAAGCACTAATCCAGCATCATAACCTCTTCTGCTAGCCAAATAAAAATGCTAAATATAAATAAATCTCTTATAGAATGCAAATGTAGTGGAAGGTTGGTAAGATTTCAAAAAAGTTGAAAAGCTCTATTATCCCAGAAAAAGAAGATTGAAGGAGAAATTAAAAGAAAATTTTCTCAAAGTCTTCCATTTCCATTTCTCTTCCAGTTCTTTAGAGATACTAGCATCTATTTAGACACCAGGAGACTAACCTAATGTTTATCTGAGAGAAAAGGATCATGCAAGGTAGACTACCAAGTGAAATCAGTATTACATCAGATGTTTGAAAAATAAAACAGATGATTATTCAGGTTTTGGAACACAGAACAGTATTTACCATGGGTGGAGTTTAACTAGTTCATCTAGTTGCTTAACCTCTACCAGCACTAGCAATACCTGGTGTACATTTTATCTCTCTTACCGAGCTGAATTTGATGCGAGTATATAAAAATAAGCTTTGTCTAAACCAAAAAAATCTTGCTTTATCCATTTTTTAATTCTCAAACATTAACCTGCTGAAAAGTAGCTTTTCCTACTCAGAGAAATACCTACTGTAAACTTAGATTCAGAGACATCACTTTGACTGTCACCATTCCATGCAATGCTATGGAATAACTAAATTCATCATTACTGAATGGGAAGATCGTAATTAATAGAACTGGATGTAGTTTGTGCAATGTCTCAGTTTTAATAAGCTTATTTGTAGCTTTAAAACCCGCTGAGATGGTGATCTATTTATATCTCAGCATACCACACAGAGCTGCAGTGTGCTTAGGACCCAGAGAACTGAGTGGTCTTGAATCCAAATGGAACTCTATGCAGATTTAAGGAGACAATATAGTTTGCCAAAGCAAAATACAAGAAAAACTGGGAAAAAAAATGTGATTTTGCTAAACCAGATGCTTTTCTGAGACACGAAAGGGAGCAAAGTAAAGGTGCTTTATCCTCCATTGTGGAAGAGCAGCATGTGTCCAATTGAAAGGATCCCTATTAATTGTTTCCTTCAGAGAGCTGGAAGGCAAACGTTAATTTAGCTCCAGATAGCGCCTCTCATTTCCTGCAGTGATTTCCACAATTGTCTCTTTACCAGTAAACAGTAGCTGATAATAGCTTTTGGAAACAATTATAAAATTCTTAGTTTAGAAGAAAATGAATAATATTACTTACTTTTCATTCTTCTCTTGTAAAGGAGCAAATATAGAAAACTAAGTAAAACAAGTTTTAAAAATAACAGTCCATAAAATGATGTGTTATTTTACAGTCATGCTAAGCGTTTCCTGTATATTTATGGAGAATTATTTTAATTGTGGAGATAAGTTGACTTTAATGGCTTGCAATGTCACATGATTACTCAACATGCAGGGATAAAGCACAAACTGCAACGAGTGCATAAATCAAAGCAGTGACTCAGCATTCAGCACATGACCTTTGTCTTTGTTTCCTAAAGGAAATGTGGCAATGAAAAGAAATTGATTCATTTCTCTCACAGGGAAGGAAAAAAGAGGAGCAGAAATCTGTTCAGGTTCCTGCAGGTGTTCTACCCTGCTCTCAGTTCTTGTTGTTTGAGTGGCCAGCACTTTCACTCCCAGAACTTTTACTGCCTTCCTCTTCCCAATGGGAACTGCCTGTTGCCACCTGGAAAGAAAACTGTAGCCTCTACTAACAATGGCACAGAGGGTGTCAAATATATTTGGGTAGTATGAACACAGGCCACTCCTGGAAGTCAAAGATAGAAGCAGGACCCATCTAAAGGGGAAGTGGAAGAGCTGTGCAAATGCACTGCATGGTCCAAGTGTGTTGGCCAGTGCAAAGCTCCTCTGCTTCAAAAAATGTTTACTTGCACAAGGCTGAGAGAGGCTGCAAGAGCTGGATCCCCATAGTAATGCCTGAAGAGTGGAGATAAAGCCAAGGAGATGCATAGACTAATTGGATTCTTGTTGATTGCACAAGAGCATTATCTTTACTTGGCTTTGAGATTAAATCATTCTGGGAATGGGGTTGCTGTCACTGAAAAAGCACCTGCTATAAACTACATTTGACAAGTAATAAAATTGATATTATCAGTTGAAGTTCCTGCCTTTGCACACACAGTTGAGAGTAAAAGAAGCAGTCCTGAGCTTAAACGCAATCTCTAACCCAATCAACAACTTTAGCATGCTCTTTTTTTCTGTAAAACAAGAGTTTGATTTCAGTCCTATGCTTGAAAATCTTTTGCTTCCATGGAAGACAAATGCCCAATTGTAATGCTGCACTATTTTTGAGAATAATACAAACTGCAAGACAAAAGAAAAAAAAAGCTGGCGACAGTGTACATTCCATACATAATGATGGCACAGAAGAAAAAAAGCCCTTGTGAGTGGTCATTTATGAAACTGAAGTAAAACATTCATTCATATTGTAAAAGGCAGCACTGGGAACCCCATGCAATGCTGGTAATCACTTTCACAAAAATTAGTGTAGGAAACTCATTCATTCCCCATCTGCAGCACTTATGAATTATTCAGTTAATCCTGTTTGAGAAGATAAATGTTGGATGCTATAGGAGCATATGCTATGATATTTTTTAATTTATTTAGATATTTGTCAGTCTTCAAATTTGCTTTTCCAGAATGCCAAATATTATTGCTTTAGTTCCTGTATTTTGCTTCTTACCATTGAGGTTACAAGAACCCCCATATGTGTTTCTACTTCACAAGACTTCTGAAATGAATTAATTAAAAAGGTTTGATGTTTTAAAAAACTACTGTAGACATTCTCTCTCAATTATTAACAGTATTTGTCAGCCACCAAATAAATGCAGCTTATCTGGACATTTTTCTAGGCCTTGGAGCACTTTCATTAGGTTCTAAACATTTTTAATCTAGCTCTTATATCAAGAGTGATGTAAAGTTCAAATTGAGATATGTTTATGAACTGATAAAAAATCAATACAATTTGATGAACAGTCTGGCAAAATACTGAATAAATACTCATTATTTGTTTGGGTGAAGAATGTTTGGCTGATTTTAAAGTGCTTGCTGGATTACCATGCAGTGTCTTATGGCACAGGTTACTGCTATCTTGTGCCTTGTCTCAGGGTTGTAGTCCTGCGTCTCAATGCATTGGACGTTCTTTTAAAACAGTCCAAGAATTTTACAGAATACCTATTTCAGTTCTTATTTCACCATGAAATGCATAGTATATTGAGTCAAAGCCACTATTTATATGGTTAAAGTGAAGATGTCACTGCTCTGTTGAGGGATTGCAGTGGGGACAAAAGGGATGCAGTGAAGAACTTTTATTACACAATTGACATGAGAGATGCCCTTCACCTGATGTGATTTGTTTCTTTTGCAGTCCTGTATTCTGCAGCAGACAGTTGAGTGGCTGAAGAGCCACGCTGCCATGCTGGGAGCTCCTCTGCTCCACTGCAGCGTCATGACTGCGCTGCCCCTGCAGCCACAGCCAGCCAAGCAAACACGGTTGCCAGCTGCCTGCTAGGATCAAGAGTTAGTCTGCTGACAAAAAGCCCAGTAGTTTTCCTAAGCACTTGCCTTCCAAGAAGAAAGCTGGCCTTTTCTCCCCCCTAGAAACATCTCTCATTCTCCTTGCCCATTCTCAGTGTGTGCTTAATCTGTCATCGTCCTCTTGTCAAAAAAATGTGAGGGCTGTTTGACCTGACACAAATCCTGTCTCTGGAACAGCAAGGCAAATTGGCTGAAAAAATCCCCATCAAAAAGAGTTTTCAGATAGCATCACAATGTGAATGCACCTGATTATTCTGAAAAGATATGGGACAACATGCATATCAGGAAAGTGCTTGATAATTCTGCCACAGATTTAACTATATAGGAGTATTCAGTATCTAACTGACAATCCACCTGAAAATAAAATAAGTGAAAAAATACGTCCATGAATCAATGTTTGCAATCAGAGATAACTGTTGTATTAATAGCAGACCAACACAGTTTCTCCACAGTCCTTTGGTTGTTGTGCCTGCAGGGCAGAAAGTTTCCACCCAGGGAACCTCTGCACATACACCCCAGCAGTCCCTGCCCCACCAGGCCTCTCCAGCCCCACTTCCAAACTCACATTATTTCTTTTGAGAGCTTCTTCTGTCTCACAGGAGAGAAAGGGCAAAGCCTGAATCCTCAAAGTAGGGTATAAAATGGCTTTTGTGTGTAAGCATATGTGCATTTGTATGGAGGACAAGTGGGAAAAACAGGCCCATATTTTTTCATGATAATAAAGAAGGAAATAATTTCAGATGATTTTGTGTGCCCAGGTACCAGATATGTTAATTATTAGAGGTAAAAGACAAGAAATGCACCTTCAAGTAAAGTACTGTTATCAGTGGTATATTTTGTAGGAATTGCTGTAGCTACATCTGTGATGCTATATTTATATCTTATTCTCTGGAAATTGTCATTTCTGTGGAGAAGAGGAAGAGAATAACAGATACTTTAATACAGTGATATTTTTCTCTTTTGTGTTCATGACTAGGCCTTGAATTCTACTCCTGGGGTTTATATCATTAGACTTGTACTTGACCTGAATCTTCGTTGCATACTTTGATTTTATGACACCATTAAGTTTATTTGGCAATGGCATTACTTTCATGATAATTACTTTTCTTGTCAGTGGTGTTTTCACAAAATGAGACAGAGACTAGAAAGGAAGAAAAAGTAACCACAGAAGTCCTAATACTTTCCTAATGTTTTATTTCATTTAGTCTAGCGACTCTCTGCTGTGAGGCATGCTGGTGAACAGTGTAGGACCTGGCTGGAAAAAATCTGAGTTACGAGTTATGTGACACATTAAGAAAGCTGATTTAAGAATGTAAGAATGCAAGACTGCACAGGATCCATGTAGGTCAAACTATAGTTTTTACTGAAGGACTGAAATATTCTTAGGCTTTTCCCTGCTTGCCTAATTTTTCCCCACCTGAACAACATCTTGATGAATGCATGAGTTTTACAGAAATGCATTGCTTCAGTTACCTTTCTTTGTCTTTTCCTCCCATCCCTGAGCAATACTCAATACTTCCCTTGTGTTAAACATTTTTAACATGATGTTGATCTTGCATTTTGTAACCTTGCTGAATTTTTATTTATCTTTGTTTTCTGTTTTTATCTGCTGTTGTGTGGTGGTTAAGTTTAATTAACACCTTGTGGAAAACTTCTCAAATTGTTTCTGCTAGTGGGGATAATGATTCATCCAGATAAGCTGTTTTTTTGTAAATTAGAAGGTAGTAAAGATATTTTCTTCTCACTTAATGTTAAAAGACATGTTGGTTTCTCCTATTGTCACTCCAGGCCACATATTTCAACATAATGGGAATGTCTATCTTCTTTTCTTAAGAAGTTTTTTACCCCTTTTTCTAGAACAAAGGGAAAAAGCTGGTCAAATGAGCCAGTTGTTTTGCTTGGGCTATTGATTCTGCTTGCTTTGGAGGACACATTTGAAATTTATATACTGTTGGATAATTTGTTTTTCTCATTTCCTGTATTTTATGTGGGAATTTTTCTTTGCTCTGAAAAAGTGTTTTATTGTTCATAAGTTTCTGCTTTCTTGAAACATAGTTGCACACTATACCGAAAGGGAAAGAAAAAAAAAGGAGACAATGGTAAGTGAAAAATGTAAGCCTCAGTCTAGAAATTCAGGATCAACCTGAATTCAAGTCGTGGTTTTGTCTTATCTCCTGGCTTTGCATGCTTTGCTCTTTTACGACACAAGAAACTAAGAAAGTAGAACAGCACATTTGTCTCTCAAACATAAAGGTAATAGCCATAGAAATGAAATCCTGTTGTAATTTAAACTTTTTCTTTTAAACCAGCTACTAAATGACCTTAGAAAAGCAATATCCAGGGAGCACTGGGAATCTGGCTGTGTCGTATTAACTGACCAAATTAAGTGCAATCAACAGTTCCAGTTTGAAACATTTTCTTCTTCTTCCTATCTCCTTCACTCCTCCTGCCCCTGATTTACTCACTCTTGAACTTAGATTAGCAATTGAAAACCACAGAGCACCTGACATAAGCAATCATGAGATCGTAAAAATTATAACTGAGATTTTCTCCTCCCCTTTCTTTAAAAAATTTTTTTTTTCACTCCTGCTCTTTAGAATGTCTAGCAGACTATTATTTCACTTTCTTGAATTTCAAAAGGGAATAGGATATAATCTGAATTCTATTGTACATTGTTCTATCAAGATATATTTCAACTTATAGTTTGATTTGGTGAATGGCAGTGTAAAACAAAAAAAGAAAAATATTTTATATAAGTTTAAAAAATCTGATTAAACTGGTTTTGTAATGGTTTATATGTCAAGACAGCAGAGCAATATCAGACTTACTCTTCTATTTTTGGCTGCCTTGTTTCTAAAAATACAGAAAACTCTCTTGACAATATGACAAAGAATTGCAGTTACAGTTAAATACCACCCTTGAAAATATGTGGGTTGATTTTGTGGTGACTTTTTTTTTTTAAACTTTCTTGTGTTAGAAAAGGTCTTGCTACAAAGCACTGTTCACAGATACATGGTAAGTGTGTACCATACAGAAGGTGTTCTGGTGGGAGTGCTGATGCCCAGCAGAACAGGAAGAAAGCAGAAGCAGACGTACATTGCACAGGCTCCCCTGAGAATAGAAGAGAAACTGCACTGAATGTCACAGAAGCAGATTCCTAGGGATTGATCATAGAAGTGTTGAGCCTTCTTCATTCTTTTGGGCTTATTTTGTTTTCAAGGGAGAGTGGTGGAATTTGGCTTTGGTGCCCAAACTTCCTCCAGGGTTTGTCTATCACATGCAATGCTGGACATCTCTGCTGTGGAGATAATAGAAATAATTCGGTTGTCTTGGGTTAAACCAGCACAGGTGGTACTATCCATAGAGAAAATTGTATTTTAGCCTTTGTATCTATGTTCCAGATGAAGGGACTACTACAGATGTACAATCTTTAGTGATCAGTCCATCACTCTGCTCACTTCAGTCTGTTTCTCTGATAGGTTCTGCATAGGGAATGGGTGAAAAACTTTTGTCTGTTCTTCCACTTCCTCAAAGTCTTTTCAGTATCTCACCTGCAGCAACATGGTTACAGATTTTACCTTCAGAACAATTTAATACTTCTGGTTCATTTAAGTAGTCTACATCTGGAAGACGGCAATCTGCTTCAATTGGTTCTTGAGGGGATAATAAATCTCTGTTATAACAATAACTAGAAAGACTGGAAGAATTTTTGGGTTTGTGCCCCTTTTTTTTTGGAAGAGCCTTTTATCTTGCTGTTTGCCTCCTGTTTTTGCTAGAAGCTCTAATAAGAACAGAGACATTATGTTCTTGGAGCAGGCTCTCAGTAACTAAGAAAATTAGAATTATACAGTTTGGATTCAGAGTGATACCACTCTATCTTCTGAGCCAGCAATAAGGTTTATGACATTCAATTCAACAATTATATTTCAAAACAGTAGAATCATCTGTGTAATTTTTCTACTCTAGCCAGTAAGAACAGTGGCTATAAATTCTGTCTTCTACATTGGTTTGACTTTCTAGATTAGCTGTTTCATTCTAATCACCCAGTCATTGGCATCACATTCACGCTTCCTCCATCTCCCCTTCCCTGAAGAGACTTATAGCTAAATATTAAATTAGTGTTAAGTGAAGAATAATTTGAAATGTCTAGGAAATTAAATTTTAAACACTGATCTAAGTTATTCCCTCTATGTCAGACATTACCCACATTACTTGAAGCAATTCTGTGCCATCTCAAATCATGCACGACCACAGATTACTGGTTTGAATGTGTGATCATTAAAGACAGGATGATGGGAGAGACAATAATGCCCCTTAGTGCTTTTTTCATCTGTCGACTCCCCAGCCAACATGACACAGGGACTGTATTCCACACTGCAGAAAGACAGACTAAAATGAGTCTGTGCTCAGTCTTCTGTTACTGTCTGTGGTATTCCAGCTACTCTATTTCTCCCCATTCACAGTCAGCGTGCGGTCTTAGGCCCAATATTGTTTGGTTTTATATACTTGTTTTACTCACAGATGCTGTGAACTCCATACCTGTAGACCTGATTTATGGAGAAGGGATCAAAAAGGAAACAAAACTTCCCATAACAGGGGAAAGGAAGGATGGAATCTAGCAAGCCTTGTATTGCTGCAAGGGTTGTGTTATATGTTATTGTATTATAGCAATGTCATCACCATACTAACCTTAATTTCATTATTCAGATATAATTTGTTTCCTTCTTGGAGAATTGCTGCACCATTTCATGTAAATGATATGTGTGTACTTTTTCATCGCAGCTGCTGTTAAAACCTCATTTTGTTTTACCTTTGTGTATCAACAAATTAACAGTAAAGTAAAGATTTAAGGTATGCTCTGTTTCTCCTCCTGTTATTTCTCAGGGAGGAGAATTTATGATTTCACTGTTACAGCTTTGAGTGTAGGGAGAAGGTTTGATCCAGACAAAGGGCAGGGTAAAGTACCAGCAATGACCTGGCCCAGATGTTAAGTCTGGCCCTTCATGCAACTTGGAAGGAACACCTGAGCAGAAGAGATGGCATGCTTTCCTTCAATTAGACTTCTTGTCTATTTTACCTGTTCAGGGTAGCAATTCTTCATTTGTGTTTGGCAGCATAGAGCTACAGCTAGTTTTTCCCAGATGAAAACTGAGTACCCTGCATGCCAAGTGCAGAGAAATTGTCCCAGTCAATGAATGTCACTGCAAAGGAACTTAGATAAGGTAGTGTGCAATAATATGAACCACTCTAGATTGATAAGATTTTTATTTCCAGGTTAATTGTCTGATTTTAGGCTAAAGGTTATTCCAGACTGTCAAACGATGATTTTAGACCTTTAAACATAGCTATATCATGAGTGTACTGTTTAGATTACAAGTTACATTTCCACTTTTGCCTCAGTTTATTTCCATACCTCTAATCACACTGAGGCAACCTACATTTTCAGGGGTCTACAAAAAGACCAGGGTCAGGAAATTTTTGCATCTTCAGAGTGTAAACTCCTTTAGGTGTCTGAATAGATTGATCAGCGACAGAAGGCTGACTACTTTAAATTATGATGCTTTTTCTTTTTGCTATGTTCACTAGATGAATGGAAGGAATTAGAAAAAACTGTGAGATGTAAACAATTCCAAGACTTTCTGAAGAGTCAGATCTACAGGTCTGCATTTGCTGTATACTCTGGAAACCTGACCTCAGTCAAATATTCTGTTAGTCTGCAGCAGATCAAACAACTGCATTGCTGTAAACTGAGTTTGCTTCTCCACAAATCAGCTTCTGCAATTTCTAGCCATGCTGGTTTAAAGGAGAGGCTGTCTGAGGCAGGCTCCTTTTGCTCTGCTGGTGTTCAGAAACATGAACGTGAGGTAGCTTAGAGAAAGATTTAACTCTTCAGTTTCAGTTTTGACAGTCTTTTGAGAAGCTAGTCATAAATCTTGGTGTTTTTTTCCCAAAATACTTTGAAGAGCAGAACTTCTCAGAATGTGTCCTAATGAACTGAGCTTCAGCATTGGACGCAAACCTACTGACACAGCTCAGAACAAAAGGCACACTGGGAATTGTGCACACCCAGCATCCTTGAGCACTGAGGGTTGTGAACTCCTTGATGGACAAAATAAGAGTATTGTGATGTAACTGGTAAAAGCTTTATACTAAACAAGTATGGCAAGGAGAAGAATATTACGTTGTAATGCTACTTAAGTGTTTGCAAAAGCAGCAAACAGAGCCATTATGTGGTGTGCACTACTTTGGAGATGCAGAAAATGTTGAAGGAGCTTTGATTTCCTCTGTAAAGTTTTCTTTAATATAGATATACTAAGAAGGGAGGGGAAAAAGAAAAAAAGTGCTGTGATTCATTATGATATTCATTTTCAGTAGCTGCACAGAAAAAAATGTGGTCACTGACTTTCAAAATGAATTTATGGTGTCAGCCCATATTAATATGGATAAAATTAATTCAGTACTGACAAAGATTATTCACATAGAAAGAAGTTTTGCAATTTCAAAGAGTGGACTACATTCAAAGAAACTGCACAATCTCTTCTATTTCCAGCCTCAAGTAGATTTTTTTCTCTTATTTGCAATTGAATACATCCCCTTGATAACCACAAGACAGAATTTGGTGCAATAACATTAGAAAAAAATTGCATGTGTTTACTTTGAAATCTTTTTTTGGGGGAAAATTAAAAGTGCTTGGCTTACTTAAACTGATAATACACATTAATTTCCTTCTTTATTTTCCTCTGCTGTATCCCCCATGCTTAGGTAAAAGAAAAGGGAATTAATATCTCACTAGCTAGTTCACTGCAGCTTGAAAATCTCTGTGGTAAGGAACTTAATGAAAAAAAATAATGTTTTGACTTTGCCTGTTTATCCATGTACTGATTGATCTTAGGAAAAAAGTAATGACTGTTTTTGAAAGATTAACGTAGGTAGTTTCATTATCGATTTAAGTCATTAATTAAATTCTGCTCAAATTTCAGTGGGTTCATTTGGGTTGGTAACCATATTTGTCACTTACATGGCTGATTCAAATGAGGTCTTTATGTGCTGCGTTACGTGATAAACCACTTCTCTACTTCTGCTAAGCATGCAGTAACACTTCAGAACAAACCTTCTGCTGTTTGTTGCTTCGGAGAGGACTGTCTTTTCCTGTAGGTTTTCAGTGTCTGGAAGACACTCATACACATAATGGAAAGAAAGAAAGAAAGAAAGAAAGAAAGAAAGAAAGAAAGAAAGAAAGAAAGAAAGAAAGAAAGAAAGAAAGAAAGAAAGAAAGAAAGAAAGAAAGAAAGAAAGAGAAAGAAAGAAAGAAAGAAAGAAAGAAAGAAAGAAAGAAAGAAAGAAAGAAAGAAAGATTAAACCATTTTCTACAAAAAATGCCTTTCCCAATTCACTTCCCCCTTCCTTTCCAAGATGTTTTTAGGTCAGATGTTGTTTTTAGGTCAAAAATGTCTCTCTCACCCATGGCTCAAGTAAATGAGCTGTTTGCAGAGAAACTGCTGGAAATTGCATTAGAGGAAGAAATGTTCCTATAAAACTACAAAACAACTGCAGTCCCAGAATAGCAATGAGCTCTGTGAAGCCCTTTCTTATTTACCAGAATTGCTTGCCTTTCTACACTAGTCTGCTGCAAGACCTGTGTATGCCATGTGCTGTCTTGCACCTAAGAGATGCTCTCTGTGTAGTTAAAAAGAGTCCTTCCTGGACAGGGACTCCTAAACTTCACCACCAGAATTTTTTAATATTGCTATATTCTGTTCCTTAGCTATCCATCTTAAGGAAAGAGCTGCAGAATTCTAACATCAGCTTATCATGGCTCTGTGGTTTCTGATGGGGAAACAAATATATCACGTAAAGGGAATAAAGTGCTTTTCTCTGGTTATCATTCCACTCCAGGCTTTGTGTCGCAGATTGTCTGACAGACTCTCACAATTATTTCCTCCTGCAGCTTCTGGAAATGATCTCTGCACTAAAGAGAAATATGCCCATAGCAGAGATGCATTTTATTTGTGGTATTCTTTTCTATTTTTTCTTTTTGCCATTAACTGATTTTTAGCTCTCAATCTTTTTAATGTGTAGGAACATAATTTCTGTCGAGATTTGCACTGTGCTCCAGGTAATTGTTGATATGTCTGAAATCTGTGTTCTATCAATGTATTCATAGTGTTGTTTTTGATGAGCACACTGGACCTGAGTCACCTCGCAGGCTGCACTGAGCAAATGACATTGCACTTCAATAGAGCAGATTTGGCTGCCTGTGAGGGGCTGCAGAAATGCATGGAGCCGGTCCCAAAGATGCTGTGATGCAAAGGTGCGTACACAAACTAAGACTGCCTAAATGGACTTTCCTGTTTGATTTGTTAAATTTCATCTCTTCAGGCTATAATGAAATCTACAATTTGGGGTGGGTTATGGAATAAAATATCCAACACAACTGCTTTTGACTTCTAGTCTGATTATCTTTCTAATGAAAAGGAACACCAGGCATTTGAATATGAGCTGGCTGGCTGGTCCATGCTCTGAGAGTGCTTTTCCCCCTCCCCCAGTCCTCCTCTTTGGTACTAAAGCCGTGGCCACTCATTCTCCTGAGGCAGCTCCCCTAGTGCTGGGCTTTGAGGCAGCCATCTGGCTCCTTCCTCTTGCCCAGTACTGTGTCACCTCAGAGACACACCAAGTCCCCACCTGCCATGCAGGGCCTGAGGGTTGGCTGCTGGCCTCTGAATTGCCAGAAATCTGAGTGATTCAAATGGCTACCACTAAAAATAAGCCATTTTTTTCTCCCCCTAACCAGTGTGACTGCAGAGCACATTTTCTTGAGAGCTGGGGAAGAGCACGTTGAACCTGACACCTGATGAAGTGGTTAGTCTCTGGCTAGCTTCCTTCATTTAATGAAAAACATCACATGGAAGGTAGAATTGCTGGCTGTTTTCCTTGCAATGCCTCAAATATCTCAGAATGAACAGGTTCAGAAATGAGCATTTCCTGCCTCTCCATCACTTCTAACACCACCACAGAACATGTTTACTTTTTCGGTTACTTTTTTGAGTGATCTCAGTTGCTTCCTGTGTATGCAGCATTATGTCTGTGCTTGTGATTCATTGCATTGCTTATGGGTGTTTAGAGTCTGGAAGCCTCCTGTAAAACATGATTTGTAAATACATCCTCCGTGTGAGGGAGAGGGGAGGAAAGGAAGGGAGGAGAGAGGACTCTAGCATTTCACTGCCTGCTGCTCTGATCAAGTATGGAAGTAGAAATAAAAAAAGTCTGTCCAAGGAAAGTTGTTCTTTATTGAAAGAGCTTAAAATGGAGGTTTGAAATTAAGACAAATGGTAAATTATATATACACATGCATTTAACAGTAATGTTACCGACTGTTTGGTTTTAAATCATAGATGCAAAATCAATTCTTCCCCTACTTTTGAGAGGGAGTGAGAGCCAGGCAAACTGAGAAATGTCCAGGCTCTTATCCTCAGCCCTTCTGCCCCTTCTAGACCATTGGTCGCTGTTTGTCTCTGCTCCAAGCATGTAAGCAGAATTTGGCAGCTAACTGCTGTGAGGAATTAAATGGATCAGTCCCATGTGACGTGTGATGAGAAATACAGAATCTGTCTTTAATCTAGTTTTATATAACTGACTGCAGTTTATGGTTTTTCCTCCATATTTTTTAGATCTAACCACTCCAAGAACTGAGGAAACCAATGTTGCTATAGAGAAATCATATTGACTATATTAACATGGCGGGGTCAATCAACAGTATTGAGTATTTCAGTTCCGATACACAAATCTCCAGCACTGGGTGAGATAACAACTTGTCATTCTGTTCTCAGAGCAGACATATGATGAGGACAATATAAGCTTCTGCTAGCAGGGAAAGGGGTGGGGATCCTGGTGGTCTCTGTCTCCATCAGGGTCTGAAATAGAGAATGCTGTCTGGTGCAAGCCCAAGGCTGTGTTACTCACTTTGCCTTCTCCCTTCCTTTCTCCCTTTCTCCTTTCCTCCCTCCGGCCCTCCCTCCCTCAAGTGCATATTCTTTCTGTCTCATCCCAATACAGTGTCCTCCTCCTCTGCAGTGAGATACCAATTTCTCTCTAAATGGTTAGAACGAGCCTCTTTTTCTAGCTGGGAGTAGTCTCACTGAAACAAAAATGGAGATCTGAAACCCATTTTACTGAAACACATCTGTTCCACTGCATTTTTCATCATCCAGGTGCTTTTTTTCCATAGCCACACAGATCCAACCACTTGATCAGCTGCAGCACCTTGCAAGGGCTGAGAAAAACAGTGGCAAGCAGAATCCAGTTTAGTTAATTAAACTGTTTTGGTAATGTGGAAAAAGCAGTGCATTCCCCTCCTCCAACTCTGTTCTCTGACACAACAGAGTATTTTTTCCCTGCAATGCTTCCAATAAAACTCAGCCTCAGGCAGAGAACCTGGCATAGACAATTTTAGTCCAAAGAGTTAGGCAGAGACAACCAAAATAGAGTCTTTCAATGGAAATGTCAGGAGACTGACAATAGGTGATATTACCAGTTTTGTCTATTGATGTATATATCCAGCTTTCCTGTGCACACTGTGCTCACAGGGCAAATGCTGAGGACAGGAAGATTTGAACAAGGGAATTGAAGATTTTCTCTGCAAGTTGCCTACAGTTATTCATATGTGTTCCATTTTATCAGCATCTGTGGCAGAATGTAGCATAATGAATGCATGAGTATTATTAAACAATTAGCCAGGTGACATTCTTGGATTTTATATTGCCCTCTAGTAAACCCGTAACACTCTTGCGTTAGCAAGTGATTGAGTGTTTTGCTGGGTCTTAGACTGTAAGTAATTATGTGCCATTTTAAAATAGCCAAAGAAACAATGTAAAATGCTTAAATGAAAATGGGGGAAGTAGACAAAGGAGGACAATTCCCAAGAAGGCAAGAAAAAACTCATACCAATGACCTGCACAAGCTTAGACTTAGAAAATAATGATGTAGCATAATGGACCTAAAATTCATCAGTATCTGATATGAAAAAATTACTATCCTTTTAGTTTAAACCAAAAAGAAAATTCTAATGTTTTACAGATACATACATTCTTCCAAATGTCTTACACAACTATTTTAGAGTTTAATCACATAAATTGTCATGGCCAAGCCTTGAGTAAAAGTGGCCATCTTTATAGACCAAGTGGCAAATAGTCTCTCCCACCTTTTAGTCAAACAAATACAGTTTGTAATTTACTCCATTGTACCAGCTCAGCCTTTCTCCCTTTTTAGAGAGGAGTTTTATCCCAGAACACCTGTTTCTCTCCCACAAAGTACTCACAGTTAGGAAAATGATACTTGTTTGTTGACTTGAGACTGAAGCAAAACTGCCATTTTGCCCTCTGCCAGCCGTTTGAGTCTTTGCCATGTCAGACTAAGTAGATTAAGTGTACTAAGTGTACATATCAGCAGACAACTAAGTAGTGCATTGCTTTCAGAGTGAGTGAAACACCGCTGTTTGATAGTGGTGAAGAGAGATGGAAGCCAGTTCCATCAAAAAAACCCATATGCAGTTAAAAGCTGTAATAATAGCAGCACAATGAGAAGAAAAATACTTGGTCTTGTCTTGTACTACCTCTGTTCTTCCGGTAAGTTGCATATTCATAAGAACATCCTGAAAGATAATTGGGACTATCTAGAAATGACCTGGGACACCATAAACCTTTCCCAGTGACATAAGGCTGGCAGTCCCAAAAACAGCTCTCAGAGAGGTCAGGAAGCAACAGAAGTCTCAGGAACTTACCAATTTCATACAACAGCTGGACTGAAGCTGGACTCCTAGGAGGAGAATAAGACCGAGGCTTCCCTGCTTGGTGGAGACTGCGGGAGATGCTCTTCTGGAGCTGTATCTGTTCTCCTTTTCTGGGCTGCCTGTCCTCTGGTCAATCTTCCTGGCATACCAGTAGAGAGCGGGTGAAAGATCCCATGCCACTTTCGGCAAACACAGAACAGGCTCAGATAAATTTCAAGGTTGATTTTTTTTAATGTTGACTGGAGGAGGCTCTGTGTAATTGATCTGTACAATAAAATGTGTCCAGAGAATATTTCAATTTGGAGATGATATTTAGCTGGTAATCAAATGTTATTGCTTCAGTGCTGCTGGTTGGAGGAAGATTGGCATTTGCCTTGCTCTTCTTGCTCTGTATGTCCATTCCCACCTGTGAATTGCTTAAAGTAATTTTTCAAGCAACACTAAGCCAGACTCCTGGAAACTAATCCCTGATGTATGATGTAATTTGAATGATGGATACTTGTCTCTCCTTCTAGAGCAGAGGCACTTTAGCTGTTCTTCCTTCAGATATTTTATAACCAGCAATAACAATAAAAGAAAGAAAGCAAAGACCTTGGAAACTAGTCACAGTTTTCCTATAGCTATGGAAAATAAGTGTTTTTGGGTTTTTTCCCACCCATCAGTATATGCTGTTATGCTTTATTACAAAAATCTGGTAAGGCTTATCTTCTTATAGTGAAGAGCTTTATGTAGTTTATGTAACCTTGATTAAATTGTTGCAGAAGTGCTAAGTCTAGAATATGAAGTAATGTTCTACAGCACAATTTTAACTTGAGATATTTTGCATACCAGCCTCTGTGGTCACGATGACAAGGGTTTCTCTGCCTGCCTGAGAGAAACTTTGTGTGGGTTATTTGAAGGCACGAGAAAAACAGCTATAAATGATGTCTCTAGGCAGCTACTGGAAGTACCAGACAGAGGTCTGAAAGACATCTCACTGTATTCAGTGAAGACAATGCTACAGGTATCTCCTTAGATGCAGGCATCCCTCTGGAGATCCTATTAATCTCACTTCTCTGATCTGCTATGCAGACTTTCATGCAGTGCTGGGAGTTCTCTTAGTTTGTTTCCTAAGACTGCCTCTGCTCTTTTCAATATCCATACACAGACTGTCTGTGGAAGCAAACCACGTTTTGCCCTATAGTATTAGATAGGCCTTATATCCTGTCACATACTGCATGAACAGATGTTTTTGAAAAATCTTTAAATTATTTTATCCATGTTTTTTCCATGCTTTAAGTGCTGACTTGGCTGAAGTTCTACCCAGAACATAATTTTGACAAATACTTGCCATATGAGGCAGCTCTAACTGTCTGTTGCCGTTCTTTGAGCTGATCAAGCCCAGGTGTATTGGGTGTTCATGGAAACGTGTTCATAGTGGGTGGGATGAAGAGTGGTCTCTGAAGAGGAGCTAAGCCTGCCATCCAAGCTGGTGGTGCCTTGATGAAACATATGTAAGAAAAGCCTTATTTTCTGCAGAACAGAAAAATACAAAGTGAACAAAAGTGCCTTCTTTTTCCATGTACAATTCTCATCACAGACAACACACAAGAAACACACAATATCCACTATTAACCTCAGCACCTCCTAGGAATGCTTAGGAATATACCTGGAGAACCTTGGCATGCCAAAGCCCAGCCACTGGCTGGATGCTCTGCTGAATCCTGCTCACACACTGGAGGAGTTTCTAGTCTCATTCAGGTTCTTTCTTGGAGCCTGAGAGCTGAGGGATTTGCCAGAGAGGTCATTCCAGCCCCACTTCCCCCTGAGACAGCTAGGTTTGCCCAGAATTTATGTCATTTAGCTTTCACTGTAAATGGCAAAAAGTAAGGGAAGGCTCAGGATCAGACTGAATACTCCTGACAAATAACTCTCGCAGCTGCTGTCGTTCCAGCTCTCCCTCAGGGCTCATAAACTAGAAACTACTGTTGCAGGGTGGCTGCTGAGAAAGAGCTATTTGCCACTTCTGGCTCTAGATTAATCTAATCTCTCTGTTACTGGTGCCAGGCCTGCTGAGTAAGCTCCCTTCTCTGCTGGACCAGTGTCTGTATCTCCTGACTTTGCAACTCCTGTGTTATAGGCTTATCAATTTTCCAGCACCTTCAAGCACACAGAGAGTGGGGTCAAAACTGGACACAATATCTTTGTCTTGCATATCTGGAAGTCTTTTGCAATGCTGTATAGGTGAGAAAATAAAACAATCAGGACATCACAGCTTCCTGGACTTCATGCAGCAACCGCCATGCAACCCATCCATCTACTGTCACCAGATGCAGGTGCAAGCTAATGGCTGGGGTTTTTGTTAAATGGTGAATATACTTGCTGGAGTGGTGTTTACTGATCCTATCAGCTATCACTGATGGGAGCATGCAGCCAGGAGGTTGCACTCCTTTTTCTGTTGTGGCAGAATTAGTTTCCAAAACCTAGTCTTCCAGAAGGCTCAACTTGCTCACAGAAGAGACAGTTTGCTGTTCTGTCTCTATCACCCCCACTTCTGTCTGTCATGGAAATAAACCATCTTGGAAAGTAGTATCTGCAATCCTACTTGGAAATGAGTTGGACCTACTTGGTCTTTGGGTTTTAGATGCTGGGAATAACCCATAACTATGTGCCATAACTATGTCTGTGTGTCATCTAGCATAATACCGGTACCGGGACCATTATTCTGGCTTGGAGACAGCATTACAGAAGAGACATTATAGGGTAGATCTGCCTATATCCATTGGAATAAACACCTAAGATAGTTCGTATTTGGGGTGGAATTGCCAAATGCTGGTCAGTTCTGAGCTGGAGTGGGAAAGAGAGGGATAAAGTGCTATGGAATTGTACGTGTAGCTGGAAGATCTACTGGGGAGGACTCAATCCAAGCCATCAGGCTGAGATTTTAGAGACATTTATTGGAAATGAAACATAAAGAAAGGGTTTTAGAGAGTTGCTTATTTGATGTAAATTTCTGTTTAAATTTCTCTCTTTTTGTTTAATGGGGAAAAGTCCAGTTCAATAAAACCTCTGACTAATTTCTAATAATACTTGGTGACTAATTTTAGTATATTAAAAATCAATGGTGCTATTGAAATAGAAAACTTTGAACGCTAACCATTTTGATTTGTCAAAATATTGTAATTTCACAGTCTTTAACTTAAATGTAGTTCCTTAAATTTCAGCTACACATAAGAAATGAGTCATGAATTTAAATGGAACAGATTAAAGTCTAACCAAAAATATGCATAATTTAGACAGGAGACATTGATCTTGTCTGTCCTTTACACAGTAGTGATATGTAATACAACATGGCTGTTACTCTCAGCAGGGTGTGTTCACAGGAAAGAGAAGAGATTCCAGTAAAAATACTGTATTTCATGGTGAAAGCTCACGCACCTGCGGAGCATGTATTCTTTTAAAAATATCTGTGATTCCAGTTCCTGTGTTTTCTGTGCCTTTTCTAGGAGGGAGTCACTTTGTGTTCTTTGCCCAGTGTACATAGCCTGGCCATTTCTGAAAGATGCATTAAAGTAAGATGTATTAGGTATGTGCTAGGTTGGAGCACAGAAGCAAACAAAAGGGTATTGTTTCAAGGGAGAAAATGTCCCTAAACTTAGGTACCTGAAATTCCATACTTACCTGGACACACCTAGCTCCTACAAATCTTTCTTTTCCCTCTCTGTTACTGTAAGTACCTCTTTGTACAGACATTCCACCGATTTTAAATGTGTCAAGATCTCCACTACCTGGGTAACTCTGTGGTCCATGGTTTTGTTTGGAAATGGCAATAGTTTACAATATATGTAAATACATATATGCTCCTGGTGTGTGTAAATATATACATATAAGTTCCAAAATTCTGCCTCTTGAAGATTTCAGTAATACACTGCCAGGACACTGGATATGGGGAAGAGAAATGTGAGTGTTTCAGGGGTTCTTCCCAGCAGTCTCATACTTGCATTTACTCTTCCATGGTGCAGCATTTCTCTTCCTAAGAGCTGGTCTCCAGTCTCTGCAAATGCCCTGAGGATACTGAGGAGCCATAGGCAGGGTTTCAGTTACACCAGGCTGTTAAGTAGACCTTGCCACACAGAAAGAAGCTGCTTGCATATCCATTCCTGTACTTACTTTTTAAAAATGCTTGTTATATTACAGAAATGCTTATGTATAATTCATTGTCTTCTTTCCTCGGGTCTGCTTTTCCATTTGTTGGCATAGTACTTACAGATAGAAGATTTAATGTTGAGCTCTGACCCGTTGGTTCTATACTTCATACAGTGAATCATAAGCTTTGTTTCTTTAAATAAGAAGGGATTATCTCACTTGTTTTTCTAGGACTTGTCACCCTCTGAGCAAATTATGGTTGTGGTTTTGCCACTGACCTGCTGTCATGTAAAATATTTTTCTCACACAACCCCCATGCTGTTTCCAGAAGAGTCATGTTAGCATATGTGTATGAGCTTTCAGGGATATAAGTTGATTCTCATCATCTGTTTTAACTTTGGTGCTGAATTTTCTTTTTTTAGGTTATTTGGGTTTTTTTCCCTCTTTACTTTTTTTTCTTATTTTCCTTAATCTGAATCATTTTCTCCTTAATGTACCTTATTTTGAGTAATAATTTTTGTAGTCTTAGTTGATCCTCTTCTCTTTCCCCCACCCATTTCACCCTTGACTAGTCTTTTCTATTGGGTAGTTTCTCTCTTGTGGGCTTGAGATGAAATCTGCTAATGTGAGAGTCTAAGAAAAGGAAGAATGTTTATCATAAAATGGTAGAATTCATGCTGGTTGGAAAAAGCCACAGGGATGAGGAAAGACAAGATAAGGATCTGCATACATGGCAAGGCAGAAAAGATTCACTGCTCATCAAACCACCAAAACAATGTTGTTACAGGGGATGAAATCATCTGGAGAATGACTTTAATTCCCACTCTAAGGTGATCTCCTACTATGTAAAGATATTAAGATGAGCAACTGAAAAACATTTGAGAGAAACCTGCTGTGCTTTTCACATCAAGACAAAAAACACATTCTTGCAGAATATCCAACTGTTTTGTTTTGTTTTTTAAAGTGTTTCCATTTGCTGATGTTCTTTTACAGCTTGTGTCTCCTGAGCAACAGTTGGACTTGTACAGTTTTCTTCCAGCATGTCTGTAGACACTGAAGAAGGGCAAGTGATAATATCAAAATCAGCCCTGAGGTCCAATAGAAAGTGATATTAGCTTACCCCAGCTGAGCTGCAAGTAAGGAAGGCACTGAAGTGATGTAGTTAGCAGAGTGCACGAAGAAGATGGTAATACTGAAAGTAGGGCTAGAGACATGCATAACACTTATTTGGCCTGAAGCAAGGTTGATATTTTATGGTGGTGACCTTATATTTTTTTTATAAAAGGAGGGGGAGAGCAGCAGCTTTCAGTGAGACAGGTAATTCAGTGAAGGAAATGTACCTGACTTGTAATGTTGAGATTATGTGAAATGTGAAATGAATGTCAGGTGAAAACTGGAACTGGAAAGAGATCTAGTGAAGTTGGTAACTTAGTTAAAACATTAGATTAATAATTTTTTAACAGACAACAGAATTGATTAATTGGTAAATAATTATTGACAACAGCAGATGTAAGTTTAAAGGTCTAACAGGCATCTGTCCTCTGGTATGTTTAGTAAGTTATTCTCTTATTCTCCAGGTAACGTTAAAGTCCAAATGATTGTCCATAAAAAGCATGAAACAGTCTTATTCATACCACCTACCCTGGTACATGAATTTATTTACTGTGACTTATAAACCCGAAGGAGGACCTAGCTTAGTTAGGGCTGATAGACCTTTAATCTTTGCATAACCTTTAAAAGAATGGCAACAAATCAGTGCCATTTTCAGGTTTCATAAAAGAAATATTAATGAACCTTTACAAGACACAAGTGCTGGATGATGTGATCTTATAAGGCCCTCTTGTCCTAGGGCACGACTCAATCCATTTTTATGTTATTCATGCTGCTTGCTATACTTTTTTTCCTTGTGTATATGCATTTTTAGAACAAATAGGGAAACTTAATGGAGGACATTTCCTGGCACACGTACGGGCAGAACAACCGTGCTTTAAAAGTTAAGTTAAAAGCAGTACCACTGGCATTATTCACTGCTCTAGGAAACCTTAGTGAGCAAAAGTTAGCTGAAAATCTTTCTAGGGTAACCACCCTGTTCATATAGTCTCATGTCTTGCATGAGACCTGTGTTTCTGTTTTTACTTCGATAGCCTGAAAAGCAGGATCTTGAAGCCATGAGGCAACTGAAAACCCAAGGACAGGCTTTCATTTTTTTCAGGTAGGACTTCTGTCCTGGTTTAGCAGGTGCCTGTCATGCCAAAAATGCATGAAGGACAAGGTAAACAAGGGTATGCAAATCTCGTGTGTCTCCTTGCAAAAGTGTGGTATGGACACAACTGAGGCATCTTCACTGAAGATGCAGCTGGGGTGGGTGGAAGAGCATCACTGAGCCTGGGGAACTGGCAGAAAGTTGTGTGATCCTACCAAAATGCAATATATACACAGCCTGTGGCCAGTTCTGGTGCCTTCGTCTGAATGAGCCGATCTTTAATATGGCATTTCACTTCCCTTGAGCTTCTAATAGGAGGTTGGATACAGTGCTTAAGTGAAAAATGAGCAATAAAGCTGTCGGCAAAGAAAACAAAGCCAGCCTCAAAGTGCTATTAATCTTTCATGGTCTACCTGATATAAAAAAGTGATTAAATGTATATATTAGCTGCAAGAGGGTGTTGTTGCAGTGTTGAAATGTGTCCCACTCTAAACTTAAGGACTTACATTAACTCTTAGAAAACAAGCTTTTGTATTTCAATGACTAGAGGAAGGGAAGCGGTAGGGACAATGTGTTGGATCACTAGAAAGTCCTGACTAGGAGGACTTCCTCCCATACTTGGAGAAAGTTCTGTAGATCCCTCTCCATAGTGCTTGCTGGGGGAAGCAGTGGTTAGGGAACTGGTGAGTTATTACTGTGAGAAGTAAACTTTTGTCTAAATTTGGGACTTTGAGTTGTCCTTGCTTCCTTTGATTATTACCATAGAACATTGTCATTAATTTGGTGGCAAGCAGAAGCTTTACATCAAGGGCTTGAAAAAATGATCATTGTCCCAATTAATTTTGAACTCAATATTCATCTCCAGAACATCCTCCAAATAGTAACAGGAGAACAAGATCAAATAAGCATTCCAGATGGAGAATTGTCTTTTACTTTGAGCTTCCATGGGGAAGAGCCTCTTATTCTGTGAAGAGTTTCTTGCTAATTTCTTGTAGTTCAACAGGCATGCATCATTTCCCTCTTCACCTTGTTTATTTTCACTTCAGTAGAGGGAACATATACAGTGATTTCAGGCACTAAGGTCTCACTGTGAGAATGAAAGCAGATTAGACACTACAGATATCACACATTTAAAATCAAATCGAAATTGCATTCTATTTGAGATCACAGTGCAAGTATTTTTTGTAACTACATTTCTGTTTAATTACTTTTCAAACCTAAAATTATATACCAAGAAATGGTATAGCAATGACCGGTTCCATGTGGACATTACCAAGTGACCCTGGTATAAAACTTTCTCTTGTTCAAACCGCTGTTATTGTGCTTTCATTTTTGTTGTGTCTTAATCTACAGCTTTAGGAAAAGCACTCAGCTGGGAGATGTACAGCATGTCTTAATGCTCTCATCTCCAGGCAGCTGCTGTTTCTTATAACCTTATTTTCAGTAGTAGTCAAATACATCCATTTTGAAGAATTCAAAGGACTTTACTTAGAACTCTAGTTTGAATTAAACAAACAAACAAACAAATGAACAAACAAAAAACCAAAACTAAAAATCCCCCAGTCCAAAATATTTACTTTTTTCACTTTTCTAGAAATAGCCAAAGATTGTTTGCTGTCCTATTGGGCAACTTAGGGTATTGCCTTATTGTGCAGTGTCAATTTCGTAATGAAGGTTTAGCTGGACGTATGGCAGAAGTAGGTTTAAGTTTGACATATACAGAAATCCTATAATCTATATGAGAACCAGGTATCTGCATTGTGTGAGAAGTCTCATAAATAGAAATCTGCAATTTCTGTGAATTCTTTTAAGGGTGAGTAGATGACACAGAGCGCTTTGGATTGACAGGCAGAATTATTTCATATACACCCCATATAATCTGGTCTTTGATAAGTTTTTTCCATTAATATGAAAAAAGATAATGTAGTAAGAGACTAACTCAGATAGCTTTACATTAATTGTATTCCAAAACATTTTGTGGTTTTGGATAACATAATTAATGGGGAATATTCACAATAAATGGATGACTTGCAAAAAAAATTCATAACTGTATTTTAAAACTAGATGTATTTAGTCATAGCCGTTAGGAAATGCAGTGAAATAAATTCTTAAACCCTAAATAATTTTTTTTTAATATTTTGTGGGTATTTGAAAGGTAAAGAAGGACATCCCTAGGCTTCTGTTATTGGCCACTGTTTGAGCCTGAATATCAGATTAGAAGGGCTTTTGGTCCCTTGACTTGATACATACCTTTACAAGGTTTTAAAAAAGCAATTTAAAAAAAATTGATTTTTTTTCTCTTTTATGAAATACTAAATCAATTTCACTTTGCAAGGAAGTAGCCACTCTTTCAGTATAGAAACACTTGGGAGGTATAATAATGCTCCAGTGTGAAGAAGAGTGAGTTATAAATTTATGTTGTAAATGCCTGGACTCATTTTATAGAGTGTCTTCTGCTCTTATACAATAAAGATAATCTAACTACTATTATACAATAAAGATAATGGAGCCCCTATTCTCAGTGCATCTGAAATGCATTCAGTTTTGAACTTGTGTGTTCAAAATCTACTATATTATTATACTGTAAATTTGACTGCAGAAGAAATGAAACATTTTCTCATGTGTGTCACTACTGTATTTCTGTTTCCTGATTGCAAGAATCCGGAAACATTCTTTTAATCTCTGGAGGAGTTCAAAGATTAAGGTAAAGTAATCATGCATGATGAACTTGAAAACTTGGTTAAGTAAAAGCAGCATTGAGTTATTTATTTTTTACAGTGGTGTTGATGTATTTGCCATACTAGGATTTACAGAAAATAGCCTACTTCTGCAGTTTTAACTAAATGTGACTGGCTTAAAATGTGAAAGCGGTAAACAGGAATTAAAAATTTTTGTTTGCCTGAGGATAGGATTTAGAATTTGTCACTTTGAGATACATTTTTAACTTTAGATTGGCTGCTTCAATACATAGAATATGAATTAAACCCAGAGAAGATACTCAGTCACTTGTGGACTCATGGAGCTGTATAAATATTGAAGGATACACAGTAAAAAATTTTGACAAACATTACAACATCTGCAGTCTATGAAGGTCTTGCTTATAAAACCAGAGGTGGCCTCTGTACACCAGTTTCCATTATGCAGTCAGCCAGCTCTGCCAGTGCAACATTGACTATCATATAAACATTGTCAGAGAGCTTTGCATTACAAATGATTCACAAATCTTGTGGGGTTTGCTTGCCAGAAGTGGGGTCCATCTTACTGTTAAAACACGAAGGAGACTGTGCCATGGGTGATTTTCTGCTCACGTTGGGGTGGATCCCATCTTCATTAGTTCATCTGTTAAACACCTTGTTTTTGTAACTGCAGATATGGAAAAGTTTTTATTCATTTGTCTTCTAGATGTGCCTCTGTGTCTCCTTTAACAGTGAGAGTTGTAGTCTCATGTGGGTCTCAGCATATCCTGTGTTCCACCTTGAGCTATGCCCAGGTATTGCAGATGACTGATAGCTTCAGAGATGTGTGGATATATTTGAAACTAAAAACCTGTCTCCAAGTTGGTGTTTGTATGTAACTACAGCTGGCAAAGTATATCCTCAAGGAAAGGGAAGGAAAGAAAGGTGAAATATTTCTTGCAATATCATGCCTGAGAACTGTGTGGTATGATTTATCATTTCTTCCACCTGCCGTATAAGTATTTTTTTCTTCTACACCAATGGCAACTTGCAGCCTTTATTCTGCATAGACAGATACAAATATAATTTTCTCTCTTAGAGTTGGAAGGACTCCCCATTATTACCAACATTATGCTTTTACTTACTGGTCTGAGCACATAGGCACTTGCATACTATCAAGGTGTTTACTTTCTGCTTCAGATAAACAACTGTGTTTCTGTCAATTTATAGTAGTGAAAAAATAATGTGGGGTGTTCAGTATCTCCTATGGCAGTGGCTACTGGAATGTTGTGAAAGTATAAAATAAGCAGATATACTGTTGGAGGAACATTGTCATAAAGTCTGAGCCTTGTTTACAAGTTTGTTCTATATTTTTTTTTGTTTGTTTTGTTTTTATTTGTGTTTTTTTGTTTTGCCTCTCTTTCCTTTTTAAATTTCTGGTTTCTTGGCAGGTGTCTACTCAAATGCCTGTGTTTATAATTGTTGTTATCATAAAAATTTAAAACCTCATAAAAACCAGAGAATTTTCAGGAAATACTACTGTGGTTGCATTACCACTTTTTTTCTCTTGTTTGTCTGTTGTTGTTTCTGGACAAGCAGTTGATTTTTACATGTTTCTAATTCACAAACTTGTGAATTTAAATTCTTTTGAATGATCCTTAATATTCTTGATGCATTTTAAAAATTTCTTCTTACATTTGCTGCTATTGCCTTTTGTAATTATGATTTTTCTCTAAGAAGTACAGTATATAGTCTATCTTATACTTTCTCTACTTTACTCACTGTGGATGTAGCAGTGAAAACCTTCTCTTATTATCTCATATCCCAAGCATATTAAGACCTGGATTCTTAATTGAATTCTAAATATCTAAGCTACTGCAAAAGTTTCTGTCTCTCATGGCTTTATATGGCACCTTGACATATATTTGGAGAATCTCAATAAAGATTTCCTTCCTGGGTTTATTCCATATACACCTTTTGGTTATTATTAGTAAAATTAAAATTCTCTTTCTGGGAAAAAAAATCAAGTAAAATTTGAAAATACAAAAATTCACAAATCCACTGCAAAGAGTTTAACAGCATTTTACTTCCTAAATTTTTAAGCCAGATTGTCTTATTGCTCAGCATTTATCAAATAAGTAATGACCCAGCCACTGGTTCTCCGTGCATTATTTTCTTGCCTGTAATGTTGCCAGAATCCTTTGTGTTCTCTGGCTCCCTTCCTTGAGCAGTGTTTGAGCACTTGGGTCCAAGAAGAATTTTACCCATTTATATATTAATATTCAGTCTTTGAGTTAATATGAATTCTATGCTAATACTTAGAGTTTCTTGTATTATTGTTCTACATGTAATCACAACCATATTTGTTACATTGATTTTGCCATCAGATACCCCCTAAACAGTTCAGGGGTATCTAATCCCAGAATAAGGCATAATATGCCAACTTTATAAATCTGAAAGTTTGAATTATATGTGGTCAATGTAATGACAGTCCACAGAATGTAAAGCTCTCTAAAATGAGATTTCTGTCTGTTATCTGTGGCTCAGAACTTTCTAGAAAAAAATTCCTCCTAAATTTTCTTAATAGAAAAAGTCAATGAATTTCTGTATGTAGCCCACCTTCCTACTTCTTTTCCTTATTCTTCCTTTTGTACTTTTTGCTTCACTCCTGTTTTTCAAATTGTGCTGCAGTCAGAATGAGTCATTGGCCAAGGACAACTACTGCCTAATACTGCAAGAGCAAATAAGGAAAACAAAACCAAGAAAAAAAATTTCAATTTGTTTCCTAGCAGTGACACAAATCTTTAATAATATTTTCATTGATTGCACTTTCTTGCTCACCATTTACACTAACAGAAAAATTATTACAGTCTGTAAGGCAGGACTCAAGCACTGATGAATGGTTTACTGCATCTGTGAGCTACTTAATTAGAAGTAATTATTCATAGACTTCTTCCATGAAAGACCTCATTATTATAATTATCATATAATGTAGGTTGTCAGTGTTTTCTGATATACCTTGCCTAATGGACCTGTGGAAATTGCTTGTGATTTTCGTTAGGAAAACAAGGATTAGAAAGAAGCCCTGAAGTGTGGTCTGGCAGAATTTTCCCATTGCTCTGCATCAAGGCAGTGCAGCAGATTGCACAGCCCAGTGCACAGCCCAAAACAACCCTTCCAGACGAACATGGAGTGAGGACATGCTGCTGCCCAAGTAGGCTGTGACATGTGCTGTGTTCCTAGGGAGGCTGTGGCAGGACCTCAGGAAGCAGAATGCAGGACTGAGATTTGGGAGAATGGGAGCAGGTGACAGCTCTGTCCTCAGGCAGAGCTCTGCAGACTGCCTGGGGTGTCAGGCTGAAACCTTTCAGGAAGGTAGTGCTTCTTTAGAGAATGTCAGGTATTGCTAAATGGCATTAACTTGTGCTAGCAGATGTTAACTTGTGGGAGGCAGGAGGATGACATCAAGGGTAGCAGGTTCTTTAAGGGAGCTGGAGAGCCAAGTCTGTCTCATAAAGTGCGAGTCCTCACAGTGAAAGCTATGAAAATTCCTGGCACTGCACACTTTCCTTGCAGATCCAGATGAGATGCTGAATTTTTTAGAGTACCACTACCTTGATCAGCCCAGAACATTTTTCATTTTTGATGTTACAACATCTGAGCAGGAAAACCAGCATCTATCCATCTATTCTTGGAAATGAAGCTAAGTTTACCTAAGTGATTCTGTGGATTAACTAGAATCATGGAGAAAGATCTCAACCTGTCTAAGCAGCAAATGATCTCAACTCCTTTCTGCATTGAGATTGATGATGGCTGTCAAGTCAAGCTGCTTAAGTATCTCACTTAGACTTATTATTTGGGGTGAGATCTGTTGACTGTTCAGGCTCGGTTTCGTCTGGAACTAACTTTAACTCTCTGGCACATATCCATAAATGTCTTGTAAGGACAAAGCTCCAGCTGGCTGTGGTGCTGATTGCCAGATTGCTGCCTATAAGCTTAGTGCTACTGGGTATGTGAAGGTAAGAGTTACTGTCACATGAAAATGCAAGTCACAGAAATGTGGGGATGGAGGAAGTAAAGGAGAGGGTTGGGAAAGAAGGGGAAAGGAAGGGAAATGGATCAATCCCCTTCCCTTGTTCTGCACAGAACATAATATACTTTGTGCAGTTAGTGTTGCTCATCTAATGGAAAAAATTTAAACTATTTCAAAGTTATCTGTGTAGTATAAAATAGCAGTGCCTAGAATAGCACACGATTATTAATTCTGAAATTGTTTCAAAGTCCCCCTTTTCCTCCCACTCCACACATTACATAGACACAGCTACTGTTATTTTTATGCTTAACTCCCAGTATATCTGAAAATGAACAATGAAATATGCTCATATAATAGAATCAGGAGAAAAATACATACAGTATTGAATTCTGCTTCAGTTACACTGGTCTATAGCATGTCCCTTTTAGCTCTGGGTTGAAACTGGTTCAACAGAAGGTAATAGCAGTCCTTTAACTTTCTCAGTATTTGAAAATACAGAAGCAAACTAACAAATTTCTATTGACTGGATTGCATGATATATTGCGCAGCCATCTGCTTTTCACAGCAGTATCTGTAAAGCCATAGACTTTTGTCCAGGCCTATCATCTCGTGAGTGAGAAGAAGCTGATTTTGCCCGGGAGTTCTTGCCATGGCATTGCTGTGAGTGCTGCTGACCCAGAACAGGCAGCCGGTGCGGAGCTGGAGCGGTCCCCTCGGCACGGGCATTCCCTGGGATGCGTCCCCTCGAGAGGCAGGCTGCGGGCACTGCACAGCACGGCAGAGGGCAGCCTGAGAACCAACAGCGCACGTTTCCCTCTACTGTGGCTAAATTCAGCCTGAGCAGATGTTATGACCTGTGTCTAAAGGAAGGGTTGCCTGCCAGAGAAAGGGAAGAAACTGCACAATCACTCCTGTGTTTCTTTCTGTGAGCTGGAGTGGGGATGACTTCAGCGGAATTTGACCTTGTGGGATTTTGTTTTCCCCAGATATTTGGGAATGATTGTCTGAGGCAGAGCTAATAACCAGTCAAAACAACTCTTAGCTTCACACAGAAAAAGTATTTGAGCTTATGCCTGCTACTGAAATTGATTTCACTTACCATGAGTCAAATATGAGTCATGATGAATAGAAGCATAATTCACAATTGTCTTGTGATTATTTGCTCTTTCTGAAAGTCCCGTGTATATGCTTGGCAATTTTTTTCCTTGTGTATTGATATCTTTTAGCCTGTAATTATACTTTTGAACCACTTTTTTTTGTTGTTTTTACTATATGTGGGACTATCTTCAGTACCTTGTTCTACAACTGTTCATAACTCATCATTTATACTGCCATAAAACAAGTTAGGTCTGTTGTGAGGGATCAAGGTACAGTTTTGGCCTAAGCTGGGCCAATGGGACTGAGTACTGTAATAATAAGATTATGAAATATTGCAGTTACCACTTTGAATACAAGTGTATTGCACTGGATTTCACAATGTACATTCCTTCTTAAGGAGCTGGAAAATCAACACAGTCATATCTATATTAGGGAATGAAGGTGGGTCAAAGCTAACACAACCAACCAGCGTGGGGGGATAAGAAAACAAACATGATATTTTGTGCCAGTGTTTTAAGTAATCACAGAATTCATAGAATGTTAAGGGTCTGGACAGGACCTTAAAGAACAGCCAGTCCCAACCCCCTCTGCCATGGACAGGGACACCTCCCACTAGACCAGGTTGCTTAAGGGCTTACTCAACCTGTCCTTGAACCCTGCCAGGGTTGGAATGCCTGCAGCCTCCCTGAGAAACCTGTTCCAGTGCCTTATTATCTTCACAGTAAAGAATTTCTTCCTTATATCCAACCTAAATGTCCCCTCTTTCAAATTGTACCCTTTACTCCTTGTTTTATCACTATGATATGAAATTAATATGATTGTCACTAAGGAGACATCTGTTTTGACATTCTTAATGCATGACAATGACACTCAGTTAACTCTCAATAAGTAGCATTCCGTTGGATAAATTCCACTTTTTTCCTCTTAGAAATTTCCTTTACTAAGGAATTTTGTTTTTACTGACAAATACCTGATTTTAAAATGTGTCTGACTAGTTAAATTGAGTCTTAATGAAAACACAGTATTTCCAAATTCTATACCATTCCAGAACTGGATGATCACCCTGCTGGTTTTTCACAGTGTGACAATGTAATGGCAGTAAACACAGTCTGGGAATGAGGTGACTGTATATTTTTATGAAATCGTAGGTCAGTGCTCACTGAGTGGGGCCATGTAATCTTTATATCATAGGCCATTATAGTACTACCATCACCTGGACTAAGCCCAGTAACCACCTGGACTAAGCCCAGTAACTTGGGTGTTCCTGAAAAGCATCCAACTTGATTTTAGGATGTTAATATGCGTTTGGCTTCAGTTTCTCATATTTCATGGTGTCTGAATCGAGCTGGACACCAAATTGTCAGGTCTAAATAACATGACACTGGGCCTGGTTAGAGATCCCTGAGCTAGTTTGGAGCAAGTTGTCTGGTGCTCACTCTGTAGGGCAGCCTTATGCTGGAGTACAAGCACAGGCTCTGGAATCAATCGAGGAAGAGATGACACATGGTACAAATAACCCTTGTCTTTCAGCTGGCATTGTTTGCACTGTGCTGCTGCAGTTGTATGACTTCTGACTGCTGGCTTGACAAACAAACACTGGCTAATGCCACAGCCGGGTCTGCAGCATGGCCACATTTTTCTGCAGGAGTATTTTCTTCAATTATGAATAATTTCTTTCACTCTTGCCTGCATTGAAAACAAGCATGCAGTGTATACAAGCATGCACCTGAATTTTGTTAAACGTATAATAACACCAGGTTTATTGCTACTGGATCCACTAGCCTGTGTTCTTTTCCCAAAAATCTAGATGAATTTCTGAGTCTAGTGTTGCTCAGAGATATTTTTCAGATTCACTACTTTTCTGATTAATATGTTTTGGCTGAATAGATTGTATTCATTGTTTCTAAATGTAAAAAGTTGAACTGTGATTTTTCCACACAAAGCCTGTCATGCCCTCTCACCTATTTGTTAGCCTTTTCTTGATCTTTTTAATATGTGCCTTGATACTGTGTAATACTGATTTCTAGTCATGTTTTGTCATGTTGCAGTACACCAAACACCTTATAGAGGTGCGTGGATTACATCTGCTTAGTTATTTTTAATCATCAAAGCCTATGCTCTTAAGAAATGCAATTAGATTTGTTTGACAAAGCTGATGTATTTCCCATATACTGTGTTGACTGACTGACTGATTCCTGGAATTCTTAATCAATTAAATCATGTACCATTTCCTCCTTGAATTTATCTAAGAGTGAGGTCATGCAAAATTATGCTCTTTTTGAATCCTTTTCGTTTTCTGTTTTGCAAACACTTCTTACCAAGAAACCCATAATGCTGTTTGTATACAGCAGCTGGGCAGTTGAAAATGCATTAATTAGTAAATTATAGCAATGACACTTATTATTTATTATACTATCATCAGAGAACACAATTAAGTTATTGTAGAGTTGCTATGGTTTCCAAAGGAGATACAGTGCAGACTAATTACCTCAAGATGCCAGATGGTGCTGAATAATTCCTGAGCAAATGCCTCATCACCTCTGTCTTTCCATGTTTGCATAGTAAACAAAACATGAATAAAATGGAGGCTGAGAATGTAGTGATTTCCCTTTATAGGTCTCCACAGGTTTGTGTTTGCCCTGAGCATATTTACATTCTTCAGACTGTATTGTTTAAATTTCTCCCATCTGTGCAAATATCCTAATGAATGAACTGCAAAAAAGCATGTAAGAAAACTCTGCTGCTGGACATCTTGACTCAAAATGTTTCCTCTGCACTATACCTGCAGTTTCTATACTGTCTGTTATGTCTATCCCAAGAATATGTCAGATAGAAAGATACTTTATCCTGTCCACAGGGCAAGTAAGCTCTAAGGGACACTTTAACCACAGTTTACACCCAGGATTTCTCTTCAGCCTAAAAACTTTGCAGACCATGGGGACATCCTGCACTGCAGCAATGCAGATGAACATAATTTGGACTGTAAGCCTTCAGGGTGCTCAACACAGAAGTGTACGTATAATCGTTGGGAGTTGAAAACAATTCAAAGCTTAAGGACATCGACGTTTGAGGTCACTCAGTCTTACAGACAAGATTTTTTTGTAGATCTGTGCCTAATCTCATGACTGCTTTCTTTCATCTTTCAGTGATCACAGTTTAATTTGGTACCTGCAAAACCTCCCATTATACAACCTGAGGGACAGAAAACTAGTTGAACTCCAGGTCTGCACATGTAGTAAGTACCAAACTATAACTTTGCCATCAAGGGATGCAACAAAATATAAGGCCACAAAGAAAAGTCTTTGGGTAAGTGTTTCAGACAGACACGTGCCATAGTCCAAAAGTTCTGGCTGTCTGTAATGTCAGTGTGTATACTTGAAGCATCAGGTCAATACAATAAATAGGTCAGGCTTTGGGTAGAGGTTTTTGTGCCTTACTTTTGCTACCAGTATCATAGAATTGCAAACACATCACCATAAGAAACAGCTTTTTAATTTAGTATATTACTGCATATTCAGAGTTTAAATTCAGATTTGCAGTGTGGTTGATCTAGGAAAACAGCCATGGAAAAACATAACAGCAAAGGTTTCCCCAAATTCAGAGCTTACCCATACAGAGATTGATTAGGCTTTTCCATATATTTTCAGTTATCTCACTGATATTTCACTTCTACAAAGCTTCATGGGGCTTGGTTTTCTCTGGGCTGGTCCAAGCTGTTGAGACTCTGTGTTCTTTTAGCTACTTTGCAAGGTGTCAGTGGTTCCAACTACAGGGGCTCTCATGAGCTCAGCTGACAGAGGCAGCCTCAGACATGACAGTATGTGTGGGTTCTGCTTAGGGAGCTTCTGGACCTTCTGGGGACAAGATCCAGGATCAGTGATGAATGGCTGGGGAACCTCTGAGAAATGCAAGGGTGCCTGCTGCTGTCAGGCAAGGATGAGGTAAGAGGAGATAAAAGGCTGCACAGTGTCCACACCTAATCCTAAGGTAAGTGAAACCTCTGGAGAAGTGAAAAGGTGGAAGATGGTGACTTCTAGCACCAAGAGGAAGGATCCTGCACTGTGTGAGGGCTTACAAGTACAAGATAGGTCCGCTACACTCAAAGATGAAGAGGAGCCAGATCTGCCTTCAAGCAAAAGATCTGGGCCACCTCTGGTCCATAAGGAAGAGCTTGATCAAAGGAAAAGAGACACAAGAGTGGCAAAAAGGTGGTTCTGGAAATAGAATTAATTAGAATAAGGAGTGATATCAGGTAAGGAACACAGGAGGTGGTGAATCTTCTGATGCCAGGAGCAAAGATGTCTACAAAGAGTGAAGCTGACTTGTAAACTGAGATCTTGGCCTGTCTTCTGGGGTGCTGAAGGGAGCACTCCTAGATAACCCACAGAGCTTTCCATTACATCTATGTCTGAATGACTTGCTGTGGGACATGGTAAAGATAGATGGACTTGCAGCCATGTACGAAGTGGTGGTGGGAGGAAAGGGGGTGATAGAGCTCTAATTGAATAGCAGTTGTGTGTGTTTCATAATACTTCAGTGATGATAGCTTTGTAATTGTACGCAATAATTATCCAAAATTATGCAGCTATATTGGTAATAGTGACATTCCTATTATTTAATTATATTATTAGGCAATTACTTTCGTAGCAGTGTATTGCTGAATCAGTAAATGCTTAATCATTATTTCAATATTATATATTTCAAGCCTGCAATTTAGAGTGTTTGTTAGACCCATGAAGCAACAATGTCCAAAGGAAAGCACACATAAACCAGCAAAGATGTAAATTTCAACTCTTACTTTGCAGTGTTGGACTTTAAGTACAAAATGACTCTGCCTTGTCAGATTGTGTGAATATTTAAACAAGAAATTAGTTTAATCAATGGGCATTGCAATCATTGCCTCAGCTCAAGCTACATTTGTAAATGTAATTTAATTTCTTATTCCTGTATAAATTTTGTTTTGTTCTTGATTTCAGCAAATGAAACAATAATTGAAATGCCCAGATCAAATGAAATATTACACTTTTCTCCTTAAAATACTAGGTTCTTAGGAACACTGAAGACAGATAACTTTCTCAGGTCAAACTGTAAAAAAAAGCACTGCCTATTCACTAGGAATACATATGTTTCCCAAGGTAGCACAGGAAGCTCTACAGTTAGTTGGAGGATAATACATGTATTTCTGTGGTAATAAAATTATTTTATTACAGGAGCCAGAGAGGTATGAAATCACTTTTTGCATTACACCATCTATTGATCATGAAACAGCAAATTACATAGTTTGATAATTTGGTGTGAAATGCCTGGGCTGTGATCTATCTTGTTCCAGAAAGAGGAACTATACATTTCTTGTACATAGCTAATAAACCAGGACTCACTGAAAATAAATAATTATAATTACTTTCAGCTTATTGCTGAAAGATTACAAGCTAGATATTCTAAATAATGATTTTATTTTACTGTTAAAAGTAGTGTAGAGATTTTCTCCTTCAAGGAAAGATCAACAAAAGAGATCAGAAAGATGCAGGCAAAGCAGCAAGGCTTGAGTGGTAGGGAAGCAAATGAGCAAGGGATCAGAGCAGTGGAGGAATAAAAAGGACTGCGAAAACTTTGCTCAATATGCAAATATTTCTGCTCTGACTACTCTATTTGTCAGGAATTTTGAATCTGATTTAAAGGCTTTCAGGGAATTTGGCATAATAAAATATTTGCTCCAAATGAAATCATTGCATATGGAACTAATGGAAATTATTATACCAATTAATATCTTTCTCACTCTGCTTTATTTTCTTGTTAGTAGAGCCTGAAAGTTACAGAAAAATGTTTCAACCTGAGAGAAATTTGGACAGAGAGAGGGAGATGCAAGGACATCAAATAAGACTCTGAAACACACGTCATGATAAAGAAGTTGTGATATATGTGTGAAATACATCAATATGTGTTTGTTAAAAATGAAAGATCATCAGCATTACTAATTTACTGTAAGGTAAAGTGAGACTCGACTCCAGCTGATGGCACCAAATTCAATTACTGTTCACCAAGGAAACCTACTAGCTCTTTAAATCTGTCATCTCATATGCTAACTAGTGTAGTCATATGAAGTAAGGGTTGCATCAACTCTTTTGCAACTCACCCTAAGAGACTATTTTTGGCAGTCCTTGCAATTTTGTTGTATCACAATGACTGGTGATCTTCAGCACAAGGTTGAAAAATGTCATTACTCAAAACCTGACTGTAGGTGGTCATGGGCAATTGTAACCACGGAAGTAAGAGGATTTGCATGGAGATCTTAGCTTCTCTGAAAAAATGTAGTAGTTCTCTATGTTGGTGCAAGGAAAGGTTTGAAAATAACAAATGAGTTCAAGATCAAAGGGAAAAGAAATATGCACATTTAAAAATTGTACAATATTTACCCAGTCTTAAGATTTGAGGGGACCTGACTCAGTACTTTTGAACATTTAGGAAATGCCATTGACAACCAAGATTCATTTGTGTCACTCACTGGGTCATCCTTAAATAATCTGATCTCTGTGGTAGAGATAGACCACCAAAATGCTTCACTTTTTAAAAAGGAATCTTCACCTGCTCAGCTGATTTAGCTTTCCTCTGGGTTATTTTTGCTGAAAAAAACCAAAACCTGCTGCAGAAAAATGAGAAACTCTCCCCCAAAATGTAAGATTCAGAAAGATTTGTGAGGGTAAATCTCACAAATTACTTGGCCTGGAACTGAAGTCCCAGCAAAAGGAGATTTTTGAATCCAATAAATGCATGCCTTTGGAGACCACAATAAAGCCATTCTAGTGACAGAACATGTCTATGAAAATTCACTGCAGTGTCAGATGTCCCAGGTGCCTATTTTATCGGGAATCATTATGCTGCTCAGTGTTCCAGGGAAAGTTCTGGACAATGAAATAGCCTTTGCATTCAAAGAGGTGACATTTAGTCACCAGGCATTTAACTGCCAGGCATAAAGGCCACTGCTTGTGAATGGGGTTTGTTTGAGATGTGTGCAGTTAACTGGAGACTAAGGGTAAACTTTAAAATTAAATGTGCTGCAGCACAGTCAATATCTTGAGCTCAACATCTTTGATGGGGGGTGAGGAGGCAGTTTGAGTTCCTGCTGAGCCTACTTAGAATTAGGATTGCCACAAAACCTCACCAAAAATTTGGTTTGAAATTGTGCCTTTGAGAATACTTACTTCAAGTGTAAAATACCCAACAAAATGAGAGTGTGCGTTTGAATTTGACTCTGATTCAAAAGAAAATAGTCATTTTTATATGTGTGTTCAGCTAAAGGCTGCATCCTTTGGGAACTGATATAATTCAGCTCCATGGAACAAAGAAATAAGGAACAATAAGTTAAGAGTTACAGTAAAACTAATAAAACCAGAAAAATCCAATGCAAAACAAAAAGCCCCTCCAAAAAGTACTCTAACCAGAAAGCCATATAAATGAAGAAATCTTGCACGCACAGAAAGAATCTCGTAACTAGAAGGTGGAATAGCAATGTGATTAGATTAACGCTGTGGGGCTGTCTACATTGAAAAAGCTTGTATAGGCACACTCAGGATACAGCCCTCAGACAAGCCTTCTGGAAACAGTGTTGAGTGCTGTCACTGTCTCTTAGCAGTGACAAATCAAGGTAGAGCTAGAAAGATTCTGTGAGAGAAAAGCTATTTCTTTTGCTTTGAAACAATTTAAGATAAATCAGAACAAAAGAGATTTAACATACAAACCTTTTGGCAAGTCAGTCATTATTGCAAAGATTTGACCAGGAAGCCTATAGAGAAATTCACATGCAACTTAGTATTTAGTGGAGAAAAAAAGCCTACAATTTTCCTTCAGTTTCTTTGCTGCTTTTGTCACCTATTGGATCCTATTTTGGGTTGCAAGTATAAGAAAACAGACTGATGCTGCACCAGAAGCTCCTGAGATTTTAAGACCCGGAGACCATTCTGACACTGAGAATTCCTGTGGAGATACACTGTCATCCCCTTTCATTTGCAGTCTGGTTAATGAGCCTGTAAATTGAATTAACTCAGCTGAAGTGCTCAAAATCCAAGCTGCAATGAAAACAAGATAAGTATGGCAGCTGTACTTGGTACCTTTGGCTGCCTGAGGAATGAAGTAAGACTGAAATAAAAATAATAATAGCAGCAATAACAATAACAATAATAATAATAATAATAATAACAACAACAAAAGAATATGTGACTGAAGATACATGGTTCATTATATTGTACAAAGCAACCGATTATACAGTGTTCAAATATCAGAGTGCTGGGTACTTAATCAGTGTGTCAGTGTTTCCCAGTTCTAAAGAGCAGTCTCTAAAGATATTAAGGGTAGCTAAAGGGGAAGGCTTCACATATTGATTTTTTTCCCCGTATATGCACATGGTATATGCATATCCTTTTGGTCAATGTTTGGCATCTCTTTTTTTAAATAGCAAATGAATGACCCAGGGAAGTGACTGCAAATTGGAATCATAAATAGCTAGATTTACGATAGCAGCAGCGCACTGAAGTGTGGGGAAAAAGCTGGCTCTCATTGCATCATTTGTTCCCAATGGTTTTGAAACAATCAGTGCCAGAAGAAAAAAACTGTAATCTGGCCTTCCAAGCTTTTCCTTCCTCTATGGATCAAAAAGTGCCTGTTTCTCTGTTGGCAAACAGAAAAGGAAGGCCTCCCTCCTGTTGTCGGTGCCTCTGCAACCCTCCTGCACCTGCCTGAGGCTGCTGTGTGCCAGCTCCAGAGACTGGCTCTGACAGAACCTGACATCCCTGCACCGCGGGTGAAGCACTGCCCAGGCTGCTCATTTGCACTGACTACACTCTGGATTTCTGTCGGTAGAAGGCAGTGATTTCACCCAGCTTCAGTGTGGTTTCATCAGTCCAGACAAACACTTGCTGACATTGTTTCCCTGCTCACAGTAAGGGTTTCTCTGAATCAGACTGAATGAGGTGATTCCCAATTTGTTTGCTGAGATAACAGAGCCTGAGTGACTTAATGATTCATCCCTCTCACAATTACCTCAGCCATTAGACAGACCAATATCCTCTATCTGGTCTTTGTTTCCCTCTAGACTCAGTTATGGTTCACTCTTAGGTGGAAAAATCAAACCAGTCTCACCTCTTCTGTGCCCATGAATGGTTCTGCCTCCAGGTGTCATAAAGATTTACCTTTGGGAAGTCATGGCTGTTAAACTCTCCCCAGAGGCACAAAAGAGAAGGCTGATATGTTTCTGATATCCTGAAGGTTGTATGAAATGCCATCTAGGATTGAATATATTTGTATATATGTGAATATTTCTGACACAAAAACTGCTCTCCACCTTAAATTAAAAAGAGCACAGCAATCCAGGGATTGGATGACATTTCTTACCAGTTGACGGTTGGATGGGGAATCACAGTGTATGCAAATTATCTTCATTTTACAGGAGTCAATCTGTTGTAATGTTCAACAGCAGCATTTGGAAGAAATCCAGCTTTACAAGATTTTGGAGCCTTGTCTCAGGTGAAAAAACTGAAGACATGGAGAACAAACATATAGAGATTTATCAGGTTTTGAATGAAAGAAACCTGCAGCAAAAGTACTAGAGGTGACATCAGCTGGTAACAATGGAACTAAATGAAAGTCCTTTATCTTATTTTCTCCACTTTTATTCCTGGGTATGAAATGAGACCTGAACTACATTATTATATATTATTATTGCTAGAGTATCTACTGTCTACTATCACAATAACGATGTCGTTTTTGGGGAGAAAAAAATGACAGGAAGAAAGCCCTGAAGATATTTTTTCTCCTGTGAAAGCCTTAGATGACTAGTTGTGTTTTTGGCTCAAAAATAAATGTTAAAAGTACTACCTAGTGGAATGTTTGAGGGAGGCATGGAAGATATGTTCTTCAAGTCAGATCAAGTGTTATGGTAGATATTTGCATGCTCAGCAGCAGAATTTTCCATCTTGTTAAGATCCACTTATTAAAATTTAATATTAGAGAGATGTCTCTGCCCAAATGAAGGTGCAAATGAGACCATATACCAAAGTCAATAGTATGGACTTTAATTTAACAGTAAATGTGAGGCAGAGAGGGAGAGGGAGAAAGAAATAGGGAAAGAGAGACTGTGGATCCTGACAGTGCCCTGTTTGTCCCCTTCTTCTAGACTTAGTGGTGAGAGTTCCAGTGTTGTCAAAATGCTAGTCTCTGTCTTTATGGGAAGGGAGAAGCCCAAGAAACACAGAGTCCTCTGGCTTTATACTCACTCAGGTTCAGGTGGGAATTCCCTGAGGTGGGAAGTTTCACACTGGATGTATGTATGTATCTATCTACCTGTCTATGGGAGTTTTCAGCCATTATGTAAGGGAGGACATTGGGATGATGAAAAGCACTATCCCACCTGACAGGATTTACCTCGTGTCAGCCTATTCCCTTACCTTGTTCAAAACTCAGCTGTAGCCTCTAGCCAAGGTGTGCATGCCCTCTGCTTCTGAGCTGTTAAGTGATCAATTGTTTGAGTCATTAAACATTAACAGTCCAGTCTCTCACAAGTCTGCAAGCAGTAACTATCACAGAATAAGTCTGACCCAAGAAAAGGGCTGCTTACAAGTTGTTTGAATTGATTCCCTCAGAGTGAGAGCCCCAAAATAACTTTTGTCCATCCAAAAAATCTGGTTGGATATAAACCAACCTAAAAAATGTTTCTGTAACCTAAGAATAAAATTTAAGAAAACATAAACCTACTCACAGTACTTATAAGTCCTTTTAATTTCTCTAAGAATCTCTGAGTAATTCAATTAAAACTATATAATTAAACTTCTCTTGCCTCCAAGGAACATTTGGGAGATATGTTTAAATCAGGCTACTCAGTAATGAAGTTCAGAGCTCAGCAATAGGACTCAGAAACTGTTTAACAGGGAAGATCACCACCTTCAAAATTTAACAATGCAGCATTCAATGATCTACTTGGAGTTTGTCTAAAATATTGAAAGTAACATGTAGGCCTAACATACCTACCTTATAAAAAGATCTATAAGGATTTCGTGCTTGATATGTGTATGTATTTATGAGTCAAAAGATGACAGAAGTTTGATAGAATTTGGAATTTTATTTAGATGATTCTACCCAGACAAGCTATCCATAAACATGGATAACCTGGAAAGCATATTGTGGTACTTAGTGAATAGTGATGAATCGCATGAGAAAGAGCAGCACTAAAGTGAATTTCACTAGAGTGTTAGTTCCTTCCTATGTAACAGAATGCCAGGTCCTTTTATTCCTTACACTTGTCTTAT
This sequence comes from Eopsaltria australis, assembly GCA_034509425.1. NCBI lineage: Eukaryota > Metazoa > Chordata > Aves > Passeriformes > Petroicidae > Eopsaltria > Eopsaltria australis. The sequence continues at coordinate 345,666 of JAVTVJ010000610.1, forward strand.
TTATATTTTTCAACTGGCCAAACACAGAAAGATGGCCTATGTGTCTGGTGGGAACTAAGAGAAATAGATGTATGAGGAATTTCAGGACAGGGTTCAGGTATCTCTGCTGCTGCTGAAGCTGTTTCATGTGGAGCTCTGAGAATGGAAATGTCTCTCTGAAGCTTTCATGTTGATTTTTTCATCTTTGTTTTCAATGAAGAGGGACTGTTTGCAATACTTGAAAACAAGCCACGAAAACTGTCATTAGTCATTTTTCTTTACAAGCAAAGAGATATTTCTTTTTAAAGTTCCTGGTTATTCCTTAGTCACTGAGACAATGATAAATGCAATATGGATACAGTAGGGGATATTCTTCCTAGTGAGTCAGTGCTACCTGTAGTAGGTTCTTCTTCCAAAGCTTTGGTATTTGGACTGGGACGTGGACGTGTGATGGAGAAACAATATCAGATTTAAGTCAAATTACAAACAAAGGTGTTGTAAACCGACCAAAAAATATGGGAAGACATTTTCCCATTTAGGAAATTTAAGCAGAATTTGCAAGGACAGTGTACAAATATTTGGTCTGCTATTATCTTCTAATCTCAACTGTCTTCTTTCTCAACACAGGCCTACCTTTAGATGTAAATGACAGTGAATCCAATCTCAGAGGAGTTTAGACAGAGCCATTGGAATCATAAGACAGAAAATAACTTTTTTTTTTTTTATTGGTTGTTCCACAGCCTTTAGCTGACTCTCAGATGTGTTCTGTGTTAGATTCTGGCAGCCGGATCTCCTTCCCTGGGACTTGCCTGTCAGTAGGGAGGTGGATTGGTGGAGAGGTGCACACTCTGTACTTAATCCTACCCCCAAGTAGGACATCTTGTCTCCGTATGTGGCCCCAGAAACTGGTAGTGTGACTTGGGTGGGTGGAACTGTCTATTTTAATATCTGGCCCATGCAACACGTGAAGGAACAGACTGGCTGAGCTATTACATCTTATTACATGCTTTTTTTGTTCTCTGCTGAATTGAAGTTTTTTTCCCCCCGATGCTTCTTTTCTATATAACAATTTTTTTGCAATAAAACCGTTCTTTCCTCTACAAATTGCAGCTCTAATGGAAATATTTTTCTGTCATTATTTTTTCCTGTTCAACTAGAACACAGGAGAAAATATAACACAGCTCTTAATGAAGCTCAGCATAGGAGTTCAGTACTGATCTAGACTGTAAAATTTGTGTCCACCAAAAACTTACAGCACCCAGCTATAGGCTAGGTGTCTTTCTTCTGGAAAGACAGCTAACATTTACACATATGTTGTGGTGACCACTTACATGGCTAGAAAAAGACAGAATTACAAACAATGAATTTTTATACCAGCTAGGTAAGAGAAGCAATAAAAAATAGTGCTTGTTATCAGCTATTTCACGTGGATCAAAATTTCCAGCCACTGTTCTTACTACTATAGTCAGTAGGCTGTAAATGTTTCCCAGGCCCTCCTGAAGGAAAACAGGTCTTTGCCTTGCATGACTCAGATAAAATGTAACACATTTAAGAGCTGACCTGTTACTTTGTCCAGAGTAAATAAACAAGTCTTGAAGTACCACATAGTGCCAGAAGCTTTTCATGTACTGCTGCTTCTGTGTTTAGCTCAGCAGCTTGACTCCTATGGAAAGCTACCGTGGGAAAAGTAGAAATGAATGAACTGTTGAAATGGCTGTGAATTTCTTGTCCAGGATAGTAATTGATTGCATTTCCAAATGTAATGTAGAGCATTTCTCCCTAAGGATTTTGGAAATGGAGGCTTTCTGCTCACCCTGGCAAAAAGGATAGCAGAAAGTTTCCATATGTCTCCCTACACCGTTGTGCACTTGTGTGTAAGGCCTAGACATAGGTCTTGATTTCCTCATTCATTAATTCCTTCAGGATATAAATTGAACAAACAATCCACCCAACTCACTAATGTAAGCAGAAATATAGACACAGAAAGCTTGACATTCTGTCAAACAATTGTTTAACAGAAATTAAATGAAATCTACTAATAAAATGAAATGACAGTGTAAAGCACTTGTCATATGAATAATTAGGCATTATAATAGCAACAGTATGCTTGGTTTGTTCTTGTCTGTATTATTTCCATTTAGCAGTTGCTACACCTGACAAACAACTGCCAGATGCAAAAGTTCCCTGACGGGGACCTGAACGTGCTCTGTGTGTCCTCATGAACTTTACTATAGTTACAATGTTATTCTGGACCAGCAGAAAAGTAGACAGATGTTTTGCTGTCTTAGCAAATGGGAATATTCCTTCTCTGAACAGGTGGGAAATGCACTAAATCTGTCTCAGATAGAAACAATTTAGTTAACATTCACTGTTCAAATCATCTGCTTTTGTAATCTCTAAAGTGTAGAGCATGCTGTTCACAAACTTTACTTACTTGAATCAAAATAAACTAACTCAACTTACCACACATACTTTTATAAGCAAAATACCTGCTCCCCAACAACAGGTGGGAAATCCAGGCCTTTTGAATATCTGTGTCCTGATGTACTCTGCTAATTTTGCATTAGGAATTAGAGTTTACAGAGTATGCTTCTGATTACTACCAATGTAATAGAGTTGCAAATATTTTGTAGAATGAAAAAAAAAAATTAGTGTCACAAGACATGTCACTGTGAATTCATACCATCTGTCTAATGATAAATGACCCTAGTGTGGATGGTATCAAGTCAGCCTACAGATTGGCTATATATACTTAGTAACCTGCAAATACATCACACAAAATGACCCTGTACACACTGTGCATCAAAACAGTGAATATAATGCTTTGTCCCAGAGTAAACTGGTCTATTAAAATGGTTGTGTGTTCAGAAATGAAGAAGGCAGTTGTTGATCTCAGCTCATCTTACTCCTTTTTTTGACATTTTTTCTCCTGAAGTCTCATTTTGTGATACAGGTTCCATTTTGCTGCTATTTGAATACTGCAAATTCTATTATTTTTTATACCTTTCATTCTCTGATCCATAGGAATGTCATGAGATACATTACAGCGCACTCCACACTTCTTCAGCAAAATGAAAACAATCTTTACTGCTTAACACATGTCTAGATACTCTTTCAAACATTTTGCTGCATTTTAATGTTATTGATTTGTGGTTCTTTCCTGAAGTGAAGCTGGTAGTGCTCCAAACTTAGTGAAATGGAACACCTGGGAGAGATTCTCTACTTGTGTAAGCTGTAGAATTTGAAGTATGCATATGTATGATGAACTCTGACAGCAAGATATATGTTAAATATATATATTTATATATATTATGCAACTTATATGTTAAAGAAACTACATCAGAATTATAAATGAGATTAGTTTCCTTCTCTTCTGCTCTTTTTTTTTCCTTCCTGATAAATCTATAATGCATCACTTGGCATAATGTGATCACTACTTTAGCTTAGTTTTTTCATTTTAAATGTATTAAAGGCTTTGGCTCACCTGACCTAATATCAGTAATTTAAAAGGCAAATGTTGAGACTTAGTTTATTATCTAGACTTACTCTACTTTGTCATGGAAGAAAGATGTGATGAATTGCCTCTGCAGATGCCTTCTTACATGGAGTGTGAATTCTCACATGACTATCTACTCAGTCTCAGAGTAGATACTTGTCTTTCAGTTTGTCATGTACAGCATCTGTCCCCTGGTCTTCATCTGTCCCCTGGTCTTCATCCAGTACTGGCATCTTAGTTCTATGTCAATCAAAAGCATCAGAAATCAACAACTAGCAGAAGTATCATCTTTTTTGTCCCTTTCAACTTAGTGATATATTGAACATGATAAAATCTGTGGATTTTATTGCAGCTATATTATTTATCACAACATCAGGGTAATGGGTTGGTCCTTGTGAAATGAAATAAAGTCACATAAGAGGCAATGGATGAAATAGCTTATTTACAAATGTTCTTTTTTTTTTTTTTTACAGAGTACTTCTCTGTTCAGGGGAGACTGTGGTAGAGGCTCTATTTCCTGTATGCTTTGAAGTATGGTTGCTGCACCCCCTGGCCTCAAATTAATCAGTGGCAGAACATTAGAACCAAACTAAAGAGAAACAAAATCTAACAATATCCAAATGATTCAATAAGAGTAATTATTATGGACAAGAAATATCTCACTACTGCAAAACCCTGCTGCATTCGTTTTTAACAAACACTGCTCATTAAGTGAGGTAAGACTTTGAATGAAAAGAAGTGTATGTAGAAAAGCTGAAAATGATAAACAGAAATACAACAGTTGGCAGGGTGCAGCATCAAACTGCACAAATGGAGTTAAAGCATTTAATACAGTTTTAGTCTACAGGAGGGACAGAGATGCTTTATCAAGTTTCATCCTTTCTGCTGCTGAGAACATGCACTCAGGCAGATGGCACAATTTTGTGCATCTCAGGTTTTTGAACCCTCAGATGTAATGAATACAACCTGCTTAGAGTCTGTACTCTGTTTACTACTGGATGTGTGCACTTAGCCTCAAAGTCACATATTTGCTCACAGAAGGTCCACACCTGGAACATCAGCATGAAATCTTATACATGCAAATTCTTCTGTCAAGAGGCACTCTCCACTTTGCCTAATTATTTTTTGCAGAGAAAATTGTGCATACAGTTTCTTATTTGTCATAACCAGACATAAAAATATTTCCCAGTGAATAATGGAATTGCCATGAAACTAAATAATGAGCTAATCTCCTACTAACAGAGAACAAGGTGTGAACAGTATTTGGAGTGTTTTGAAAATGTGGTACTGATTAATTCTACATTTATTCAATGCTACATTAACTTTTTAAGTCACTCAGGTAGCACCCAATTCTTTGCACTCCAGAAAATACAAGCTTCCTCATCGCCTGCAATAGCAGTAAAATGGTTTCTGTTAAAGGATATATAGTGCCAACTGGAGAAGATAAAAATATTATAAATTTTTTGTGCAAAATATTTCTATTATTGAAGATCAGATTTTTTAATGCATGGCAATTAATTGAAAAACAGTTGGGTTGTATTATTTAAATAAAAATTAATACGAACAAAGTTAATTAATGCATGTTTCCAAGCCACCAAGATAATCATGGAAACACTAAGATACAGTTAAGTTCAGCATAGGTAGCAGACTAAGTAATTTCTTCAGGTATCTTGAAGCCCTGTTTGGATAATTCCATAAGAGATACTTTGAAATGCTCATTCTTCTACAGAATGTTCTTTGTTCTGAGTCACATTTTGGTAATAATGAACTATATTTTTGTCAAAACTCCTGTGGGCAAGTGGCTATGACACAATCAGTGTGATTCAGCATCCTCCTCCTCAAATGAATTTCACAAAGATTCTTATAACTGTGTTCAATATTAGTACAGACTTTGATACTAGATGTTTCTCTTCTTTGAAAGATAAGTAACAATGTATTTTAACTCTTGAAACTCAGTATTTTTACCTATTTTTTCTGCATTGATTATAGTAGTTAATAATACAGTGAATCATCTTATTTAGAAAGAAGTGTGGCAAACACTGGTGCTATGAAATGCCACTAATCACTGTGTTTCCATTTTGTGGATGGGAAATAAGTAATTTTAGATTTCAGCCTTGAAACTTGTGATTTTATTTGGCTGGAAGAGCAATGTTTTCGTGCCTTTTGTTCAAAATAAAGTCACAACAACCCCCACATAATTACTGAAGGATTTGAGCCTGCATTTGCGAAATCTTGACCAGAAAGTCTTTGAAGCTTGAAGCTCTGCAGCTGTTCATGAGTGCAAGCATTACCATTCTGGGTTGACTGAGCATCTAGGGACTCATTTCATGCCTACACCTATAGGGGAGTCACAGGCTTCAGGAAGTAATTCAGTGTTCATGTGTCTAGAGAGAAAATGAAGCTGTAGAGAGTGTCTAGGGAATTTTTGTCAGGAAAGTGAGAAGGGGATTGAGTTCTTGATGCTGCATTTTTCTTTAAATGAAGAAAACACAGAAATAGCACTGTAAGTAGGAATAATCATGCAAACTCAGAAGCAGCTCGGGGATTCAAGGTGCTACTACATGATATTGAGTAGACATAGCCAGAAACCTCAAGTGTGAGTTGGTTATTTTTACATCTAGAGCTGGGTTCTGAACTCTGTGGCAACCACTACTTGTGATTTCCTAGGATAGGGCAATGTGATTCCCCATGGATGAATCCACATTAGCCTACTTATTATTGATCCTTGTTGTCTCAATTGATTAGCTTTCTCTACTCTTTGTTCAGATTCCCTTGCCCAGTCCCTGACAAAACCGAAGGTACGCTGTTGTTGCCAGGTGGTACCAGCCATGGCTCAGTTTTATTAAATAACACTGTGTTATTCTATGCAACAAATTCTGACTAATTGTTTCTCCAATGCTCTGCCAGTCTGTGAAAAGGTCAGCATTGAAAACCATCAAGTCAGAGCTCCCTGCTGAATCTCCGTAAGGTGTAAAAAGCAAACTTTGACAAATGTGGTTTGACTGGTGAGGAAGTTAAGTGTTTTGATGAAAGAAATGTGCTCATCATTGGTTCAGGTGCTGAAGTTTTTATTTTCCCGCAAGGTACAATGAACTAAAACAGTTTTGACTTTGTAGATCTTGTGAAAAACTCGTCTTTTCCTTCTTAAGCAAACCCAACTGCTTTCATATAAACATGTGTAATTGCTGTTATTTGGTTTATTACAGAATCGCAGAATCAGAGAATGAGTTGAAAGGGACCTATAAGGATCATCAAAGTCCAACTCCTGGCCCTGTGCAGGACACCCCAAAGGTCACACCTTGTGCCTGAGAGCATTGTCCAAATGCTTCTTGAATTCTCTTCCCTTCCCTTCCCTTCCCTTCCCTTCCCTTCCCTTCCCTTCCCTTCCCTTCCCTTCCCTTCCCTTCCCTTCCCTTCCCTTCCCTTCTCTTCCCTTCCCTTTATCAATGAATATAATTTCTCCCTTTCTTGCTTTCTTCCTTAGTGCTAAAAAGTACACAATGTCTTTTTAATATTTAATTAATGAGATCACTTTACAGGTTTTAGTTTAAAGGTAACCATAGCACAAATGCATCCATTATTAACTGCAGAACGGCAGTGGCTTCTTGGGAACCCTCTTTAGTTTAATATGAGAACCCCTGTCAACAGAAAACAGCGCTGATATTGTTGCTAAGTGTGACAAACTGGCAAATGCAATGGGCACCACACTGGAACAATGCAAACTGCTCATATCAATGGAAGAGGCAATGTTTAAGAGCGAGGGGAAGGCGGACAGCGAGAGGCTGCTGAGGAAGGTTCGGTTCCGCGTGGCGTCCTCGCACAGCGGGCGGGTGCTGAAGGAGGTGTATGCCGACGGGGAGGCTGCCGACTCTCTGGACTCCGAGTATGCCAGCAGCTCAGAGACTGACCAAACCAGCCGGCTGAGCGAAGTGGACGGGCAGCAGAATGGACACGTAGGGTCAGAGTGTGATGAAAATGAGAATGAGCAGGATGATTTGCTCATTTTGGTCAGAGCCACTAAAGAGAAGGGGTTTGGTACAAAGCGAGTCAACATCCTCAGCAAAAATGGCACAGTCAGGGGAGTCAAGCATAAAGTCAGCGCTGGTCAAGCCCTTTTTGACAATTTGGCAAAAGTATTTCAGGTAGGTGATGCAGTTCTGCTGGCTGTAAGCCTTTTTTCTCTGTCCCTTTTAACTCCACACATTATTATTCCCCTTGTTCAAACTGTTCTCATTTAGGATTTCTCAATATTCTGTCTCATTCCCATTGCTATCCACTTGGTGTTGTTGCACAAGAGGGGCTTATTGGTCCTTCTAGTATTAAACAGCTACACACTCCATTTTGACTGTGAACTTTGTTTTTCAAAATTGACCTAATGTTTGCTGAGTAGAAATATGTATGTTGTGCTTCCCATGTCTGGATTAGGAAAGAAACATAACAGAGGCTTTGTTAGAGATCTATACAGGTCTACTGTACAGGGATGTGTCAAGTTTCCACTCCTATTATATTAATTCTAATGAGTTTACGATGTTATCTACTGTCCCCTACATGTAAATATGTATACTTGCAAATTCCATTCTGTTTAATCTGCAAAGTAGATCAAACTAGGTGCAGGGTGGCAGCAATGATGGTTTTCCCACATGAAAATTTCAGGGGAATGAAATCTTAGTCAGAGGTCTCTTTTATTAATGTCTGTTTTCTATCTATGTTGTAGAAGGAGCAGAATATCTGTATTGGAAACAGTATATGCCACACTAACGCCTTAGTCAGAGAAACACAGGCCTTCAGAAAAATCAAGATAAAAGTTCTGAAATATTTATCTCATATATATAATTTATCTGTATATGCTATTCAAGCCTTTCAATCATTAATATTCACACAGATAACAACAAGCATGTGACCAGACTCTGAAGTTCTTGAATCCAGAATTATGCTTTTCAATTAAATTATCCTGTGATGGCTTCAGGGCATTATTTTAAAACTTTTATGCAGTTTTAAATCATGGGGAATTTGATATTAATAATGACTCTTTATGCATTTTGAAATTAGTTTGAAATGAGTTAATTTCACATCATATTAATAAATGGCAATAGATTAGCATTCTCTTGCTTCTGGATATGAATTTATTGTCTACATTGTGCCTAAATTAAGAGTATTTTTGTCAATATGGGTGTTCCTGTAGAAGCTGAAATTTCAGAGAAGAATTTCCTGTTCAGTTTTGTTCTTTACATCATTTCACATAGCACTCAAGTAGTTTGCTTTCTTTCAAGCTATTCATGGAAGAGTTTGTCCTTAACTTCTTACTCTGATAAAATTTGTCACGAACTCACTTTTTCTAAGTAGATTTGAATTAGTAAGTATTAACTGAGGCATGTTTGGGTTCTTCTCCAATTCCACTGTTCTGTGCTATTTCACTACACAGAGTACCCATTTCACCCCAGTATCCTCATTCCCTTCTAAACACTGCCTTCTACTGCCTCGGTAACACCAAGCTAAGAGATTTGATTCAGCTAAATAAACAGACCCATTTGAAGACATATGCACCTTAATTAGTGTCCCTGCCATATTGCTTTTTCTATCCCCAGTTTTAAGTTGGAAGTTCTTCAGGAAAGGCCCATGGGCTGAAATCAATATACTTTGATTGCAAAGCTTCTTGTATTCCTAGCAGAGTTCACACTAGGAGCAGTGCTTTTTCCATGAGGTGTTTTGCCAGAAGAAAGCATTTTCTTGAAAGGAGGCATGTTCATCTTATAACTTCAGAAAATTACATGTATCCAAGTCTACCATAGAATTCCTTAATTAAAACCTGTAAAATAATTACTGGTTTAAAAGGTGATATGGATCTTTTATTGACAATATTTCGCTGTGGAAGAAAGGGGAAAAATTAAATTATCAGATGAAAACAAACCAAACACTATTTCATACAGCATGTAATTACAATGAAGAACTCTCTACTACAGGCATTGTGAAGTCCAAGAGAAAAGGCAGGTTTTTAAAGTGGGTGAGGAAAATACATGTGGAACAGAGAAGCTTCTTCTTAGGCAGGTCTAGATGAGTGATTTCCAGAAATAACTGTATATTCTTATATTAAGCACCTACTGGATAAAAGACATATTCAACAATACAGAGAATATAATGATTTGAAGTTCCTACACAAATTCCCATTTCCCCAGTGATAAAGTTCTAAGTCTAGTGAAAAAAGAATGATGGTTTGCATATCTTTTGTGTCATACTGTGACCTGATTTTGTATGCCACATGGAGAACCCAGAGGAGAGCAAAACACAAAGGTTAGCTTTGAGATGGATATAAAATTGCTTAATCCTAATGAGAAATATGATTGAAATCCATCCAATTACAAATGAAATAAGGGCCTTTAGAATGAGATTAGAAGATGATTTCTAGTTTTCTGTAAGCATGTTCCAGACAATTAATTGAGCTGAAATACCAGTTAGAGAACAGCAAGGGTTCTTGTCTCAAAGATTTAGTAAGATAGAAAGATGGCTTTGTTAGCAGGTACAACACAAAATCTCTTGATCTGGGCATTTTTCTAAGTTACCCCCTTGATTATGTGAGGTCATCTCCAGTTACATGTTTCTCTTAGATAATCAACAGCAGATGTGTAACAACAGTTAAGAGGAGAGTGCCCCTCTCTGAGGAGAGTCCATCTCTGCCTCTTTGATGATTCAGCAGCAGGAACCCGTATGAGATAAATTCATTGTATATTTCTCAGTGTTAGTGTGAAGTCAGTATTTTAAATCTCAGAGTATGCACATGAACTCTTGACAGTCCTGTATTCTAAGAACTGATAAATTCTTGTATGCAAACGCTTCTTTAGTATTTACTATATCACTTCCTAACTAGAATGTGTGTGTAAGAAGCCAAATACTGAGTGTGTGTGTCCTTTGACTCTGAAACTAGGGGGTGTTTTTTTACTGCAATATCAGCATTCTTCAGACTATATCTCCAAACTCTTCTAATATACTCTTTCCCCAAATTCCTAGAAGCTCTCTCTGATAGAGGAGAGATCCTTTAAAGTAAATCACTTTGCTCAGATATTCTAGGGATAAGTAGGATAAGTAGTTCATTAACTGGACTTTGTTTTGTTGTGCAGTCAAGACCTTTGATTTTGTCTGTTCAATTACCTCTGCTAAAAGCACTCGTGTATTTTAATGTTCTGTGGAAATATTTGGATTTATGAATATTTTTTTACACACTTTCTTACTACAGCCTTTCTACAGAATTGGTTCAGACACTTTCTTCCTGCAACAAACTTATCTGAAAAAAATCACACCTTCTGGGACATTTTTCAGTTTTAGGAGAGTGAGGTAATGCAGGAAGTATTTCTAAATGAAAAGGTATTTTTGGTTGTTGCTATATAATACAAGCCTGGTCTGAGAATGTATATCTAGTAGATGTGTGTCCCCTGCAGTCCTGCACTGAGTACTTCCCTCACCTCAGTCCATGACCTCTCATTCCCACGGTTCCCTGGGAAGCTGAGTCCTTCATGTTACTCTGTCCAAGGACTGTCTGTGTCCCCAGATGAGAGCTGCTCCAGCGCGGTGCCAGGGAAAGGTCTCCCATCAGGTCATCCCTGCACAGCTGGTCAAGCTGCTCCCAGGTGAGTGGGAGCAGCTGTGGCACCTGGGGCTAACACAGCCAGGGGGATGGAAGGTGAGACGGAGCAGGACACGTTCAGGGGTTGTCTCAGCTTCATGGCAGAACACTGGGGGAAGAAAGGTGGGGAAGAGACCAGCTCTGTTGATGCTTCAGGACAGCATGGTTTCTATGGCAACCCCTCCAGCCTTTTCCTCCTTGGGGTGGATGCCACAAAGAGACTGTTGACATAGCAACCACATCCTGGCAGGGTTAGGGAGTGGTGGGTGGGGTGGTGATGTGTGTTGACATAACAACCACTCTGGGCAGGGAAGGTGGGAGGGAGGTCACCCGTGGTCATTGGTGGAGGACAGGGATGGTCACATGTGTCACCCAGCCTCCGTTAGCACCTGATCGGGGCCTGGGGGTAGCCTCCCACAGTGCTGGAAATACAGGCGTCAGACAGCTGGGAACATTTTATTTGTGAGAAACATGCACTACTGAAAATCCTGAAAAGCAGGAGGGAGCTGAAGCTCCCAGTCTCCCTATTCATGCATCTCCTTGGTATAAATTTTCTCCTGCTGAGAGTCTAAAACTGACAGCGTTGGCAGCTCTGAAGCTGGGGACATGACTTGCCAGTTATATCAGAAGCATAAATCTCTTCTCTGCATATCTGAAGTAATTGTGATTTTATTTCAGTACACTACCAGAAATTTCGTTTTCTAATATTACAAGGCTGTTTAAATGCAAATGGGCATGAATATTTCCTGTATCTTTGTGTAAAAAGTAGTAGAGAAATAGTTTTTTTTTTCTTGAAATAAGTATAATTCTCTTCACAATCAATTTTTATGACTAAGCCATTCCTATGATGGCTTCCGGGTCACATAGAGCAAAAATCCTTGGGTTGTATTATATAAATATATATATATATATATATATATATATATATATATTATATATATATACTAGGTAGTAGAATGATTATTTTATGCCAAACTGGGTTTCCATCCCAATGTGCAGTGTAATGGAGCTCAGACAAAGGTTTTACACAGGTCTCTCCTCATTTTACACTGTTTCAGCATGGGTATTTTTCCTCCATTTCCATACTTACACACTCCACTGGCCTTCCAGCCTCCTCTGAAAGGTCAGGTTCCGCTAAATTAGCCACAGAACTCATTCTCAGACAGAGCTTGCTCACGTCTATTGCAAAAGGGCAGGCCTGGTTAACAAACCTGATGAATGCCTTTGTGAGCATTGCATCAGAGAGGATATGGGTGAAGAGTCAGACATAACGTACTCAGTCTTTACAATATTTCCAAGCACAGTTTCTCAGGTAGAGCTCACATTTAAGGTTGTGTAGTGCAAGTCATTATTCAGCCTGATGAAGAATGAGCTTAATATTGTTTAGAGAGAAAGGTGGGAAATAATAAAGAATCACATGGAAATTTGTTTAGAGGAGAGCTTTTGGTGTGGTTAAGGGCACTTTCATCCATCTTTACTTGTAGGTGACCTGGAAAAGTGAATACAAAGCAGGACATGCAGAGTTTACAAACCAATAGGGCTAGATAGTACCACAAACAAAATAAAGTGAAATACAGCAGCACAAACAACCATCTTCCAAAGAAGTCAGAGTCTGCAAAGTGGTGCTAAGGAAAGGTTCTTGTGTAGTAGTACAGGCAAAGGTTTCTAGGGTGGGTACCATACTCTATACCACTGCAGCCTCTGGAGCATTTATCACTACAATCCCCAAAAATCTGGGGAGATGAGAAAGAGAAATCTGCACTTTCATTGGAGAAGTCATGGTAAGACTTGAAGACTTGATAAAGAGAAGTCTCTTACCAATCAGTTGATGATCAGTGCTAACACTTCAGAAATCATTGGACTATTTGAATTCAAAGTCCTCTTCTAGGACTGGACAAAGATCATAAAAACTGTCCTGAACTTTACCTTCATATTCTCCTCCATAAACACTACTCTGTGACCCCCAAATGGACATAGCTTACAAAAGAAAACAATGGGCTGGATTGCTTGTATAGAGCATTTTATGTAGTAATGTCACTTATATGGATAGAGATAAATCCCAGTGAGCTTCAGATATCTGAGATACAAACTTCCAGTGTATTTTCCTAGTGTTAGCAAGTCTGGAAAACTAATTATTGAACAGTGTTGCACTGAAATCCACTGGAGAACAGGAAAAATTGCAATGACATGGAGGATCACGTGATTATGAAAAGCAGGTTTTCTCTTGTTACAGAAAATTCAGAGTTGGAAGGACAACTGGATCAGTACTGGAATGGGCATAGCACCACTTCACCACTTGCTAGGTCCCTTCAGAAGGGCTTTGATCTGTGACCACACTGCATGGGACAGTGATTCAGCTGATGTGGTTGGTCATGTCACAGTAATTAGAAGTGGTTTCCAGAGCTCATGTCTGAACAGACACACTGAATTAAAAAGGGAGATGGTGAGGTCTGTGGGCTTTTAACTGGAACCTGGATTTGGTCACTACTTAGGATATCGGTTTTTTATTGCTCACATGTTCTTGTAGAAATCAGCTGTAAAGCACTGAGGTCAGACAAGTCTATTACTAGACTATTCAGGACATTTTAGGATTTGCCTCTGTTGGACTTGAAATACATATTTGACATATACTTGATATGATCAGTAAATAGATTTTTAACTATCTAAACCTCTGAAAGTGATGTAAAAGTTTTGAGTTAAAAAAAACTTGGCTGTCTCATTTTCAAAAAGTGTAGATACGGGATGTCTTGACTTCTCAATACATTCAACATTGGAAAGGTTACCAATAAAACTGTGGTTAAATGTATCACTTTTTTGAGACTGAATGAATAACTGAAAAAAAAAATTTATAGGCTTTTGTCCTGGCAGTCTGACCAGCATGTACTGGACATCTGTCTAAGCTTCCAGTTCACTGCATGGCCTCAAAATTATTCTTGCCCTGCTGAGTCTTGATCCTTGTGTTGGATCCATAAATGAGGTCAGTGTTGTTGGGACACTAGTCTTGTCCCTTGTGTGAGGAAGGGCATTGCAAAGAAGGAGTGGTGTTACTGCAGTGAATATGTATATACAGAATATGTTGTATTAGAGTGAATCAAGACTTTAGGTATAGATTCGAAAAACTCGCAGGTCTCTGAGGAAGGACTTAGACATCAAGCTCCAAAACTAAGATTCTCCAAATCTCTCTTGGTACCACCTTGCCTCAAAGGCACCAAGAGCCTTTCCTTAATGAAAATTTGACTAATGCTCTGCCTTGGCCATGTGCATCAGCATGTCAGGATTGGCAGCACCTGACAGTTACTTCCTACTTTTGTCCTATGAGATCCATAAAATAAGGGTTCCATTGCCTGTCCCACCTGCATGGCTTCATGCAGTAGGTGCTCCATGAGCATTCCTGGTGGAACAGCTCCTACACAAACTGCACATAAGCAGATGCTGTCTTGTTAGAAATTGTGTCTGCAGGACGCAGTGGTGAGAGATGTACTTTGAAGTAGAGAGACACAAGATAGTGAGAATAAGTTGTTGGAACAGTAGTAGAACACAGGCTGCTGATTCTGAACTTGCCATACCAAATACTACTGCATTCTTCAGTATCATGCTTGACTTCCATTTCCTTCCTTCCTTCCTTCCCTTCCTTCCTTCCTTCCTTCCTTCCTTCCTTCCTTCCTTCCTTCCTCCTTCCTTCCTTCCTTCCTTCCTTACTTCTTCCTTCTTCCTTCCTTCCTTTCCTTCCTTCCTTCCTTCCTTCCCTCCTTCCTTCCCTCCTTCCCTCCTTCCCTCCTTCCTTCTTCCCTCCTTCCCCCTTCCCCCTTCCCCTCCCCTCCTCCTTCCTCCTTCCTCCTCTCCCTCCCTCCCTCCCTTCCGGAATTCCTTCCGGAATTCCTTCCTTCCTTCCGGAATTCCTTCCTTTTTCTCCTAAGCACTACAGTGATCACATTGTTCCAACAAGGAGGTATCCTAGAAAACCTTGTAGCCTGTGACTTGCTTGTTAGGGAAAAGAGGTAGAGAGGAGACTGAATCAGGTATTCAGGACATGAGAGATTGCAAATAATCATGGTCTGCTGCCTTGTTTCATCCTCTTTCTTTAAATCTGAAAGCAGATTTGCTTTCTTTTTGAAAGAATGAATGCAAATGCCAAATGGAAGAAAAAGCTTCCTGGTTGTACTAAGTGGGATTCCTAAGTCATATTGGCCTCAGGAAATTCTCTGAGCTGAAAATAGTCATAAAATGAAAGAGTATTAGTAGGAAATGCCATATATGCTTTCCAGACTCTTAATTATCTGTCTGGTAGATGACCTGGAATACCAGAAGAGCACTGGGTCTGAGCCTATGTACTGCTCTGGGACCCTTATATAATGTCCCTTTGTGGGACTGCTCAATAAGGTTCTCAGCCTTTGAATTAACATGGAAAATGCTTCATCTTACTTCAAACTAACATGAAAAAGAGCCATGTTACACAAGCAGCCTATAAAAAAATCTTAGGGAGCTAGTGCAGAATTTTTTTCTACTTATCCTAAGAGTAGGATTTTTTTTTCCCTGAATTGGCCTCTCACAACAGAGATTAAAAAGATGAACTGATTGGTCTCAATCATTAATTAGTAGCAATAACTCTTTTCTTTTGTCAACTATGAAGCACAACTTGGTAACTTAGCAGGAAAATAAAGAGAAAATGTATTTTAAAGTATTTCTAAAACTGGGACTATCAAGAAAATTTGGGGCTATTCACTTTTCTTGGACATGGTACAACAGGCAGCCTGCAGTTCATAGCCCCTGAATCTTTGCATGTCTTCAACACAGCAAATACAAATTTTGTAGAACACAAAAATATTAAATAAATGGCATATGTGCTTAACTCTTAGCATCATACTTGGTCATTGACCCTTAATTTTGTATACAAATAAATTACTCTGCAAACAAATATTTAAGGGTCCTCACTGCACTTTGAGTGTTTTGCTTAAAACTTTGCAAATGTGGAAGCAAATATTTGGCTACATTGGGCCAATTTGTTACCAGAGTACACAGCTGTGCAATTGCAAAAAAATGGTAATAATGAAGATGAAAAACAGCTCCTTTATTAAAGCTTTAAAAAAATTTCTAACGAGTTACATGCATTAAAATCCCATTGTTTAGTTTACAGATCTCAAAACTGTTGCAGTTCTGAACTAGGATTTGGAAATACACTAGTAGGCTTACACAAGCTAGAAAATATGAACGTATATGTGCCATAGGCATCATGTTGCTAGACTGCTCTGATCTGTCAGCTTGCTGTGATATTTGTCTACTAGGCTTGGCAGTTTATTACACACTGCACCAAAACAAGGTACATGATTAACAGCTTGACAGAAAGAAATGGTCAAAAAGACCATTTATTTTTTTGGCTAGAACTTTAGTCTGTAACTGCAATGTTTGGTGGCATGATGATTTTGTAGTTGAAATATAATCAAATATTCTTTATAATAGAATTTGCTACCAGAGGGAAAAGGGTATACTTTCATGCATGAAAACCTTTCTAATTGCTGCAATATCCATTGCAAGGCAGTACAAAAATGAAAATCAAGCTTCAATGACTTTTCCAAAGCTTGTAGAGGAATAATACATAGGACAGTATCCCCAGCCTGTTGATTTTGAAAAGAAGCTGGAAAGTTACAACTCCCCATCCAAACAGGCAATCTTGTGGTTTTGCTTGATGCTGTGGTTATATTGTGGAGAAGCTGCCACAGCACGACTCTTTATAGCCTCCGTCATAGAAACAACAGGAATGGTCACAGATGAGCAGCTGGAGTCACTGAGGTAGAGACTCATTTCACGCATGGCAAGAAGAAGACAGAAAACCATCATTCATTGCTAGTATGAATTGTGGAAAGCATTTTAACAACCTTAGTACCATTTTGCTTTGGAACTTTATCTAGAGACATCATCCATCAATGTCAGACAAGTATGTCTTCTATACTGCAGTAAAACCACACACAGTCTCATTCTTTCTCCATTTTTCAAAAAGAAATATAAAAAGCCTTACTGGCCAATATTTGCACACATTTATAACACCATGCAGTGTTATGAGCTGCATTGACAAATCAGCCAATGCTGTTACAAAGGCAAAGAACAGTTTCTTTGGAATTCACCCTTGTTTCGAATACTACTGATTGCTAAATATCTAACAGGTTTTAAAACTATTAGGAATTGTCAGGAGTCATACATCATTAAGAAAATCTGTTTCTCCCTGAAAATTCTGTAAGACAGAAAGAACTCAGTCTCTAAACAATTTATTGCTATTTTAAGGAAATGTGATATTTTCCTGCTCGGCTGCTCATGTCTTGCTATTGGTTTACTTCATCTAAATGCAAAGGACTCTCCCTCCTAGCCCTTCAGGCAACTACAAAACATTTCATAGTTGTTCAAATGGAGAATGTCCTAAGAGGCAGACTGATAGACACAGTGAAAAATGAAAGCTTTAAGCATTATTGCTTCTTTCCACCTGTCATAGGTGATAATCTGCACCTCGAGAATTTCCCTTTCCAGGTGTTGGCTGATGAGGTCTCTGGTGAGACCTCACCTGCAGTGCTGCACCCAGCTCAGGGATTCTCAGAACAGGAGGGATATTGACCTGTCAGAGCAAGTCCAGAGAAAGGCCACCAAATTTTCTCTTATGAGGAGAGGTTGAGAGAATTGGGTTTGTTCAGCTTGGAAAAGAGAAGGCTTTGGAATGATCTAATTGTCGACTTCCTGTACCTGAAGGGAGCTTAGAGGAAAGATGGGGCAAGACTCTTTACAAGAGTGTGTAGTGACATACAAGGGGGAATGGGTTCAAATTCAAAGACAGGAGGTTTACATTAGATATTAGGAAGAAAATTTTTACTGTAAGGGTAGTGAGGCATTGGAACTCTTTCCCATGGAAGTTGTGGATGCCCCTCCCTTGTTCAAGGCCAGGTTGGATGAGTCTCTGAGTAACTTGTTCTAGTTGAAAGTGTCTTGCCAATGCATTCTATGATTCTAGGATGCTTTCATTGAGATTTACTCACATGCAGTGGGTAAATCTGGTTCTTCTTTCAAATCCCGTAATGATTAAAAAATATAAGCATCAACTCAGACCTCCCCAAGTTCAAAGTAAAACTGTCATAAGGATTTAAAAAAGCTCCATTTCTAAATGACTTGTTCAGGAAATAAATTCTGTTCATCTAACTGGAAAATATTGTCATGGTAGCCGTTGTTGTACCTGCTGGGTGGTCAAGCCTTTTGCAAACCTGTCTGCTTGGTGGATGATGTTCTTGTGCATCCTCATGTGGAAGACTGTGGGGTGGAAGGACACTTCTACTGGCCAATATTTGTGGCTGAATGCAGATAATTAACAGTATAGGGTTTTTAAAGCTGATCCTGACTGAGACCAGACTTGAATCATAGTTCCTTCAGCCAGGTGGTTTCATCATCATCTGCTCCAGCAGTTCTGTTTTGTACACACAACAGATAAGGGCAAAAGGTTTCAAAAAAGGAGAGCTGTCTAGGGAGTTTTCTGACCTGTTTTTTATGCTGTCTTAATTCTCATTTTGGAAGAAGGCTATTCAGCTGGTAGAAATGCAATCAAGTATGGAGTTTCAGCATTGTTTGAAGACACGTTATGAAATTAAAATAAATGTTGTTATTGATTTTTCTTGCTGCATGGTATTAAATGATATATATGCAAAGAAGCCATTGAAATGTTGTTCTGAAAGAAAAGCAGACAGGATGATTTAATAATCTCAGCTTCTTCATTTGTAGTCTTATTCCTTGAACAGAACACATTTAAGTTTATGACATGTTATAGATTCTAGTCCCATTGTAAGAACGCTATTAAATTAAAAGTATTATTATATGAACGTTAGTTTCTGTTTTATTTTAAAAATACCCATCTCTGGGCAAAATCCTGAATCAAACTAGAATGTAAAGATGCTTACACTGGCCTTGCTAAAACATTAGTCCAACTGCAGATGTGATATATACAGAATAACTAACTTGGTAGCTATTTTGACCAACAGGTTTAGGAGCTGGTATAAAGCATACAACCTGCTATATTCTGATTTTCAGACATTATAACTATACGGTTAAAAACCAAAAGAAAACAAAAACCTACACCTTAGAGTTTTTCCAGCAATGAGGCCTATAATTCTGCTTAATGAAGTTGTATTTTGCTCACACAGAACTTGTGGATGAGTCATCTTCCCCTTTCATACGTCAAGGCCAGCAGCCACAGCATAGGCTATTCTAGGGCAGAGCTGGTTTATGTATGCTGTCTAGGAGTTGTATCTGCATAAAAATCTCAAGCTCTCTGCCTTTTTTGAAAATCTATTGCTTAAAAAAGAAATTAAGCACTTTTAGTGTGCAGTGTAGATGGGTCCTTAATTTAAAAAATGGATATTGAGTATATAAGTAATAATTAACTACTCAGGGTTTGAAGATGAAGGTACCAAATTTCTAGGTATTATTAAGTAATGAGATAGCTGAGAGCATAGTTCCAATTAGGTTAAGTAATATAGCAGGGAAACAAGGTCCTTCATCACTCAATGCTAATGCAGGACAAAGCAGTGCTATAACTAAGATAGTCCTTTGCATCACTTCCATATATTGAGAGATAGGGCTCTCTGAGAGGTAAGGACTGAATCAGCACTTTGGTGCACTAATCACACCATAACTTTGATATGTGCATCGTTCAAAGACCTGTGCAGAATTCTTTACCAGTTGTAGAGTGCTTTGTGACCCCAGGTGAGATAATGCTCCATGTCCATCTGATGAATGGTTGTCCTTTTCCTTAACTGTGTAGTGCAGATGACAACTCCAACCTTTACACAATAGCCTGGTTTTATCTCCACCCACACGAGGAACATTTTCAGCCAGACTTTGAGCTGTATATAGTGCTAGGAAAGGAAAAGTCCATCATTTGTCAGATGTTTGGAATTGAAAACTGAGGGAGAGTGGTGGTTTCCCTGATTTATTCACCATTCCCTGGGAGTTTCAGGATTTTAGTGCATCTCATTTCAGCTTCCATTTGTAGGAGTACAGTAAAAGATAAAATAACTTTTGACAGAAAACTTTTTAACTGCTGAACATGAAAACTCTAGTGTGTATCCCAAATCAAAACCAGAATTTGTTTAACCCTTTCCTCTTATTATAATGCTTAAAAAGGTAAATTGTGAAGAATGATAGCAATCTTAAAATTTTCTCTGCTGATGATTGCAGTTGAGAATGACACTTAATTTCATTTATGCTATTACCTTCTTTAGTTGTTTTCTGACTGAACATTTCTGTTATATATGACAGACTGACTCTAGGTTGTAATTAATCCATGAAAGTCTGAAACATTTTTCATTGAAAATACAATATATTTTTGACTGAGCAAAGTGTGGCTGATTAGGGCTTTCCTGAATACCAGTTTTTACTTGCTTTTTCTCTCTAGCACTAGGAAAATCACCTGTTGCAATGTTGCTCCAAATATAAAGAAGTAATGGACTATTGTGTTGTTTCTTATGGTATTCTGGTATACTGAAAGCATGTCTTGGGAGAACAGGCCCACTTACCACACAAAGCATAGCTGACAAAGAAGGAAGAGCCATGTAATATCATGAGCAGGATCTCACCAGCTAAGTGTTCAACTGTTTTATTCTCCAGTCAGAAATATGATGAATGGCATTTGTAAGAAGCTCAACAGACTAGAATACAGACCTCTAATGCCTGTTAATTAACCAGACTAACTGACATTTGGGAACTGTAAAGGGGATCACTGCATGAGTTAACTGCACCTGGCAATGTTCAAATGTAAAATGAGTCAGAGATCCACATATGTAAGTATTATTATTATGTTATTACCATCTATCAGTGTCTCCATCAGTCTAAGGATATCATGGGAGTATTTTAGAAAGAATGAGTAAGAAACTGGTGAAAGAGAGGAGCAAAGAGATAGAAAGAAGGGATAGAAATATTCTATTTTTTTAAAACTTAATCTGCTTGCCAGAAAACACTATACAGGGTATTCCTAAGCTGCTGCCAAGTTAAAAAGAAATGGGCCAGAATAGACATAGTAATTTTCATGATACCCATTTGCTGCTGATCACACAAGTCTTTCTCTGCAGTATGAAATGTTCTATTGAGTGAAGCAGCAATGCTTACAGACAGATGGGGTCAGGATTCACAAACCAGGACTCAATCAGAGCCATGCTGTTTGCTAACTTTCCTACATGATCTGAGATGTCAAACAGTTTCATCTTTATCTGTCTATCCTCAGCAAATCCTGTTGTAGCTCACTTCTGACTAAAGCCATCCTTACTTACAGAATATTCTCAAAGAGGACATGAGCTGGCCAATGATTGTCTCCAAATAGACAACATAGGTTCAAATGTCTAGAACAGTGTGACAAATATCAAGCAAAATGAAAAGCTGCTTGTGACAAGAGGAAACAGGATTTGAGCTCCGCAATTGCTTTTTCAGGCAAATGTACTGTGTTTGCTTTTTTTTAAACAATTCAGAGTGTCATCATGGGAAATGGTACATAAGTAAACAGTAGAATTAGTACCAAAGTCTGAGTGTGCAGTAGGATTAAACATTACCTCCCAAGAGAATTAAACATACTTGAAAAATCTTACTCATATCATTAGAGGAAATGAAATCCCCAAAAGAAATCCCCAAAGTAACTTAAAATGTCAACTGACAGTATGGAAAATAACTATGTCACAAAAATAACTAGTCATTTACTCAAATACTTCATACATAGATCCAAATATAGGCAAGTCTAGAGGCGTTTAAAAGTTCTTTTTGGTCAAGTGATTAAACACTAAGTACTAAACAGAACACTTTCAAGTGGACCTACATGCTCCTTCCTTTTATTTCCAAACCTTCTTGTTTTGAGTAGAACCACAAAACAGAAAGGCCCAGAAGAAAAAAAAAAGCAGAAATTGGAAATTGCACAATGTTTTTTAAACTTGAGAAAAGGTTCCATTCTATCAAAGTTCAATTTTCATTTTACTCAGTCCATTTGTTGCTGTTGCTAGTGATAAAAGATAGAAGTGAAAGAAACTCTGATCAGCTGCTGAATAATAATTATTTTCATACTCCTACATATAACTCTTATCACCAAGTGGTAAGTCATAACTGTTAAGCAGTAGGAAATTAAATGATGTAATCTAGGACAAATCTTCACAGAACAGAGACTTATTCTCAGATTTCTGGGGACTGTAATTTGTTTAGAATTGTGTAATTAATACTAACAGTCTTCTCATGACCCATCTGGGATCCATTGTTTCAGTTCTCTGGTCTTCCACACTATTTACAGGCACAGCTTCAGGCAGGCAGATGCTATGCAGCTCAAGCCATACATTTTTAATTTACTGATAGCAGCATTTCCTTAGGTGACATGCTGTAGACTTTTTTCCTCTCTTTTACATTGATTAGTTTCTGTTTGCAAGGTAAATTGAAATAACAGTGACCTTCCAATTTTCCTGTTCTCTAACTATGTGTTTTCTGTTGGTAGACACAGAAAATGTACAGGAATGATAAACTGTGAATGATTTTTACTTTCACATTTAGTTTGACTTCTCAATTTTACAGCTGTTTCAAAATGTCTGTATCTTACTCATGTCAAAGGCACATTGCATAAACTGTTATGCTGTTCTTCTGTGAGCAAAGTCTTCAGTAAACTCTCTACAGATAGACAGCCGAAAATAGGCAAAGGAGGAATTCATCTCTTTCCTTGTCCTTGCTCATTGATGTAACAAAGTCATAAACCCTCCCTGGGATAATATAAAAGCTGGGTCCCCTTAGTTTTAGACATGTTACTGTAGCCAAATGAGTCTAATACAGAATGAAAATTAAAGCCAAAATTTAGTCCTAAATTAACATATCTCCAAATGCTCACAGGATTTATGCAACTCCATAATGTTTACGTAGACATCACAACTGTGTGCAGTCCTGTCACAACATCAGCCATATCTGCCAGAAATAACATTCTTCTTGCAGAAGAGGGAACTTTCAGTTTGACCACTGATATGCAATGCTTCATAGCAGGTTTTCTTTGGACTGGGCATGAATTTTATTGCAAATTATTTACACATAATCAAGTACTTCACGACTTTTGTAAATTTTGTATCTGATGATTTTTAAAGGAATTCTACTTACATCAAGCAGTACAGGAGATGAGATAGAAAATGATGGTGAGTGGATATTGGGATTTAATGGGTAAAACAGAAGAGGTCATTGGTGGTGGAAGAAAAGGTCTACCTCTCCCTCTCTCCCTCTCCCTCTCCCCCTCCCTCTCCTCTCCTCTCCTCTCCTCTCCTCTCCTCTCCTCTCCTCTCCTCTCCTCTCCTCTCCTCTCCTCTCCTCTCCTCTCCTCTCCTCTCCTCTTCTCTTCTCTTCTCTTCTCTTCTCTTCTCTTCTCTTCTCTTCTCTTCTCTTCTCTTCTCTTCTCTTCTCTTCTCTTCTCTTCTCTTCTCTTCTCTTCTCTTCTCTCTTCCCTTCTCCTCTCCCTCTCCTCTCCCTCTCCTCTCCCTCTCCCTCTCCCTCTCCCTCTCCCTCTTCCTCTCCTCTCCTCTCCTCTCCTCTCCTCTCCTCTCCTCTCCTCTCCTCTCCTCTCCACAGGTGCAGCCCACCTGCAGCACAGGCTTGTAATTTTGACCTTACATAAATCTCATGCAAAGGTAAAGGCCTCACTTAAATCAGTTTCTTAATAGTTGTCAGAAACCTCAAATGTGGCAGTGAGGTACTCTGTCTTGAGATAATAAAGCCAAAAGTGAGAGGCAGCAGAAAAAAGTCTTCCATGTGCTGGCAGAGTTAGAGGAAATAACATCACTCCTGGAGGCCTGGCAAAATTGGGTGTTCATTTTAAAACTTATTTTAAAATTAGTGACTTCGACACGGAAGAGAGATGAAGAGCAATCAGGCTTTCCGGGGGGAAAAGGAAGCTTACTCTGCAATCTGGTCAGATTTTGGTTTGAAGTATAGAAAGAAAAAGGGATGAGGGAAACATGAGTTTTCAATTACAGCTTGAATTCAGAAGTTTTGGCAAAGACAGGTGAACGGGAGTATGTAGGAGGTTTTTTTAACACTGTACTTAATCCACACCGGTTGGTGACCAACACTGAAATTAATCCTTTAGTTCATTCTTTTGATTACAGCTTAAAAATACCTATGTTTCAGCCACATCTATGGTGAATTTTCTTTGTACCTTTTTTGGCTAAAAGAACAAACCATAGCATAATTTTCACCAGAACTTCAGTTTTGACCACAAGGTAATTTAAAGTTTTGAAAAATTTGTGCAGTTTTTACAATTTAATTTTTCTGAATTTTACTCTTCATCTCTACCTGACTGGCTCAGTCTAGTTCTTAGAGGTGGTAATAAAATTTAATACGCATTTCTAATCAGCATTTTTGTATGCAGTCAAAGACCCAAGAAGCAAATCAGAGAGTTAATATATCCTATAACACTGTAACACAATTGTGCAAAAGTATGGGTTTCAATTTCCTGATCCATTGATTACATCAAACAAAGAAAAAAATATTTATATTGCCACTCAGATTGTTCAGCTGAAAGCCATTTATCAAACATAGCAGATAATCAAACATCAGGAACACTAGCTTATAAATCTCCTACTAGAACAGCACCCATGGAAAACAAATGTTTCCCTGGTTGGATGCCAGGTTACAGCACTCTACAATCAGCCTTGCAATACAGAGTAGGCACAGAGAGGAAATATAGCATAACCCAATGCCAAAGAAAATTCATTTTTAGGACAGGTGCTGACTGGAGTTTGCACAATGTAGAATCACAGAATCATAGAATGGTTTGGGCTGGAAGTGACCTTAAAGATTACCTAGTTGCAGCCCTCCTGCCATGGGCAGGGATGCCACTTGCTAGACGAGGTTGCCCAGAGTCCCATCTAACCCAGCCTTGAACACTTCCACTGATGGGGAATTCACAACTTCTCTGGGCAACATGTTCTCTATAGGTTAAGGTAGATATTAAGCATGTTCACATTAAATGTACTGTAAAACATCTATGAAAAGCAAAAACTACTTATCAGAAACAGCAGCCTTTTCCCACTGAAAAACTGAGCTTATTTTGCTGGAGAGAAAAAAGTTTTAGGGTCTAGTGTTGTTTCCTGTCTCAAAGGAGCCATTTTGAAAATACTGTATTTATAAGTAAAGTAATCCCAGCACCTATTCTCCTGTATAGCAAATCTCACTACTCTTCGATGGATTGATGAGGGAAGAAGAGGATAATATAAGAACAGGCTATCTGATGAACAGCATCAGAGCAATCTTT
The DNA here is from genome assembly GCA_034509425.1 of Eopsaltria australis. Taxonomy (NCBI): domain Eukaryota; kingdom Metazoa; phylum Chordata; class Aves; order Passeriformes; family Petroicidae; genus Eopsaltria; species Eopsaltria australis. The sequence continues at coordinate 371,034 of JAVTVJ010000610.1, forward strand.
AACTTTCTTTACTCTCCTTTCCCAATGAATTTGTTTCAGAGATGGCAAAATACAGTTACTGAACTAATAGATGGAAAAACAAAGCTGGAATGTGTTATGGCCCTGAAGGCTGAGAAGCTCTCAAGCTCTCAGTGAAAGTGAAGATCAATGTCAGGAAAAACAAGTGTACTTCCCACGTGGTCTGAGCCCATTTTGCTCACCTGACAAGAAAACACTGTATTTCGTAAAATGCATGCACTAACTCCCATGGAATCTTATCCAGGTGAATAGTCACTAATATGTGCTCAAAAAATTGTGCTACAAAAGATAGAAAATAATTTCATGAAATATACCTCCAGTCAACCTTCTTAATGACAAATACATTTCCTTTGCCTAGTGTATTCCAGGAAATACTGGTTTCATTCACTTTGTTTAGTGAATGCTTTGTGAATGACAGAGAGAATGCTTTTACATTTCACATTACTTTTACAAGGCTGAATCTTGGTTACCAATTTGAACTCATTAAAGGCCTCAAAATGTATGTGTATTATTAGCCAAAAAAATTAGATATAAAATAATCATCCTAGAGCAATTTTTTCATGGCTTACAATGACTGGCATACTCAAAGGAACCAAAGCAATGCGACAACACCCAGTTTCTGATTTGAAGTGCTACTTAATCCAGGAAATATTTGGCTACAGAGACGTATTTTGTAGAAGAGATCATAATGAGGTTGAAAGGTTGTATATGAGGTTTCAATTGTCTTTTTGGTGTGAGATCCCACTGCACAATTTGAAAATGAAGGGGAAAGTTATCCTATGCCTTGTTGGAACCTGGCTACGATATATTCTGCTTGCTGGCCTAATGTTGCACTGGGAGGCTCCTGCTGTAAATGGCAAAGAACTGAATCTGTCTGTCCTAAGATAATTATTGCATATTAATTTTGCATTAATTGATTGTGACTGTGATGGTTGATGAAAATTTTCTGAAATCATTTTCTCTGACTAACACTGTTAAGAAAATTGTACTATATTGAATTTTGTGTTAGATTTTTCTGATGTGAAAGAAGTCATAAAGATGTAGTGATAGGACTAGAGGCGATAATTTCCAACAGAAAGAGAGTAGGTCTAGATTAGATATTAGGAAGAAATTCTTTACTTTGGGGGTGGTGAGGCACTGGAACAGATTGCCAAGAAAAGTTGTGGATGTCCCACCCCTGGAAGCGTTCAAGGCCAGGCTGAATGGGGCTTTGAGCCTGGTCTAGTGGAAGGTATCTCTGCCCATAACATGGGGGTGCATAGGTAGTCTTCGAGGTCTGCTTCCAAAACAAACCAATCTATGATTCTATGATTTTCTTGGTAGTGGAAATTTCAAGGTTATTGGCAATCCAGCTTTCTACAGGCAAAAAGATTACCTGTGTGACCATGTGACTGGCTCTAATATTGTACTGATATTTGTTTTGTGCTCCATAATACTGTGTTTTACTTGGTGTGTTTATAAGGCTAACGTGAGGGGAAGAGGACACTAGCAAATTGAATCACACCAATCTCTGCAACAGTTAAGGGGTATTCCAGTAACAGTAACAGCTCAGCTATTACCTCTCTTAGTCTATTCCCCACACAAGAGGCTCTACCTGAAGGGGCTTCATACAAATGTCACAGGACAGTCTAGGTACATCTTGTCTGGCTTCTGCTGATACACGAACAGTTCAAAGAACTGCACAATGTGAAAGAAGGTTGTTGGACCCTCCTTGTTTTGGCTTCTAGTGCCTCACGTAAACTGCTGAGAACAAAACTATTTTCAGTAGCTCCTGCCTCTTCCCCTTCAATCTTTGTAAGGAGTGTCCTTGCAGAACAAAGAAGTACTTCTTTCTTACCAACCAGAGTAACAATTCCAAGACTCTTCCCAGAGACTCTCTCTTTTTTTTCATTTGAGAGGAATTTCTTGGAGATGTCAAATTGGTAAATATGAGGAGAGAGAGAAATAAGGACAGAGCAAACACAAGAGAAACAAGCATTATATTACAGTATTTCTTCCCAGGAGAAGTGCAGACTAGGTTAGAGTTAATCACAGATTTGCTTCTGATTTTCAAATGTTTCATTTTATCCTATCATATGCTGAGTGGCATAAATAAATTAGTAAGAAAATACTGATAGAACTTTCAGCACCTGATAAATAAAATCCAATTAGACATGGACAGATATGGATATTCTTTCAACTAATTTGAACACCCTTTTCATTTATTTGAAATAAATTTTGCCCTGGGTGACCTCACAGCATTGCTGTGCCCTGTTGAACAGGAGCCTCTTTTAGCCCAGAGTCAGACCTAGGTCTGTATCACACAGTTTGATTCCAGAGGCTACAGAGGCAGAGGCAACGGGTAGAGACCATGAGCCCTGGGGAGATAACCAGGTGACCTCTTATCAGAGCTCAGGTCACCTGTGAGCAAACTGTAACTTGGTTGTGTGAGTGTGTCCTGGATGAGCAGCAATAAGGACACTGGGAGGTGAGCTCAGCTGTGTCTTTGTACCTTTGAGCCTGCTGATAGCTGAAGCGTTACAAAGAGCAGGGAGAGGCCAGGCCATGCCCTGTACTCCTTTGCTGTGGTATTATAGGTATTTTTTCTGCTTTGAAATCAAAATACTTTGATATCCCTTAAACAGCAGTATGTGCAGAAGATATGTGGAAAAGCCTACAGTGGCAGAAAAAGAGGCATGTATTATTTGAGGAACAGAAAGGGTGACAAGACATATACACATGGTGGCAGAGGATGGAAAGACTTCCTTCTGGTTTTTCATTTTTTAGTGTACTGCCAAGTGATTTTAGGATAAAAGCAACAGTATAAATATCACATGCAGTATTATCATTACTTTCGTTATTGTCATCTGATATCCCCAATGCTGATGTACAGTCTGAAAGTACAAATAAATTAGAGATATACAGAAATATGCTATACCAATATCTGAGGTATAATTGCATTCTGTATCTATTTTAGACTACAGATGAACAATTTTGAGGATGCCAGACTTCAGGAGGTAAAACTGTGCTGTTCTACAATCAGCAGTATATGTTGTGTTTGTAGATAAGAGAGACAAGAATTGTCCAAGAGTTAGAAGATCAAAGAATTCAGGTTGTTGCTGGATCATAGCCCTTCTCTGTAATTGTATGCAGCTCCTCAGAGTTATCTAGCCCTATGAAATGCAAACAGGAAAAAAAGAGATGTTACATGTTCTCTGTCACTACAGGCAGAGGCGCCTGGGCTCCTACACAGCTTTTGGAAACAGAGGTAGTCCTAGGGCTTGTGTGTGAGTTACAATGCACAGCCACACAAGAACCACACAAGTATTTGTGCTATTTCAAAAGCTGAGAAAAACAGTGACCTGACTGCTTTCTTTGGAGAAGCAAAGCTAGTATCTGTTTGGGAGTGTCACAGATCCCCTAGCTACCTTGTTTAGGACTGCAGCTCTTGATGGCCTTGCTTGCAAATTGGTATTGATGGACCTTCCCAACTTGCTGATAGTTATGAGGATGACTACTGGTGGTATCATTCCACTGCCCTAATGGAGTCAAAGATTACAAACCCTACAGTTTATAGTCCCTTTAGCTGCCAAAACTGGATAAGAAAAAGTATAATGTTATTTTAAGAGAAGAACAGTACATGCTTTGACTTGAATGTTTGAGTGCTGTGTTGCAGAAATCAGTTTTCATTCTACTGAGCCTTTCTAACATGCACAGTTTCCTAAATTTAATAAGGTTCTGAATTTTACTGAATATTGATGTAGTGCTTGGTCCTTGAGAGCAATGCAAACAGAACTGCAGTCTTAATGTAATAAAGCATTTAAGAGGGAGTGTAGATTCAAATTTATGTCTGCACTGTGCTTTGCTGTGTGAGAGCACATAAAGGGTTGGGCTGCAAACAGTGAAGTGGGAGGGAATGTGATATTAAGAGTGCACACCATGACTGGGGACTGCTTGCAACAGCTTCGGTAGGTGCAAACAGATCTTACTTGCCAAAGAAAAACATTTTACTTTGGCAAGTGAAGTCTGTGTGTTGGAAGAGGACTTCTGACCAGAAAATCAGTTTTCCCTGAAAAATGGCATGTAAATTTTAACTTGAACCAGGCAACCAACAGACAAAACTGACTAGTTCACAACACCATTAGCATTGCTCTGTGTGGTTATGATGGCAAATACTGTGGCCTTTGTTAGCACAAAATCTTCAGCCATCTCATTCAAAGAATGTTGCATGTTTTCATATAAACAGCAACTTGATGAAAAGTATTATTTTTCATTAAATGCTAAACATTTTTGAAAACATGTATGCTCTCATGGAGTATCATCTAGAAAAAAATTGAAACATTTTGGTCATAGCTTTTGGCTTTCAAATTATCTTTCGGACAGTATTCACTATTTTAGTATACAATTTTGAAGTCTTTTAAAATGCAAAAGCTAGTAAGAGCTTTTAAATCTTGCAGAAATTAAATGCTTAAATGTTGGCTTTTTTTTATTTTCTGCAGAATTTCTTCAACAAGAAACTCATAACTATTTTCTTCCCTTCATTTTCTAAGTGTAAAATAAAAACAGAAAGTCCAAACCAGATTGTGATCAAAAGATTAATGTTAAATCACAGTTCTTCTTGCCACTCAGTTATTGTTACAAATTCAAGCTATAAATGAGGAAATGCCAATTACGAAGTAAGCAGCTTAATTCAAAGTTTTTAGATATGCAAGCATATACATACAAAATATATGTATAACATAGATACATATAAAATATATGCATAGCTCATTTTCTTCTTCTCAACATTTTTGTCAGATCATGAGTGTTGCATTTACTGACTGAAGCATCTCTGGCACAGGGCTTGTAATGTGCTCTAGATTTCTGCCTCAGCCTACTTAGTAAAGCAGATACTTCTGCCAGTCTGATAGTATCTAATTACAGAGCCAAGGGGTGCATAATTCAGCAGAACCCTCTGAGATGTTGAAAGATGATATTGTGAGACAGAGAAGAGTATATCAGCCCTTGATTTAGGTCACACAAGGAATTCAGTACTGCATGAATAACATGTTGAATGTTATACTTGCACATAGAAAAAACCTTTAAAAATGTCATATGTTATAAAACTTTCCAGAATTTACCAAAGTACTATACCAGATCATTTTTAAAATTTCTTACTTTGTTCTTTAAAAGAATAAAATGTAAATTTGTGGGTGATGCTTCCATTGAAATTAATGATCTATGAATATGCATGTAAATAGCTATTATTTTCAACCGATGGGATTAAAACACATTTGTACTTTCTTTCTAGAGAGAGGATAAGAAAAAATGCCATGGCTGCTTTGGTAAGGTTGCTGTCATGGTTTTCATTTGCAACCAAATAAAAATAAGGTTAACATCATGAGTATAGTATTCCTCTCACTGTTGGACTTGTCTGTTTAATTGTTTGCAGACTTGGTCATATACAAAGGTTTTCAAAAAGCAAATTTCACCACTGTTTTGGGAAGAATCACTTTATGCCCCAAGGGATAGCAATGGTCCTTACACTACAAGCGGAAAAGCATTGGCTTGGACCACTATGAGCTATTAGCTGTGCTGCATGTTAAGGCTTTTGGTCCAAAGATAAAAAGCCACTCAAAGTCAACACGGCAGACAAAAATGTTGTAAAATATATGAAAGAAAATCTATAGTGTTTAGAGAGTGATTAATGGCAAATATGCTGAAGAATTAATTTAGTATTGTTGTTCAACAGCAAATTTTATAAATTCCCTTCACAAGCAGAAGAGAAATATCTGCTCAGACTGGTGGGACTGGTCAGGGCCATGATAACTATGAGACCAACAGAAAAACATGGACACTTCTGCTGCTGCTTCAGGTGCAGCTGGACCCAGAAGTCAGGGATAAGATATGATAGGGAAAGTCTGAACCCAGAGATATTAATGAGGGTTTCATGGTATTTATCTGGCTTTCAGAAGCACCATGGAAACACCCGACTGTTGTACAGTTTTCTCAGAGCTACTGAGAAGTCTCTTATTATTGTCAAAGAAACTGTTATACAGAAAAGGTAAATTTTCAAAGACATGTTTCAGGAGTGTGATTCTCAGATATGTAATATTTCTGAAGCTTCAGTAATACACAACAGGCTTTTTCTAAAGACATACCAAAATTTTTAAACAACTTGGAGATTCATATATTCTGTAATATATTTGATGTACAGTGAGACTGACTACTGGGATTTCTTTTAAGAAAGGTTCAGGATGTCTTATTTTGGTGACCTTTTGTCTGTTTTATCATTTACTTAGGTTTTTTTTTTAGTGCCTGTCTCTTTTTTTGGTCATATTTTTCATGGTTTTATTTCTACATTTAGTCTCTACCACTCTTTCTCTGTCAGTATCCTGACATTTTAGGTTTTGGTTTATCATCTGTTTTTGTTTAGTTCTGTATTTTCAGCCCTTTTTCAGTCCCCAGCATCCCTTTATTTTGTTGCTCATCTGCTTGCTCTAATAAACCTTCTCTTTGTCATCAACAATTTCTTCCTTTCTTTTGTGGTGCCTCTTGACAATGAGCTCACAAATTTAACCTCATGGATGACATCCTTTAAGATTTGCCCAATTAAGGATTATATTTAGTTGCGACATGTCAGATGGACACCAGTGGGATGGCAGAGGGATAGACTTCCCTCATTTGTATACCAGGACCAGGATGGACAGAGCTTTGGAGAAACTGGTCTAGTGGGAGGTGTCCCTGCTCATGGCAGGTGTGGGAACTAGGTGATCTTTAAGGTCCCTTACAACCCAAACCATTCAATGCTTCTGTGATTCTATGATTTGCAAAAGCCCTGACTGAGCTGAAAAGAAGTCTGGGAAAAGACTGAGTCAGGCACAGAGTAAATAGCATCGTGGTTTTTTCCTGTTCAATCATGAACAGGATTGAACTGGTAAGGCAATTACTTTTTCTCTCTAGACAGAAAAAAAGGGCCAACTGTTTCTTAGGCTGGAAGTGGCAATGCTGCTGTGAAGTGATGCAGGTCATGCTACTGCTTTTGCTGGCTCCTTGATGCTCCCAAGAAAAATGCAAGCTCTTCAGGCTGAGGCATAAAACAATATGTGCCCTTAGACTGTTGGGGGGATGGTAACACTTGGCTGTTAAACTAAGAGCTGTAAAAGGTGTAGAGGATTGTTACTAAAGCAACTTTATTTCCCCCTGAAAACTTAAATCCCTTCCTCATCAGTCTCTCCATATATACACTTTCTCTGAAGCACAATCTTGGCCCATGTGCGCAGGGTATCCTGAATATGGCACAATAGTTGACACCTTAGGCCAAATGGTATCCGTAAGTGTTGCCTATAATCAAAAGAGAAAAAACCCTTGCAACAGCGTTAGAATAATAAAGTAAAAAGCAGACCTTTATTTGGAAGCTTCCAGATGTCCCAGTGGTGATGGGCACACGCAGCCAGATTTCTACAATTTTTGTAAGTTTAATTAATTAGGGTATCTAACGGGTACATCCAATAGGAGATTCAGGTAACCCAGCCCCAGGTCAACCCCTTGGAGTTGGTCCAAGGGCTTCTTTGCCCCACTTCTTGCTATGATTTCTCAGATTCTGGTTGGAAAACAAAATGTTCTTCTTGTAGTTCCTCTTCATGACAATAAGACTAAACAGTATTTCAGGAAAGTATTACAAGGTTAGCTAATTGTTCTAATATCTAGGGGAAAAGGGTAGGAAAAGTATTGAAGCTACAGCCATGCATTAGCTATCAACAAATCTAGAAATAAATCAAAAATATGTAAAAAGTTATAGGAACATAAGCTTCTTGCTTCAATGAGAATTCCACCTACAACAAGTGCAAATAAGTGGTTAATGGAAGTTGCTCTAAATCTTTTGGTACATTCATCAGTCCAAATTCCACAGCTTTATTAAAGTTTTGTCATGCCCATTAACCAGAGAATTGCCTTCTGTTTAATTTCACCTAGTTTTATGTGCATTTGTGAGTTACACGAGGTGATTCTAATTTCAAGTTTGCAAAGCAAAATTGTAAAAGTTCATTTTCTAGAGTGTCTTTCATTTGTTTATATTGCTTGTTATTTATTATGTTTTTGCCACAGTTTCAACCTAGGAAGGAAAGGCGCAGTGTTTACTGGTTTACATAGATTCTTATTATAAACCACCTGTTTTTCATTACCAATGTGATTTTCAGACAGGTGACAAGAAGAATTTCCTTCTATGGTAAAAGTCCTTGCAAGGACAAGTTATGTATATTTTTAGCACAGAAAACAAAGCTTTTATCAAAATTTCCCTGAAGAATTGTTTAATCAATGTCCCCTTTGCAGGGCAAACAATGATATTTCTTCACTGCCACATTAAGAAAAAAGAAAACAGTAAACATAAATGTGGCTCTGTACACACCTTCCACTTGATATCTTTCCGGATTGCTTTACAACTTTCCATTTTTCCGTCTCTTCAGCTGCTAATTTGTATGCTGTAGGGACACCACAGTCCTGATGCTTCTCTAGATAATGACTGTCTGTACCTATTCTGCCAGCCTCTGGTGTCTGTGAACAAACAGCATTAGAGATTAGAGCTATGGAGGAACAAGAGCTTCCATCCTGTTGGATTTCGCACTTCAAAGTTTATTGTCACTCCAAAGAGGAAGAAATGAGAAATATGTAAAATTTTCTATTTAAGCAATATTTTAAGAGCTTCTTTTGGTTACTTATGAAAACAACAAACTCCTCTTCCTTCAAGCAACCCATGTGTGGTTACTAAAATATTTTGCAGTATTCATATAGAGTACTTGTCTTTTATGCAGAGAAAGAGCTAATCCTCTCACTTGGAACGTGTGAACAATATGCTGGAGGAGGGTCAATGCTGCAGTAACAGTATAACAGATTTTCAACCTAGAAAACAGCCTGCAGAAAAGTAGCCCATTTGCATAAAACTTGTTCCTAAAATTGAATTTCTGACATCCATTCTAAGATAAAAATATTGACCTATCACAACGTGGTTCCTTTCCAGAATGGGAGATGAAAGCCATGGTTACATACATTGGCAATTACACTTCCAGTGTTCTGTAAGTGATCTGTGAAATGCAAATACTTTTCCTGAGAACTCCTTACTATATGAAGAACCTTGTAAACACCTCTCTAAGCAGAATATACTTATTCAAGAATTTTTTTTGGTATTTAGATAGTAAGATAAATCATGACTGGTTATATCGCAAAATCTGCAATGGCATCTGCCCAATTTAACAACTATGTTTTTACTATTAATTCACAGCATAGGTAAAAAATTATCTATTCACCCATCGAGGTTCATCTTCCATGCAGTGCTAGAGTGTAGTAGAGGTATCCTTGCTTTTTATTTTCTAACTTGTTTTTTGACTCCTGGAATACTGATGAAAAAATTAAATATAATTTGCTGAATATAATGGACAGTTTGGAAAGCTTGGAAATGCATTACCAACCTTTTTAAAAAGCTGGGATTTTACTTATATATTTGAACATAATATTGTTGTCTAGAAGAATGTTTCTCAGGCTTCTTGAAAATCTATCGCTCTCCCTTGGGCAAATTAATCCCTGTATTATTTACACTATCTAATTGCTATCATCCTAGAAAGGAAAGAAGCAACATAAACTTTACATACTGAAAAGTAGGGTAAAAAGACAAATCTGAATTGTTGTGTGAAACTTCTTCCAGATAGCTGCAGTAGGTTTTTGATTGGACATTGAATACACCCAAAATATACTTTTTTATTCTTGTTTGGATGTTAGGGTAATTTGTTGTGGAACTACATGAAAAATTAGGGATACATCTGTACCCTCTGCAGTCATAATCTAGTTCAGCATGGAGACCTAAAGTATTCTAAGTTAATGTTTGGTCATGGACACGCTAAGGCTTAGCTTAGGCTCTTGTCTTGACGCAGATTGTCAACAACATCTAAGCTAGCAAGTTTAGTCTTAGTCTGGGTGCTATCAGACTCTGTGCAAACACAGGTGTCTGAATTAACAGAATCAGACATCAGCAGAACAGTGTCAATTTATTCACATTTGGAAGTCCACCAGGATCTCTAATATATCCATTTCTTGAAAATATATGTTGACTCACCATCTCTAAGACTTTTCAAAAAAGTCAAGTTGCACCTTACTTAAACAACTTAAATTGCCTTAAGTTGGTATTTTCAGGAACTTCCTTCTTCCTCTTCCATTTTCACATTTGAAAAAAAGTTGAATGTTAGATTGTGTTTTTAAGATGTTGTTTTTTTTTTCTTAAATAATATTTTAAATAAAATTGCTCAACACCTGGAGGATATTAACCCTTTGCTTAATATAATGGGATCTATTTTTTTTCTAGGTCTCAACAGTCCCAGAGTTTGGCCGCATAGTAATTTATACTACCAGTCTTCGTGTGGTGAGAACCACTTTTGAAAGATGTGAACTGGTTAGAAAGATATTTCAAAATCACAGAGTTAAGTTCGAAGAAAAAAACATCGCTCTGAACAGTGATTATGGAAAAGAACTAGATGAAAGATGCAGAAGTGTCTGCGAAGTTCCCTCACTCCCTGTTGTGTTCATTGATGGCCATTATCTTGGGGTAAGTAAAGCATGAATCTGTGTTTTATTCTACAGTTGGGAAGAGCAGATGGAAATCTTGATGAATGAGAAGCAGGACTTTTAGAAAATTGCCTACAGTGCTGCAGTGATGGTAACAAGCTAAGACATAAATCCTTCTGCACAAATCCTCACTGATAAGTTTGCTCTGAAGATGCAAAAGATAGCCAGGGAGAAACTATCAGAAAGGGAGTAAGAAGCAACAACACATCTAAGATACCACCTGTTTCTTAAAAAAATCTTATTTTGTAGTTGAAACCATGAAAATCTAGAAAAATGGATTTTTTTTCCTCATGAGAACCTGCATGTATGATTGACCCAGGAAGAAAAACACATAAAGTATAAACCTATAATTTAGTAATATCTGTGTTGAATATGAGACTAACACCTTGGGGTGTCAGACTTTAAATATGGATTGGATTTTAGATGACGTAGTCTATATCAGGATCTGTAATCAACTGAACATATTTTAGATATAAAATTGGTTAATACCTATAAAAAAGTCTAGCTGTAGAAGAGAGAGAAAAACAACTCAACTCTTCCCTATTGTAAGATATAAACTCCAAATGGAAAACTAAAATCCCCATTTGTGCACTAGTATTCTAGGCCTGGAAGCCCACTGATATTTGAAATCACTTTTTTATTGAACCTGTACTTTTGAAATTTATTTCTCATAGACAGAAAAAAATCAAAAGGAAAAGATTCTGGAAAGTGTCACAAAGAAAACAGGCTGGAAGCTCAGAGAAGGTATTTGTCTTGAGTGGTGAAAAGGTAGCAATTAGCACCAACTGCGAGACTGTGATTTGTGAAGGAAAACTATATTTAAACACAGTGAGGTTACTGTGCTTGCCTGACTTAAAGCTTTAATTTTCACAAAACATTTAAGTAACAAAATGCAGTGCAACCAACAATCAGGGATAATAAATATTGGGCCTATATGAACATTGAACACTTTTTCCTCTTTTCCTCCATCCCTTCCTAGCTTTCCATGTGTTCTGCATGAGTTCGGCTTCCCTGAGCATTATAACAAATGCATTTGCAGTCATAGGCCTTGCCAGACCACTAGAGCAGCTGTAAAACCACCTGTGTGCAGAATATTAGCACATAGTGATTTTTACTTCATAGTAGAATATGCTTTTATCAAAACCCTGATTTGAAGAGTTCTCATGCCAGCCAAGAGTAAAAGTGAGACATTCAAAAGTAGTTAAAAATTCAGCAGGATTCAGACTAAGATCTGCTCCTCTAATTATCATGTTATAAGTAGTGAGTTATGATTCACTCCAAGAAAATCTCAGTCCATGTATGATCAATTTGTCAAAAGAATTCAGATAAGATACTGATATTGATTAAATTAATTATTTGCTTAACTGTAGGAAATGCCTGGATACAGTCATTTTGGTATGATGGATTGCCTATTAAGTCACTGCCAGTTGGGTTTTTTTTTTGTTTCTTTGTTTTTAAAGACTGAGAAACTTGTCTTCTAATAGAGGAGTGATAGAGTGAAAAACAATAAAATCTCATTGAAACTCTCCAAGTACTGTGTGAGATTCTTTGGAGAGGTATAGAAAAGAGGACAAGTGAATTAGGAAGATAGCTTTCTATGGAAGAGACAAATCTACCTTCTATAGGTAAAGAAAAATAATATAGTGCTCTGATTTACAGATATTTACTGCAGCAAGGAAACTGCACTTACATTGTTTAGCACAAGAAAACCAAAAGCACTGGGTTACTAAAAACCGGCAAAACCCCCAGAAATGGGGTGTGTTTTCTTACTTCTTTTCCTTTCTCTTTGTTTTTTTTTTTTTTTTTTTTTTTTTTTTTTTTTTTTTTTTTTTTTAATTGATGAGGCACACTGTAGTTAGCTGGAACAAACTTTAGTTTCATGAGAGAAATAAAGTTATTCCATGTATGAGTGACATTATTTGTGGAAAAGCAGCTTTGCAGGCAGGGAACAGTGCATGAAGCAGTTCCTCCGATCACAAAGCGCTCACAGCAGCGTGTGCCTCACCCCTGCTCCCACAGGAGGTTTCTGCCCTCCATGCTCTCCACTGAGTACCACCATGGGAGGCACTGCTGATTGCTGCAACACCACTCTGGTGTGCTTCAGCTGAGATGAACCATGATGAGAAAGGCAACTTCAGTGTAAGTAGGGCTAACGTGGGCAGTGTGCTGTGGCTGCGAACAGAGCACCTGTGGCTGGCAGGGCAGTGGGAATGGAGAGCCCCAGGGTGAGCCTGTCACCTGTCCTGGTGAGGGACCTGTGTGCACTCATTCTGTTCAGCCAATGTGGCTAGCCCCATTATCTTACGCCAGTTATTTCTCTGTCCTAATATGACTTTACAAGAGAATTTGAAATTAATTCATTTAGAGGAATAAGAAGGGGGGCACTTTGCATGTTGAGAAGGTCTGGCAATGAAGCATTCAACCCCCAGCTCTGTCAATTTACCTTCAGAAAACAGCACATTGTACCTCCAAAGGCAGCATGTTGGCTGCCTAGCACATGGAACCTGTGCTAGGCTTGTGTTTCATTAAGATGCAATTAAGAACTAATTACAGAATTGTGTCTCGTTGGTAACAGTGGATATTTCTATAATGCCTTTTATAATAACTAACTTCTGATATGCAAATGAAACATAGAAATCCCAAAGTCTAGTGTGACAGTAAATAAATCATGTGATATATTTTCTCTCACTTTTTCTTTTTTTAATTTTTATTATTTATTTCTTGAAAAATCCCTCCCTGAAAGATTGCATGTAGCAGTACAAAGGAGAATCTATATTGAGCTATGTAGCTTTCAATGAGTCATAAGGAGAAAAAACCCTATCCCTGTATTAAAATATGAACACATTTGAAAGGTGAAAGATAATTCTTAATGAGATAAAAGTAACAAAAGTACCAAAATCCAGCATATATGCATTTGATAGAGTATATGGTACCCAGGCTATTCAGAAGCACGGACATAATTGTTTGAGCACTGCAGGCTCGGGGGATAAATATTCACAGTGCTGTGGAATGTATCATTGCCTGCACAGGGACAAAGAAACAAATCCACGACTTGGGCAGAAGGAATACAAAAATCATATTTAGCCCCTGTCAAGGAAAGTCCTGCATGCTGCAGTACAGCAGGGCTTTTAATCTTCTCATTTTTTTCAGGAGTATTTCATTGTATTTCTTGACACATACTGTCTAAATATCAGTCTGTCAGGAAATTGCTGTTTCTTTTTGCTACATGCTCTTTACTGGCTGATCTAATCCCTTCTTTACACCTGAGGTTGTCTCCATCTGAAATGGAATTATGCCATCTGCTGGGATACCAATGCAGAAGAAAAAATTACTTTCAGAAAACAGAAAGCCACAGAGAAGAAAATAATGGAGCATTCATTTGTCTTATAAAGGCATTTGGAATTGTTGAAGGTTTATGTTATGCAAAGACCCACTCTCCTGGAAAAGGGATGCAAATGGAACACGCAAATTAGGTCATTCTTTGTAAATATGCTAACTCACAGCATAATATTTTAAAAATACATGTATTTTCTTTCTCTACTTGAAATATATGATTGAATTCCAGAGTTCACTTACCATACCAAGCTCCTTGATTTTTTTCAGATATGTGTGTGAATTTATGATTGTTTTTTCTGAAGAAAATATCTCCTGTTTAATTTTCCCAGTTATAATGAATCCCAAACAGCATGAGATTTATAGTAAAATTATTTTATTTGACAAACTGGTTATGATCCTTTCCAAAGAATAATAAGGCTGTTTTTGTAACTGACTTTTAGAAAATACATGTGTAAAATATTTTTTGTGGAGCAGGAATTAACAGTTTCCTTTTAGCTGATTTCCAATGGCCATATATATTTAGTTGCTCTCTGTGTTTTGTTAAATTCATTATTCTGGTATTCATTGATGGGAGGATATGAATGACTCTGTGACAGTAAAACTATTACGTGGTTATTGCATTCAGTTACCTAGCCTTTTCTCACGTTTCCTCCATTTTGCAGTGTAACATGTCAGGAAATGCAGGGTTCTATTGCTTTTTACACATCAATCTTTCCCATTCTTTGCATATCAAATCCAGAATTTCTGGTGCTGGTCCTATAGTGCAGTGTCAGTTTTCTCTGTTTATGGGCAGATTTCCAGGCAGTTATTTGTACCCTCTGTGTCTCTGCTGCCAAGGGGCCCCTGGCTGAGAGAAGTGTGGTGTTGCAGACTGAAGGGAGTGTGAGCTGTGGGCAAAGACAGGGCATGCACAGCTCCTTGGTACATCACAGTGAAGAACATGGCAGGGCCAGTGATGGTGAAGTGTATGAGTGCATTTTTGCTGCCTTAACAAGAAGCCTTGCTTAGGTGCTTAGCAAAATAGGAAATAGGGCATGCAATTTATCTGCACTGCAAATGTGTCCACAAGAGGGATGTTCCAGGGCCCTGATAATATTTCTCAATATATAAGGAATGGTGTGGAAGAGAGGCTGCTTCCCAAAACCAGCAGTTATTCTAGTAAAGCCAAATGCTGAGCCATATATCTGTGTTTATTCCTTCATGAAGAATTACATCATGGAAATGGTAACGGTTTATATCCAAGATAGGTAGTAACAGACAGGTTTATTGACAGGAGAGAGCAGGGGCAGTAGAAAACTTAGTGGACCTTGTCCTAGTTCTGGACAGTTAATGGGAATTATATATGGGAATTTAATATCTGAAATATTATGTTAATTTCTAGATATTCTCAAGGGATAATTGGGAAAATAATTTTATTTATTAAAATGGTCTGGAAAAAATATTGAGTGATTTATCCAAGTCTGCAGCATTTCCTTGCCAATAGAAGGGCAGATACCTGACTACAACCCCTGGACTCCTCCATTATGGCAGAGATTCAGCAAAATTAGTTGACAAAGAATTCACAGGCTTCTGCTTTGAAATTTAACTGGGCAAAAAACCTGAAAACTCACTTCTCACTAAAAAGTATGTCCATTGTCCCTCCTCATACTCCTTAGTTACTCTCTGGAGGTACAGACTATTTAATGCTTCACATACCTTTGTGAGTAATTGTGGACTGAGCACAACCTAGGAAGAAAAAGAAAGGCATCATTTTCTGGTCAGAAAGCAGCTATTGGACATACTTAACAGCTGCTTTAATTACTCTATTAATTAGAGTCTGTGTGTCAAGACTCAAAGATCCAGAGGGAAGGTTAACCTCTGCAGACTTTTATTTATATTTCACTTGGGACAGAGAGGACAGAGTGGAATGCTTAAAAGCATTGATAGCCTTCTGATGTTTGGGTGTTAATTTAAGAACCATAGCGTTCTGCTTTGAAAGGAGCCCAGCTGACTGACTGAATGCTATCAGAAACATGAATCCTTTAAAATATAAATCTATAATGGGAAACCTGTCAAACTTTTAATTACAGTACTGTAAAAGCCAATTAGCATTATCATACAACATCACTGTAACATGGGGCAGAAGTCGCAGGAATGTTTTTGCCCGTGGCAACAGAGAAGAGACCTTTTCCTAAAGGGGGTAAATTGAAGCTTGTCTATCTTAAGGAATTCGGAGTGCTGCAATCTCATCATCAATAAAGTTGCAAATCCTTAATGTCTCTGAATAGATGAGCAGCACAAGCTTTGTCTTAAGCTGCTGCAGTGTATTCAGGCCCCAAACTAATACTCCACGGACTGCCTTGGCCAGTCCTCACTGTTGTGCCAATTGCTCCCATTGCCTGCTCTGTGTGAAAGCAAAGATGAGAGGCCAAGTGTGAAAGGGGCCATCAGATTGCTAAAAGCTGCTCTTCTGGGGACACAGACAGCCTAATGCATGTGTTGGAGTTGGTGTACTCTGTGCCCATGATCTATTATGGATTTCATTGGAAGAGTCAGCACAATAAGGCTAGCTCATCAGTCCCCTGTCGTCATCTGTGATTAATTAACTGCAACTAATTATCCATTGCCCCTGGCAGGACGTAAGGTCTGAGTATCTGTGCCTCAGTTTCCTCACTTTTTGTTGGTTTCTGATTAAAAGTGTCTGCAAGTATTTCCCAATATTTAGTATTCAATGAATTTGGTTATGTAAGTGAAGAACAGACATTCAAATGTGCCTCTCTAATTAAAAGAGAAGGGAACAAAAAGTTCCATATCCTCCCTGACACTTTAATTTTGTCTGCAGGTCTCTTAGCATTTACTTTCAGGAGGAAAAATATACCCAACACTTCAACAGAGCCTTGGTTCAGGACACAGAAACCCTAAGAGGCCTAATGTAGTCAGACTAAGTTATTATTACTTATTGTTGTGTCTTACTTTAATGTTGTTAGAGGATTTTCATTATTTTTTTTCTCCTTGTGTTACACATTAGGCACATTATGTCTTAATTCAATGCTCAGCTGCCAGAATATTTGAAAGAATATCTCCTTTTCTCATTTTGCTGAATTCTCTGATGTGTTGTATACTTATATAATTGTGATTTTTTGACATGATAACTAGAAATATTTCTTATTCTGTCAGGAAACATACCCTGTAAAATAAAGGGAACACAATCAGAATTTCCAAGCTGTGCCACCTTTTACAGAAAAGGCAATGTGATATGTCACCTGGTAATGAACTTCAGGCATTACTATCAGACCTGTGATTAGATTCTCCTCTCCTTCTAGCTTTACTAAGGTTGACCTAATTGCAATATAATTAATGTGAGTCAAATTTGTCCTCAACCTGTTTAAAATTTCAAGACCAAATCTTCTAATCATCTCTGTTTTTGCTCATGGCTGACATTTTAAATCTTCTTTTTCCTAATAGGGTGCTGAGAAAATTTTACTAATGAATGAATCTGGGGAACTGCAGGATCTCTTAACCAAAATTGAGGTAATTACAGTTCTGCAAATAAATATAGGGAATATGCATTTACTACTTGTAATCAAATGGATTTTCTTCTTTACCATTTCCTTTTTCTTCTGCTATAAACTGATGATCCCAATTTTTTTTTTGTTTTGTTTTACCCTTTTTTACACCCTGTTTTGGCGTGGGGGCCCTATAATGTTATTACCTAGCCTAATGTGTGTCCTAATCTTGGGACAAAAAGTACATATATAAGATAAACAGTGTCAGACTACAGGAAACTGATGACTGCTCACTGAATACAACCCCTGCTTCACTACCTTTTGGTATTTTTTAGTGTGTTTGACAAGTTTGATTTTTTCTTTCTCTCTTTTATTTTTTTTATCGAATAATGGGTTTGCAACAATTGCAAGGGGCATTCTGGTTTCTTCATTGCTGGAGATGCAGAAAGTGGTTCCACAAACTGCCATCTGTTCAAGGAGGAAATGACTATTGTTCAAAAAACTGAGCTACAGCAATTTTGCTTTGTTTCCTTAACTTTTGTTCTCTTAACTAAATCTAAAAGTATCTGTATACTTACAAGCCCAACAAACAATAATGAATGTAAAGATTAAAAAAATTATTCTCCTAAAATTTTGAGATTATTTGCAATAATGTTCAATGAAGTGAACAACTGTCAAAAATTACAAAACATGGGAGCACACCTGAGGTATAAAGGATGTTAGTTTTACATTAAATATTTCAAAAGCTTGTTCCTGGATGAGCTAATAGTAATAGGATCTGTTTGTATGAAGCAGAACAGCAAGTTTATGAGCTACAGAGCAAAAAGAAAAAAGTGCCTTTTCTGAATGTTCATCCTAGTTTTCAATAGATGAATGCTACTATTAATGGGTTTGTAGAAATATTTTCATTTTTCTTGTTAATGCTCCAGGTACTACATTTTCTGTGGTTATTTTACTATACTCTGGTAATAATTTGTCACTAATTTTTAGTGGTACATAATTCCTCAGACTGACACTTGCAGGAATTGTATGGATTTTTGTTCTTTCATTGTGAATAAACCTGCAAAGTCTTTACTCAGCAGTGCAATGCTAAAACATGCAGTGGTAAGTACCCAAAGTGGCATACCTTTTCTTTCTCTGATTTGAACTTTAGGCAATCATTAAATAAACAAGCCACATTTTCAGCAAGGGAAACTTAGAAGTCTCTTTGAAATATCTTCTTCTATTCTCCACTGTCTTAATCCAATAAAAAATAGAGTAAATTTATTGTTTTGCATGGAAGTTGGGACAATTGAGAGGCCTCAAGCCTTGCTTGTAGCAATATTCTCCGGGTATAACTGTTGAACATTGATGATCCGTCTTCTTTACACTTAAAGCTTCAGATTCCACACCCATAAATTTGAATACAGCACTTATTTCCTTGAGTACTACTTGTCAGAAGCTATGAATTGCTTTTTGATATCATCAGCTTTAACTGTAATAGGTATAATACGTTCAGCATGGGCCTGCAAATGCTGAAAGTCATAGAATCTTAACATGCAGCACAGAAAACATAACATCAGCATAAAGTGCCTGGAGTTCGGATTCAATCATCACAATACCCTCTAGATTTAATCTAGACCTAAACAACATCCAAGTAATGCATGCAAGCTATTCTTTAGCTTGCTATTTTGGCAAATACAAATGCAGGCTACTGAGGTATAAAGTGACCAATGCAGTGAGCCTCTCTGACACTGCATCTGGATCTGACCAAAGGAAAAGGCAGACTTACTGGTCTTCCATAGTGGTTTGGCATGGGATGGGCTGGTGGGTCTTGCCTAAAATGGGAACCAGATTTTGTATTTTTAGCTGTCCCGGAGTACTCCTTATCCTAGACCTTACAGTGGTTGATGAGGTGACATTTTTGTCTTTGTTTCATTCTTTGAGCAGAGAGTCCAGCATCCTCAAGAGTGCCCCTCCTGCGGGGGCTTTGGTTTCCTGCCGTGCTCAGCGTGCCATGGGAGCAAGATGTCTGTGTTCCGGAACTGCTTTACGGACTCCTTCAAAGCCCTCAAGTGTACTGCCTGCAACGAGAATGGGCTCCAGCGCTGCAGGAGCTGTGCGGGCTAAAAATGGCATCTCAAATTCAAATTCAAATGAATTTTATGGTACTGCACCAGTTTGTAATATGATCTTTTTTAAATTAATCAATTTATCCAAAACAGTCAATAAAAATCCGTTTGTTGTATACTTCTGGTTTGAGCATTTGGGCTTTTTAATCTTTGATTGTCGACTATATAATGAACTCTAAAATACATCTTTCTAGTTTCCTTATAAGGCGATTTGTAGTCTGGAAAACTTATCACATTATGAGAATCCTTCCTTTTTCTATGTGGGATCATCAGCAATCATATGTGTTTTTGAGTGACGCACTCAAAATTACAGCAAAATGAAGCTTAAACTTCAGATTATTGAGTAGTGCTGCTTTCAAAATCAGTAAGAAAAAAGATTTTATGATGTGAACTAACCCAAGACTGTTCCACATAGCACTTCCCTGAAAGGTCACTAGGGCTGAATTCTGTCCTGAATTCTATGTGGCAACAGAAGAACAGAAACATCTCTTGAAAGTTCCATGAATCAACTTTCTCTTTTAGTACTGCTTTCTCTTTGTTACAAAATTAATGTTGTCAGACAAAGTTACATAAACATTTAACATAGTAGATGTTCATAACCATGGTAGCATCTCACAGCTTCATGATTCTACGTATCACAGTAGATCTTATAATGATTCAGTGAGAACACCTGACAGCTTTATAAATTGCATATAAAATAATTGAGGATGAGATTTCAGCTTTTTCAGCTTAGTAATTGTTGTGGTTTGATGACAAACCTCATGTGACTGTTTCAGGGCATCTGTTCCCCAGGAAGGCCCAGGTCTGTGCTCTGACAACTCCAGTTCTGTATATACCTTTGCCATTTTTGGTGGGTTTCCCCAACACAAGCACAAGAGAGTTATTCAGTGATTAGTCTCAATGGACTGTGGGCTCTCCACACTGACTATATTCCGGTTGGAATTGCCATTCATGCACTTCCACAGAGTAGTTTTTAACAGGGTAGCTTTAGTAAGCCACCACCAACTGCTCATTTTGACATTGCACATCTGCCTCATGTTCCTGCTGTCAGTCTGTACTGGCACAAGTAGTAGAAAGGTAGTAGAAAGCACCTTGCTGAAACTGGGGTTAGCTAGAAAAGGCTTCCCTGCCCAAACTGCATTAGCAAATGTTGACCATGTCACTTTATGCTTCTTGCCTCATTCTTTGTAAAGCTGTGCTGACTGGGCTTTAGGTAGGTGTGGTTGGCTTTACTAGATGTTTACTCTGGTTTGCTAACCAATTTCCCTTCCCTCCTTCTCATATAACCTGCCTTAATTTCTCTGTGATGAAAAACTCAGGTATTCTTTCAGCGTTTTGGGCACGGCACAGCTGTGGGATAAGCCAGGATTGCCACAACTGCACAAAACATGACTTGCAGAAAAAGCCCTGTCTGAAAACATTTGTTTTTCTGATGCTGTTTTTCCCTCACCCAAATCATAAGATAACCATCTCTCCTCCACCTCCCTTCTACTTGCTGTGTCTAGAGGTGCTGGTGCTGAAGAGTTGGACAAATTGAACTTACTTATCTCTTTGAACATTTGAATCTAAGGGACTTATGCATACTAAGGGACTATTACATATTAAATATGCAGGCTTGAAAGTACTTGTATGATCCTACTGCTCCTACAGCTTCTACCTTGAGGCTCAAATGAAGCATCTGGATCTTCAGCATAACATGAGAGTGGTTAAATTTATACAAAGGCCATACATAATGCTTAACAGCATCCCTGTTATAAAACTCTGAATTGCAGATGTGCTTACTTTTTTACTGCATGGATAAGAAGAAAAGAAATAAAATACATTGCCCTTCTTTTATTTAATAGTCGTGTGCCTTCTATTTCTGGCTAGTATTGCAGTCCTGGCTGGTATGATACGGAATGAAAGGCAGCATAAAGCAGAATACTGATGATTAGAATGCCATCATTTCTGATGCATGAAAACAAACTTTTTTAGTTGTTAACTTGCTATGGATCTAGAGAGTGAGAACATTCACAGTAGTGAATACTGAACTCAAGATGGCATAATCAAATTCATCCTTGAGGGAAATTACTAGTGAAGAAAATGCCAGTGCAGTTGTGATACTGTAATTCCAGAGTCTTCACCCCTGAGAAGACACTGCTTGATGAGATGGTCCATATCACCATTCACCCACTGAAGTACCATATGACCAAATTACTATGACTCGTCAAAATATGTTAAACCCTTTCAGTTTCACTGGGAAAAAAATTTCTTCACTGGCCCGGAAGAAGGGTTTGAAGCTGGTTTTCTTGGTATTCAGGCAATCAGAGAATGACTTTTCTGCACAGTGAGACAAATGCACTAAATCCTGTTTCTGTCCTGATTTCTCTCCAAGGGCTGTGAAAGAAACCTAGAGAGACTTTCCTAGCCAAGGCTCTAACCCTTCAGGGGCACTTAATGCCAATGAGCAAAGATAAGACAAAATCTCCTTAGTTTTCTTTTTAGAAGGAGAAATGATAAAAGCAAAAGGTCAAGTTTTGCAGAATCTTGTCTTTTTCCTGAGCATTTTTATGGGAGACACAGGACACCTAATGCTGACAAATACAGCATTCTTCAGGCATGGCATATTTGTCAGTGTACTAGAAAAAACCCTCTTCTCCTCTCTCATCAACTGTATTACTAGCTTTTTCTCTCCAGGCATATTTTTCTTGCAACAACCTGTGTGAGAAACAAAACTTTTTTTAAAAAAAATTTCTTAAGGAGATATTTTTTACTGTATCATTTATGATCTTTGTTAGGGTTTTGGCTCTGGCTTCTCAACTGTCCCCAACCATCTTAGAAATACTAATTGTGGCAGAATGACAACATTACAAAGGCAAGCCCAGGAGCCAGTTGAGGGATATGGTGGCTTCTAGTTTAAGAGATGTATCAGGCAGCTAGCAATATAGCTTTTAATTCAGTCTGAAATAAAATGAGGCCTGCAGCTCTGTTCTGATTTACACCAGTAGTGTATCTTTACTTTCCAGGAATTAGCAGCCATGTCCTCTGATATAGCAAAAAAGACTCATCCAACTGCATCTTTGTACAGGAAATTTTCTAAAACATCAAGCTCTGCTTCTCTTGTTTCTGGCCCTCATGACAGGGCTGAAGTTAGGATCCAAGTAAATGTTCTCTGCCTGACAGCTCAGCACAGTGACATATACGAGAGCTAATATCAGAGAGCAAGGTAATCCTTAGGCTGTTTCTTTGCAAAAGACTTTTTGAGCTTAAGAAAGAGAATGGTTTGGAGTTCTCAGTCCAGTAGCTTAAAGTACTCTTCCCAGTGGACTACATACCTGAGCACAAGACTGTTCTTTATCTCCATAGGGAATTTTGCTGTCACAGGAGCAGAGGGTAAGAAAATCTCTTACTTAAAATAGTGAGGGCTGTATAAAGCAAGGTGTTCATCCTCATGTTTGTTTTTTTTTTTTTTCCTTTGGAATGGGTTCTTTCAGAGTAAAGTGCTTCTCACTTGCACTAATAGACTTGGGATTATAATTATTTTATTTAATATTCCACTATTTAGTAAATTTATTTGGATTTTTTCTGCTGGGGAGTAGTTTACTCTTTTAACACACCAACAGGCATTAATTTTCTGTGGGAAATGAATCTGGGCATTTTCAACAAGAAATAGTGCATCTGGGAGTTGCTTTCCATTCAAACCCTTTGTTTCCATGGTGTATTCTTTCTAATGACACCTAAAACAGATAGACTGTCTTATGTGTCAACAGCCTACTGTAATATAATATTTTATATAAATTTGAAATGGCGAGTGTTTCTGCAGGCAGTGCTGCAAAAACAAACTTGGCCTTTTATTTAAAAACTTCACCAGACATTGATCTTACTGACCTCCATATTAATTCTGAAGTTTTCTGACCTCAGATACGGTCTTGTCAGATCAATAAAAACCATCCTACTGATGGTTAAATTCCTAGTCAACTGGATCGACCCTATCTTCCATTTACAAGTGAAGTGATGTGAAATACAAAATTATGTAATTAATGCTGTGATGTGTATAGTAGAAATTCCTCTTTAAAAGTAAGAATGTGGTGTGTCTTGAAGTCCTCCAAGATGTTCAGTCACTGTGTGATTAATTTCTCCTGTATCTGTGAACTCAGAATAATGAATGAAAACAATCTGATAGGTCTTGAAATAAGACAAGTTAATCCAGCCGTAAGTAAACATACATTGTAAGAAAACTTGCTACTTTTGACTTCAGTGTCCTGTGAAAAAAATATCAAGAAATTCTTGAGAATTTGGAGGTTTTATTAATGAAAATAAGGAATGAATCTTACTAAGATGAATTTCACAATTTTCATGAGTGGATACCTAATGGAAGACACTTCAGGTACTTTTTCTAGCTGTTGCCATTTTATAATTGCATTCAAATGAATTTTATTCTCTTAGGTTGAGATACATTATTTGACCACAAAAGCATTCAACAGGAAATGTTTATGCCCTAAATAATTTAGTAAGGAGAAGAATTAAGATTGTTTAGCTTATTTTAAATAATTTAGAGATGATAGTAAAGGACATTGTAATTCAACAATAACTTGAAAAGTAAAAATTGTTAGAACTAATTCCTTATGTTTAATCCAATTTCTCTTTCTTCTAGCATTAATTTGTTTAGGGATGTGGAATCAGGAAATTATTGCTTTAGAAGGAAATGACTGTGAAAAAGCACTTAGAGTTTAAGCTTCTTCTAGCTTATCAGCTCTACTTTGGAAAATTGGTTTCAAATGAGTTGAAAGATTTATGGAAACCAATAAGTTTTCCATTCAAGAAAAACCACATTGCAATAAGACATATACTGCTGAGGTCTCATATTTTTGCCACTGATGGAAAAATGATCTTTTAGAAAACCAAGGTTTATTTAAAAGACTCCCCTCTGTCCCAATAATCTGAAATTAATTTCAGGAAAAAATAATTTTCTTTTAGTTGCCTGAAATTTGGAAGTTTATATAAAAGAAATATGCTGGAGGGCAGTGCCCTTTGGCAGCTGACAGAGTTATATTTTGATCTGCAGAAAAAGCCTGTTGTGACAACACAAAACAAGCAATAGTTATATGACCAGTCAGAAGGGTTGACTAGAAGTTGCTATTTTTATTATTGATCATGATCTGTTCAAAGTAGGCAAAAAATGGTCAATAAACATCCTTCAAATGTCACCATTTAAATGTGAGCACTCATCAACTTACCACTTGAAAGTGGCTATTTTACTTTATAAATATTTAATCTGGTAGATGCATTCTTCTTTGTCAGATATGGGAAAAATTCTCTCTGATTTCAAGTCAGGTAAATTTTAAATGAGTGAGGATGACAAATATACAAAACATCATCTAAATGTAAATCCTGTCTGAGCTAACTCCCAGTACCAACATTATACTATTTATTTGGGACACTGCCCCTGATTTGAGCCAATATTTGAGACTTTGAAGAACATCTAGACACTGTCTTGCCCTCAAATTTCATTTGCACATTAATTTTCCCCGTGATATCACATGTGGGAATAGGACATAGTAGTACAGAGATCTTGTACTCCAGCAGAAATCCTTCAAACCTGTGGGATGGTATATTTAATCCTTATGCATCAATAGAGCTGCACAGGCAATGAATGCTTTATACTGCCTCAGGGATCTAACCAGACAGAGGGAAGATAAGGTCAATATTTCAGCCTGCAAAATTAAAGGACTCAGTGAAAACTTTTCATTTCTTTAAAGTATAAAAAAAAATAAACAGTCATCATCACTACTCATATTTGAGATATTGCAATCATTGCTTTTAACATTATAAGAAAATCATGCTGCCTCTCATTACAGCTTGATAGTAATAGCTGATGCTGATAAGTTTTCCTTTCCAACATAATCACAGAGTAAAATTTACTAGAACATTATCAAGCATCAGAACTGTACTTTTAAACATAAGTGGAATGTTATTATCATTATTATTCCCTCCAACATTTAGGCTCTCTCTCAGGAAAAGCCAGAATAACCAAAGCAAGACTAGCAGACAAACCCTTTAGAAAGTTTAGTCTGTAGTCGTCTTCCTCAGTGTTTTAGAGAGATCCATTAATGTGTTTTCTGTGGGGTGCAGGGTTTCCCAGCAGGGTCCTTGGTATTCGATGTTGTACTCTTGTGATATCCCCAACAGTGCACACAGTGCTCTGAGACAGGTGGTGCTGTGCTGCCTTTTTACGCATCCCATGCTCTTTTACCAGTTTGGAACATAATGATCCTAAATTTGCCAGCCTTTTCTCATGTTCTTAACTAAATGTACACATCCTGTATCAAAGAAAAGTTAACAATTAAACCATATCCTCTCTTTATAGCCACCAAATCCCATCTTCTAAGATATACTTCATGAGCAATAGGGTTTGAAAACGCTGGAATATTTTTCCACATTTATTCTCCACTTCTTTATCAGGTCTGTGATGGCAATAAGTCTTTCCTATTGCAGCTTATACTTCTTGCAGAGCATCTAATGTTTGATAATGCCAAATTTATCATGCCACACTTTATGCTTACCTTCAGCCAACTTGGTATATCTGCTTACAGTATGATTTATAGCCTCAGGGTCTACTCACAAATCCTATTGTCCTCTCTTGGACATTTTCTGCCTTCTGTCTTTGCTGTGCTATGAATTATGGTCCACAACACCTTGCTATACCATAACTTGGTTTTAGAATTTGATCCCAGATCACTTGTTACATCCTCTCTCCTTCAACCTGTTTATCTGTCCTGCTTAATAGCAGTAGTTTTTCCCACCCTTCTCTCCTAAATCCTCAACTGGTGTCACTTTTGTCCTTCAGATCTCCTGACAGCCACCTCAGGGGGGCAATTAGCCTACTGTAACCATCTTCATCCAATACACCTACAGAGAAACAGCATAAAGCCAAAGCAGACAGTATCTTTTCAGCTTAACTTCAGATTGAGCTTTGTTTTCGTCAAGTTACACTAAATCCCCAAAGCACTTTTTTTCCTAACATGGCATTTCATATTGATAATGACAGTAATAATTACAAACTGATAAAGGAATACTTGGCTGTGAATCTGAAAGTTTTTCATAAACAGAGAAGATCAGCACAACAATTCTGAATGGTAAATCAGATTTAACATCCCTGTTTTAACATCTCAGCTTGCCTCAGAGGCAGAGAATCTAAATCTCCAGACAAAAACAATTTTTATTGATGCCCAAATTCATGTAGATGTTATCAGGCAGAAATTGGAATACACTAAGTCCTCCACCCCTAAAAAACTTTTCTTTGAAGTATTTATCTTTTTTAAGTATAAAGTTTTTCCAAAAGCTTTATATCTGAAAGCTTAAGTCTCTAACTTTCCTTCTTTCCTTCCTCTATTGATGTTATTAGTACCTAGAAATAATTAAATGTTAAGGATAGATAAAACATCTGCTTTAACTTTTAAAATTTGATTGTTTATAAAAATCAAATGTGTTGCAAAGTACATAAAAAAATTATCTTTCTCTTGCAAATTTGTTCCTAACATAAAGCAGCTGATTCTCCATGTCATCACTGCTTATTACGGATATATGTCAACAGTGCCATGCTAGTAGGAAGTTGGATACATTTTTTAATCTTTATCATTTTTTGATTCTATGACATTAAATAATTATTAATATATTCAGCAGCTGTTATATTCTGAGTATTTTTATGTGACAGTACAAAAGGACCAGATTATGTCTACAGAAGTGAAGATTTACATTTCATAATAATAGAGGTTGTGACAATTTTTGGAAAATTTTTCAATTTTGAGCATTGCACTTGTGAAAGATTTTTCCTCCTGTAAGTTGCAATTGAAACTGACTGCCAATATTTTGTCATTTCACACAGAACTATGAGAAATTTTCACTGCTTTTTCTATTGACCAAATACTAGAAAATGTATCTTATCCATGAAGGACAACTATTGCCTTGATTGCAAGAGAAAGACTTAACGACGACACATATATTAGCTGGATACTTTATCTAGTTGAAAGAAAAACATCTACGACCCTTCAGGGATTAAGTAGTTTATGCATTTTGCTATTAAATGAAACCAACCAAATAAAGATATATTTAATAACTACATTTTAGCTTCCTACTCTCATGCACTTTTGTTCTAGAATATGTGCAATCTGCTCATAATGTTTGTGTTCATTTGAAGGAAGATTATGAAAAAAATGAAAACATTATATTTACCACAAGTGGCATCAGCTATGGCCTAAGCCCTCACATAGCTAAAACCAAAACTTAGAAAAGTAAAGTGCCATTTTTATTCCTTTGTTTCCGAAGAAAATAACTTTAACGTTTGTGTCATTTTACTCAGCAACTTGTTTTGCTACTCTCAAAATGCCACATGCCATTCTCATTTTTATTGCAAAATTCTCAGAAGTGGGCCCAAAGTGGAAAAACCTTTTCCTGGTACAATACCTATGAGTTGCTCTAGACTCTACTGGACCAGACTAATTCACATACTCCATTAGCACTTTTAGTCCTGCGTGAGACTTGGGGAAAGACTACAGCACTTCAGCAGAGGTTTTGGATATTGTATCACGCCCTGCATGCATCCATGCCTTCTGCAACCCACTGTGAGTGACTTGGACCCTGTAGCACATAATGACATCTATCCTAATGTGCCTCTGTGAACTGGCTAAAATCTGTGCCATAACTAGGAGCACATGATAGATCTTAGGTGAGGTTTCTGTGTTTCACAAAATTAACTTAATTACCTGTCATGTTGCTCAACTCAAACTTGATTACCCTGATTTTTTGTTACAGTTTTGAAGTATTTTCTTTTAGCATTTTATTTTATATCATCTATTTCAAGCTTAGTAATTCCTACTGGTAAGCGGGTATAGACCTACAGCTCATACAAGAAGTTCAAATAAGAAACAGACACTTCCATTCACCTGAAAATGAAAAGAAAATAAAATGCAATTTGAAGTATTTTGTTTAGAATGAGAGCTTGTATATCTTCAGTTCCCCTTTCTCAGTAGCCACTTCATTTTAGAAAGAAATGTGCAGAAGAACATTTTTATCTATACAAAATATATATTTAATCAGTATCAATGCTTATACTCATTACGTAAAAGATGTCTTTATATGCTGAAAGAACAGTCAGAGTGGTCTATCCTGGATCATATGCATTCATGGACACTGTAGGACAGTCCTTCTCACAAGGTCCCATGTTCAGCCTTACTCATCTTAGTTCTCTCCAATAATACTCCACCTAGTAAATGTTTAAATGCCAGCTCTTCCAGATGAAAGGCATTATACCAACTCAGCTCTTAAGTTACTGAAATTTAGTCTGTAAAGTAAAATTAAAAAAAAAAAGCTTGTCCAGAATAAATATAAGCTGTGTATGCAGTTATTTTTTTCATGTGTCTTTAAAATAACCACAAATAAGAGTCCCCACACAAATGCATACGTTCACATCAATCATTTAAGAGTAATAAAACCATGCCATTTCAAACATTTTCCATATATTTATCTGGTAGTTTTCCAGCCTTTCAGTCATTGCAAAAAGGGCAGACTCTTCACCACCTTTCTTTTCTCTTGTCCATAGATATCTCATCTCAATGACAAATTGAATGATTTCTCTTCCAGTGTGCTCTCAGTGGCACAACCTAACAGTGTCTTACACAGACCTCACAGCTTCCCCTCTAAAATTCTTGAAGGCTCCTTGTTATGTTTTACTATGTCTGCTAATTTCTTAGGTTTTATTTCTATTATGGATATTCTCCAGTCATTTTCTTTCTTTTATACCAAAGAACCTTGAGTTTTTCACAGGGACCTTGTCTTTGCCCTTTTTGAGGGAAAAAGCAAAGAAATCATAACTTTTCTGGTCTGTACTGGGGAAGGATAACTTCAGACTCATTACTTCTTGGATAGGGCGTTATATGAAATGATGAGATCATGTCTAATTTGTTGTTTGCTGGACTATTTTTACTCTGGAAGGCAACTATGAGGCAATCCAAGTCAATCTTGCTACTCTGAATAGTGTCCCTCTGAAGTACACAGAGAAAGTTAACTTTGGCATTGGCTTCTTGACCAGTTCCCTTTAGGTAACCTTGATTTGTTTCTAATTTCTACGGCGTCAATAATCTGCCCAAGAAAATTAAATTAGCAAAGCTTTTGTGTCCTGTATAAAATTTACATTATGTAACAGTTCAATTCCTAACGATCTGAATCGTGAAAGGGTTCCTTGTGTAAATGAGGATGAATTTTTTCTTTACATTAGAATGAATTAACTTTTTAATGACAGGGAAAATTAACCTGATTAAATTTATCACAGTCTTATAACAAATGGAAATTGCTGCCTCAGTCCAGAGTCAGTGATCATGTTCAATTCTCACCGACACTAAGAGCATTCTCCAAAGTGGCATTTCAGTAGCTTTGGTGTGCAACTGCACTAAAAAAGTCACATCTCTGATGCCATGGTGGTCTCAAGTTGTTTGTAATAAAAAAAAAATGAAGTTGAGTTGCATTCTAATATTAAGTGTGAATGTTCGTGCTGTGAAATTATTACATTACTGTTTGGTTGTTTTTTTCCCTGTTCTATGATATTGGCACAAATCACCATCCAGTGCAAAGAAATTCATAATAGCTACACTAGAAGCCATGTCCTTTCTCCTAATATAACTTAATTTATGCATATTTTTTTGTTTCTGGAGAAGAAGAGGACTGAGTAGAATAGCCCTAAACTAGAAGTAATCTGTTAGGCAAACCAGAATAGACAGTGAGACTGTGAGACTTGTAATGGGAAAAAAATATGACACGATACTGTAGTTTAAGTTATGCCACGCAGCCTTTCATTGAGTTTCTAGAAAGTTTAGAAGTTTTAGCACTGTACCTTCTGCTGCAAACTTTGTGTTATGTAGGAGATCTACAGCAATTGAACTTGGAAATGCAGTTTTAGAGTAGTTTTTAGGCAGCACTGAGTTCTTTAACAAGAGCAAGGATTTGAGACTGCACATAGTAATAGCTGTAGATAAGACAGACTGGGCAGAAATGTTGCCTAGATGTCTTCAAAGTTATTTGATCTGGAGGTAGTAATTTATTGGTCTATTTTTACTTCATGGGGAAAGGTCATGGAATCCTGAAAAATATTGCTGGAAAATGACAGCCTGCACACAGTAATCAAGCAAAGATCACATGTCTTCTGGATTGAACGCAACAGAAATTCTGGCACAGCACAAGTGATGTTGAAAGACTTTTAAAGCAATACTAAAGTAATTGGTATTACAACCAAAGGGGCAGAAGTGTTATTTAATTCTAGAGAAAATAGAGGTATCTTTGAGGAAGAATGATTAGCCAAAAGTTGTCACTGCATGTCTCTAATCATGCTAAGTGATGTGACTATATACATGACGTAAATAAGATGGAGATTGCTGTAAATGAGAAGTATGATGAGCAGGACTGAACAGGTAGTGAAAACATTCCTGTTTGGTAATGATGATGATAATTTCCTTGGATTTTAAGTTTCTGATGAAAAGTAGATGCTGGTTCCATCTCTCTTAATCTAGGAGGTTGTTCACTCTAATTTCAGCTGCTCTAAGTGCATGATTTAAGTGCATATCATATATCAAAAGAGATCACAAGTTGGAAGAGCTGGCGGAATTTTAATGATGCAGTGGAAGAAATCCCCTTTGAGAGTGTTCCTGGTGATCCAGTGCCACAGCTCAGATGCCAAAGCTATGCAAATAATTGTAGCATCACTTGTCCCTAAATATTTATATGTATTTTCTTGGAAGAAAATACTTTCTGCTTAAATCTTCTGTACTTCTTGTTTCACATGGCCACAGCACCTGAACTGACAGCAGGCCCTGGCCTATTACATTATCCAGTATATCAAGCTGAAATGTGACACAGGGGAGCTATGTAACCTCTGCAATATGACACACATTGGAGCCACTATGTCAGCGAGTCATGATGTCTGTGGAAGGCAAATAAAATATTGACTGTCAAAAAAAAAGAAAGCTAATGCTGGTCTCAATTTGTAGCATACCTTTTCAACTTTGGCACATTTATTACAAACCTAGAAATCAAAAACAATGTTTCATAATATATTAGGGATTTGGCTGGTTTTCCATCCTCTGAGATAACACAGTAAGAATCAGGGAATGAAGATAAATAATTTGTCTATTGCTAAGTCCTTGAAACATGGTCAAATAAGTAGGTATTACAGCAAAGTCTCTACTTTTTCTCATCTTGAACTAAAAGAAATAATAAAAAAATAGACAGGATTTTACTAGTGGGGCAATACGAGTGATTGATTGTTCACAATGAAAAGGAGAGCATATCTATACTAATTCCAAAAGATGAGATTTCATTTTAGATCTAAAATGATTATTTGGAATACATCACATAAGTTTAGAGGCTTGAAGAAAGAGAAAAATAATAACCCCCCCACCTAATAAATTCTAGAAGTTCAAAGCTGAGGCTGCCCTTCCCTTCTCACTTCTTTAGCCTTGTTTGGCAAATCCAACCTTATTGGCAGAGTTGTTGAGTGCCTTTAGCTTGGGCACCTCTTGAACGATTTCTTGAAGCACCTTCCAGAAAGGTCTAAAGTGAGGATGTAGAGAACTGAAGTTCCACTTTGCTCTCTCACTGCTGTTCTGAATTATTAAGGTGAACAAAAGATAGGAAAGAACCTGCCTTTGGCAGGATGGAGCTTAACGTCTGTTTTAAATCTGCACCATTTCTTTTGAGTGCCTCATGTTTGATTTTCCTCACTTGGAAAGCACAAAGTTGCATGTAGGTGGAGATACAGCCAAAAACTCCGTTGTATGGTTTCTGCTAGGAACTTTTACATCACAACAGCCATTTCTGGAAGTTCCAAATAGACGGTTTGTAGTGCTGGCAGTGAACCACAGGGATTAGAAGAAATATTGCCAGCAATATACAGGAAAACAGTGATACCACAACTTTGATGAAAACAGCACCTGGAGGACAACAGAGGAAAATGTTCTTCCTAATATTGCTGTAAATGAGAACCCAGCAGAGTAGGTAGATGTCCATGTGGGAAATGTTGTATATTATCAGTGAACTTTCCTGAAAGCATTTTATTGTCAGGAGTTTTACAGATACCAGAAGCAATTCAAAATGGTTAGAAAGCTCCTTAATGACTATATTGTTCACACGTTGGGCAAAATTTGTGGTCACACTGAGACATCTAGTGATACCATGGACATGTTCTTACACAGTGTTACAGTACACTTTTGTCATATTTTTGTCTTTTCTGACAATAAAAAATGCACAAGAGCAAAAAATCTGCAAGAAACTGGCTGAACTTATTGGTTGTTTAAGAGTGT
This sequence comes from Eopsaltria australis, assembly GCA_034509425.1. Taxonomy (NCBI): domain Eukaryota; kingdom Metazoa; phylum Chordata; class Aves; order Passeriformes; family Petroicidae; genus Eopsaltria; species Eopsaltria australis. Next base: position 403,878 of record JAVTVJ010000610.1, read on the forward strand.
TTTCTGCAGTCCCAGTTGTTTCTGTCCCAGGCAATTCAGCTCTGCAAGCTTATCCTTAAGCTCTCTTTTATCATGAAGGCAAAATTGTCATTGCTTTTCCCAAAGCTGCTGTTGCATCTTGAGGGCTAAATCTGTGTACTATGATGTAAGAGGGAAATATCTGTTTACTTGCCTGCTGCTTTCTCCACTGGCAGTACAATTCCCTGCTTCCCTCTTCTGTTACTCAGAAAGCTTGTCACTTTGATAAAAATGAATAATAAGAAAAAAGGCACAGTAATATAAGAGAAACAATTTCTGTTTGGATAAGAAAGAGAATCTGTAGTTCCCAAAAGCCTTCAGGACATCATAAGGTTAAAAGTGGAGGACAAAGCCTCCAGCTCTGAAACAGTAGTTTTATGTTGCCTCAAGAATAATTAGCTGCCTGTGGAAAAGGGCTGCTCTTTTTCACAGGAAATATATTACACTGAGACAATCCAAACAACATTACCACTGGACAAGGAGAAATCTGGTGAGCATCAGCAGTAGCTGAGGACCTTCATTCACAAGCAGTTACCCAGAAAGAGACGCACCCTCGGCTGAGATTAAAGGGATAAATAATGAACACACACAAAAGGGAACTACTTCTTTTGCTCTAATGTCTTTGAACCATAGCTTAAAAGAGTCTACTTCAAAGAAATAGTCTTCTTCAGTGAGTCAACCTTTTCCAACCCAGAGAAACAAACAACTAAATTGTTGTTGTGGTGTTTTCTCTTCTGACCCATGAAAGTATTACTGCATTTAGGCTAGCAAAAAATGCACTAAAATAAATTTTTTAAATGTTCATAGTTATTTGATTGATGCAAACAGGTTTGAAAATGTAAGAGTGTTTGGACAACTGTATATATATGCATATAATTTTTTCCAAAATGAAATCATGTCTCAGGATATCTTAAGTAGGACATGGGTATGTTACTTACAGACAAATACATAAATATATATATATATATATATATATATTTATAAAATGTATATACAATTGATAGAGCATCTGTATGTATAAATACAGATAGAAACAAACAAAAAAAATTGCACCATGAACAACCACATGGGTCTCTTTAAGCCTTCCCTTTAATGTTTTCATATGCATCATCATGCTCACATTTAGAGTGCATCCTCTTTAGGGCACTGAATCATCCCTTAGAATTTATGTTAAATATATTTATTGGAGAAAATGCAATAAATAACTAGAATATTTACAAATAACATTGTATTTATATGAGCTTATAATTTTTCTGAGGTCTTACAGCACCTCTAAGAGTTCGTTAAACAAGACTGATCATGACATAGTAAGACAGAGATTTTTTTGCCTCCAGACTTGGCTCTCTCAAACTAAAATATTATCCTTACCGGGCATTTCTTTATTCTGGGAAGATGTGGTAGATTATAAAGAAGTTGAGGAGTTCATGTAGGAAGTTATCAATGTAGAATTGTCTCTATTTAAAAAAATAATTATTGTAAACAGAGAAAATACATTGATCATTCATGATATTATGAACCACAGATGGAAAGGGAAAATCAAATGTGCTTGTATGGAATAATATATTTATGGTAATTTTTTCCTACTACTGCAGTTTTCATTTGGCAATGAAGATAAATTCATATCAGATTAATGTTTTAATAGCAATTACTCAGCTTGGGGCATACAAAGATTTTAGGCTCTCCTATATGGAGGAAAAGCTGTTTCTGTTCTTAATTTCAAACCAGTCTTGTTACTCATGTTCCCTTTTTTTCCTTCTTCCATCACCAAACTCTGTTCTGACCAGGCACAGCCTATCAAATGGGAGGTAAAAAGCACTGTATGGCACACCAGGCTCCTATAATTCCCACTGAAACACTACTGAGTTAGGAAAACCTGTTGGGTGTAAAACCTGCTGATCCTTGGGGATGACTTGGAGGACATTTTGCCTTTAATAGCTTCATCCCTTGCCAGACTATAATTCACTTGCATTTTTATTAACAACTTCATCAATGTAAGACTTTGACCTTATTGAATGTTACCATGCTATAAGACTTTCTGTACTGTGATCTTAATTGATTGATATATGGGAGCAGAAAGACAACAGAGCCATTATACTGATTATTTTGCTGTATGCTAGAAAATAAAATGACCGGCAGCACCTTTGTAAATGATTTTTACTTGCCTTTGAAAAGACAACAAGTCAAAGAGCAAGTGACCTTAACCAGCAGAAATCCACAAAAAAGCCACAGAAAGGCACCCGAAGTGAAAAATGGTGTTTAGTCTGGGGTTGGTCAGTCAGTCCAGCCCTTGTTTTTGTCAGTACGGGGTTGCACGTGCTGGGACTGATTTTAAAATCAAGGCACTGAGCACTGGAAAGCGCTTCCCATCTAGCATTATCTGGGGGACACTGACAGCAACATGACAACCATAACTCCACACAGGGCAAACCAGGTGGTTTTGGCTGTGTACAGTAAGTTATCTGGGTCACATAGTAAAGCACAAAGGAAGACTGAAGATAATTTGAGCACAGCATTGGTGTTACTCTGGAGGCAATGGCATTTCAGTGAAGGAAGTCCACATGAGCAGGACTGATATTGCTGTGCAAGTTGTGTCAGAGGGGTGGAAATGAAAACTGCCTTGCCCCAGCACAAAAAGGTCAGCATGCATTGAGTCAGTGTGTGGTCACATTGGGACCAGCTGTTTATGAGGGAATTTAATTGGCTTCAGCAAAATTTGGTAAAAGACAGATGTTTCAGAGCTGGCTGTGTTCCTGCAGCATGATTGTCGTAGTGTAATTTCCCACTGGTGTGTTTCACATCCTCGGAAGCCCAATTAGCCAATGAAGCTTTGCTTGCAGCAGGCAGAACTAAGAGTGCACTGGTTTTCCCCTGAGCAGCTACTTACTTGTTTTATGCATGCAAGGAAAAATAAAAAGTCATCTTTTTCAGTTAACTGAGCCAGGGCACCAGCACTTCATACTAGTAAACCTTTAAAAAGAGGCTGTTCTGTGTATTCACAATGTCTCATATCTCCAGAGCACTCCAATGTTTTCCTTTCAAAATTACACACTCAGGATTTTTTGTCCCTTTTTCTGGGAAGCACATAGCTTTATACCTGACTCAATCTCCCCTTCTCCAAGCCATTTCCAAATCACGCTTCTTCTTTAGCTGTATAGCTTTATGACCACTATTTTCAGGGCTTTAATCCTCTCATCTAGATGAGTCTGCTTACTTTTCTTCCCCAGACTCTAATGTTTCCCTTATATCTACCAAAATCAGATACACTGCAGCCCAGTCCACATACAGAACATTTTTTTATTCTTCACAGAGTTCAGGGAAGACACCAGAGGCAGTCTGCCCTTTGCAAGCTGGTCTGGATATTCTACCTCTTTCACATGAATGGAAATGGATTGAACACTGCATCAATTAAAGAACAAATGTGAGAGCAGAAGGTTTATATTCTTCCTCTTATTGTCAGAGAAAAAGTCTTCTGGTTTTCTCCTTCTTTTCTCCAAGTCATGTACTTGAATTTTTGACAGTGGTGCTCTGAAGGAAGTTGATTGTTTTTATTGGTGTCAGTTACCTTATATTGAGTTCAACCACCAGCATTTCTTTTCTGTATAAGTCTGTGCATTGCCAAAGATACTGTGAAGATACTTCTCATTAAACTCATTGGAGTGTTTTAGAGAATGTTGTCCATTAACACAGAATCCATGCAGGAAATGAATTTTATAACCCTTATTCCATGGTAACAAGATGTGAAGATCAGCATTTGAAGACAGATTATAAACACACAATAAAGAGTATCTACTACTGCTCCCGATGACTTGAAAATACAAATGAATAGTGCTAACTTCTTCATCTCCAGAATCTAGAGGACTTGAGGGAGAATAGTTCTTGGTCTATGCAGCAATCCTAGAGCGGGCCTCCACTGTGAAATAAAAGAAACATGCACATGTAAAAATAAGAGTTATAAGAGAGAGTTCCTAACTCTTCATAAAATTCATGTAACTAGCTATGAAGATATTTAATTTTTTATGATCTATCCCCATCTGTTGAGGTTCAAAGCTTACTAAAACTCTAAACTGAAAGTTTGTAATATAAAAACTTACAAAACTTGTTCTGTTATGATAAAAAATGAGACTTAGAGAATCACAATGAAAAAGGGGGTTTCACTCTAACACAAATGTTGCGTTGGTACTACATGTGAACTGTTATCATCACTGGGTGTTCTTGGACTTCCCCAAAGAAGGATGAGTATAGCCATATACATCCTTCCATGTAGGGCAATAGTTTCAGGATAGAAAACAGTTATGTTTGCAATGCAGAAAGAACTCTGTGCCTTAGAAACATGCACAGGTCTTGTCCTAGTGTATAGATCTCCAGGATTTATAGACATTACAGAATGTTGAATAATTTTCTTTCACCTAGTTGATGTGAAACAGGTTGCATTTAACAAATTTATATCTCCGGGAGAGGCATTTAATCTTCAAACAAAGACATGAAACAATTAAAATTTCACCATTTCCCTTAAGATTCCCTATAATGATTAATCATCTTCATTGCTGGAAAAGTATCATGCCAGAAGTGTCTGGCATTACTTTCTGTCCATATGTTCTTATTATGACCCTACCATATTAAATATCTTCTTAATACATAATTTATTACTGTGAAGGCACTTGCAAGCTGTAATCAAACCACTTCTTAAGCCCCTCTTCTTGGACTGAACAGATTGGGCTCTCAAACTCTCACTGCTAGGTAATTTCTCCAGCCTTTAAATCATTTATGTTTCGTACATCTAGAGATTTCCTAGCTACCTTTTTACTATGCAGCCATTTAAACTATATACAGTTTCGTAATATTAATGTCAGTCTTGGCATAGCTAAAAATAAATTCATTTCTCATACACGTATTGCTAATTTAAGTATCAAGTGACTGCCAGCTCGTTTTAGTGCTGCATCACATGAGTGCTTATGAGGAGTTGTTTTTTTATTAGGGGCATGTACCACGTCCTTAATTCCTTTGAAGCATGCTCTTGGTTTCTACTACTAAAACTTTGGTCAGATGTTTATTTTCATATTTAATAAATACTAATCTAGTTCACTCATCCTGCTAATCTATTCAGCTTTTTTTTTTGTTTGTTTTTTTTTGCCATGGTTTTACTTATCTATTTATTATGGGTAAACATTTTGGTTGTTAATGGACAAAAGCATTCTATGATGCTTCAAGTAGAAGGAGAAAATATTACCACAAGAAAAAATAGAAACATTAAAGAAAAAAAACCCAACAGATGACTTGTAAATACATTTACACTTCCATGTCCTGACTGGCTATATTTTCATTTTCTTAAGTTTCTAACGTTTTTTTTTTCTTATCATTATTTTAAAATCCGACTTAGAAACCTTAGTTCTTCTTAGTATAGATATGCATTTTCTTTTTTTATCAAGCTCTTTAGCTTTGATTATTCATTTGCACCAAATAATTTGCTCATTAGCTTTATTGATTCCATGGCTTTTTCCCCTTCTACAACCATTTGTCAGATACTAATTTCTCACACTATCCAAATTGTTGCCTTGACTTCAGTGTTGATCCAAGTAGTTTTCTAAATATGATTTTCCTTCATTTTGAAAACATAAGTCTTGAAACATTTTTATGTGTTTTTTTAATACAATATTCTAGGAAAAGGCTCATAATTTTTATTTCCAGCAGAATTCTTACTTTTCTGTATTAGTCATAATTTTAATCTGGTTGGGGAGATAGATGCAGACTGGCTTGAGCTTGCCTGTCCTTCCCTAAAAAGCTATGTCTTTAAATATCATTACAGAAGAAATTCTACCAATCATACAGAAAACTTCAAGTATGTAAAGGCCACACAAAAGCCTGGTAATGCCTAGGATATAAATGTGCACAACAGAGAAGCATAAAAGAATGCTAAAGGTAAAACATAAAATGAACAACTAGACCAGACTGCTTGGATAGGTTTATTTTTATCTGACAAAAAGCTTGTTCTACTTAAATAAGCACACTAAACAAACCCGTTACACCCTGGTAACCTACATATAGCTTGAACACTGTCAAAAACAAGCAGTGGCAGAAACAAAATAAATCACTCCTCTTAACAGAGCCTACATAATGCTATAATCTCTCTCCTTTCCCTTTCTCTCTCTCTCTCTTTTTAAAATTTTGTCTTTTCATTGTGTATCCCAAGCTTTCATTTAACAAAGGTTTTGATCTTAAATATATTTAACTTCAACCACTTATTTCCCAGCTAAGGTGCTGCCAAGCCTTATGCTGATTTAACTCATTAGGTACCTATTCACAATCTGACAAAGAAAAGCCATTCCCCCATATAAAGGGCTGTGCTGCTGAGAGCTGCTAAACCCACGTATATCTTCCCATAAGTGTCAAAGGAACAAAGTTGCTTTCTCACCCTTTGGCTTGCTATCCTGGTGGTCTGCAGGATGGATGAAACCTCTGCAGGCTGTGGAATATGGCAGTGTAATTACATTGTACCTTTGGGACACCTTACAACTCAGAACCCATTTCTGGGTGAAATCAGCTTCTTTGGTAATGATGTGAGACAGTTGTTACCTTTGAAATCATGGAAAATGGGAGATACTTTGGATGTCACATGTGAACCTTAGAAAGCTCTAGTTGTAGAAGGAATATTTAAAGCTCTTACTGTGTTCTTTTTTCATGTCTGGTTGATAGTATTTTTCCTTTTCGTTTCCTTTGTTCCATGTCCCTTTTCCTCCACTGCAGCCTAAGGGACCTGTATTGGGTTTTCAGGAGTAGCTGTCTCTCCCCCTGTGTGGAATCTTATTCGGTCTTAAATAGGAGATATTCATGAAAGGAAACACCCTCAGGTTACTGAGAAGCTTCACCACCACCTCAGATGCAGCTTGCTTGGTATTAGAGCTAGCCAATGGCTAAGTAAAATATGCTAAGTAACTGTGTAACTGAATGCCCTAGATTTTCCACCAGATTAACAGGCCGGGGTGTGACAAGTATGCATGTAGTCCCAGAGATAGTAAAGTCAATACCTGTAAAAAGTTTCTTCTGGACCTTTTCTTCACAGAATAGCAAACATTTCACTAGAATACGCTTAAAAAAAAAAAAAAAAAGGAGAAAAAGATTACAAAAAAAGTTACAAACAGCTACTTAAAACTTGGTTGAGAAGATCAAGCACAGGTGTTCTCATCACCTCTTGTGGGACACAACCCTCTCAGCTAACAGAAACATCACTAAGCATAGATCTTGATAACTAGAAGCCTGAGTAAGCACAGCAAGAGCTAATAAGCCAATCCTACATGTGGGGTATATTTAATATTAATGACTTCTGTGAGTCCACAGATACACTAGTGAAATGATGCCAGAACAAAGCACTTCATGTACCTTAGGAAAGCTAAGGCTTTGGAAATCTGCATCAAAAGAGTCTGTGGTTAAGAGTGTGCTGCTCAGAAGTAATACAGAACTTTGCTATTCAGTTTTTCTCTATGTGTTACTTCCTTTGCCTTTTTGGTTGTCACTTTTTTTTCCACTGTCCCTTTTCATCCTTCTCGCTGCCCTTGGGGCAGAAGCCAGCCAGGACTTGGACACAGAACACCCACAGCAAGGACTAGGACTAGGATTTGTCCTGTCTGGTAATTTCACGGTCTGGACAACTCTAAGTTTTTCCACACTTGAAATCGATCTTGAGGCCTTTTGTTAAACTCCATGGAAAACCTACCACAGAGCTTGTCATTAACAATTGCATGTGAAAACAATGTTAGTAGGGTAATTTTACCTGACTGAGGGATCTTCCAGTTGATTCATGCTGTGATTTAGAGACACTTGGAAACCTTTCTTTAGGGTTTAAACTATCCTGGGTTTTGTCTGGTCTTTTAAAGTTTCTTTAAAGTAAAGAGGAACAATCATTGTTTAGCATTTCTGCAAACTGTAAGGGCTTATCAGTAAGAATAATAGTTGCTTCATCACTAGTACTCTAGCTCTTGAACTGGAAACAGTGTCACACGGAATAGTGGCTACATACCAACATGAGGTCTCCTAAGAATTAACAATTTATTTTGTTGTGCTTACTTATTATATTTTTCTTTATTTTCTTGTGGTCCCCCAAGAAGATTCTTCTTTTTTCCCCAATTTTTCCCCCCAATTTTTCTTGATGTAAGCTGCAAAAATAGAGGTTTCAGTGATTTCTGTGCAGAATTCCCATCTTAACAGTACTTCAGATCATTTTCTCTGGTGGGGGAAGGAGGTGAAAAATTGTCACTTACTTTTCCTTTACAGTCAATTTACAAATTTTTCATAAATAATAAGAAAAGTATTCATTTTGACATGAAATCTATTTTACATAGAAAAGACTTCAGAAAATCTTCTGAATCAAAGTTTAATTTAGCCTTTCCCTACATGATCACAATATAAAGGTTACTTTTGTGATTAAAAGCTTCTAAATCTGGTTAAAAATTGTATAGTAATTATAGGATTGTTGAAATAAATAGAGGGCAGCAAAATCAGGATATTGAAAGATTCGTGATTCATTTTTGTAATGAAGCTGTTTCTTCTTACTGTGAAAGACTGCATTTTTACAAAGTAGATTTTGAGACAACATTGTTAATATATTATGTTTTTATTGAGTCAACTTTGACAAAGGAAATTTCATTGCAATCTTATCTGCTTTCAGTACTCAACTCTCTATATCAGCTGGATGATGAGAATAAATCTCTTTTTTAACCCGGGTATCTGTGTAAAGCTCTGAAAAAGGAGTTTCAGCAGATGGAGCTAGTGTGCTTCCAATCTTTGACAGCTGTGCTCAATGAAAAAGGAGCAGAATTGTATACAGAACTGTAGCTGGGCTATGTCAGGGTCAGGGGTGAAGATTTTCTTTTGGATTAGCAGAAAAGTAGCAAGCACAAGAGAGAATTACCTATCATTTATTAAGTGCTGGCAGATAAGAGGAGGGCAGCTTAGTGATTCAGATACCAGTGATGTGCCATAATATAGAAAATACCTTGAGAAGAATAATAATTATTGCATTAGTCTCCAAATTTTTTTATGATATCTTGCTATTTTGTACTGTTACTCTCTCAGAGTAATAGACTGTGGTCATAAAATGCCGTAAAATAAAGTATTCAGAAAACCTATGGCAAATTTAGGTCCTATGATATGTGTAGGTCGTATTGAACCACAGTAAGAAAGATGTGTCTGTGGAGCTGCAATCACTTAATTCAAGCTTGTACTGACCCGAAGAACGTACTTCAGTTGTTTTCTCTGACAAGAGCCTTGTGCAGTCAGAGATTTTAAAGGAGAGAGATGCTGGAAACACCCCTCTTCCCAGCAGAATGGTCATAAGATGCCTGACAATTAGTAAAAATTAAGCCTGTTCTTCACTTTTTAAACCATTAAAAGGCTTCTTGACTCCAGAGGTACCTCCAACCTTCCCAGCAGTCAGGCTACTGATTGCAGTAGGACCTCATCAACGGTTCCTTTTCAGACCAAGGTTTTCTCCTTTTTACCTCCAACCATTTAACAGGTCCTCTCCTGCAGAGTTCTTCCTGCAACAGGAGTTTTTATTGCATGAAGGCCCATAGCTAAAGGTCACAAGGAAGCAAAAGACGGGTTCTTGGATATAATGTGCATGTATGTGGCACCCATAGTCCACGTAGAGCTCTACATGCAGAACTCCGTAACCTATACTGAGGGGTTCAGTGAGGGACACAAAGAGATCGACAGAACTATCTGTACTGTGACAGTTGTGCTGGGTTCAGTTTTCAAGGTCAGTGGTTTTCATTTGATGTACTAGCAAGTACAGAGGGTGGGAGCTTCTCACAAACCCCATTTCAATGCAGTGCTAGAGGCTAACAGAGGGAAAAGAAAATGCTTGGAGTTGTTAGTCAATTTTTGGCGTGGTCCTGCCATGAGAAGAGCACCTCAGAGACTTGGGCTTCAACATACATATCCACAGATTCAGTCTGGGAAAGGGAAAGCAGGCAAGAAAACAAAACATTTCAGGAAGCTTTCCAGGATTTTCTCTTTGTGACATAAGCTTTCCAACAGCAATATATGCAAATGCTAGTGGCATCCTGATAAGAGGAGAGTTATGTGCTATTTCAGATGCTAATGTATGGTGTCAGTGCTATCACAGTGTACCTTCTCTGGAGTTCTTCAGTTCCTACATTGTGATTTAGTGTAGCACATTATAAGAGCAGTGTGTGAAAGTTTCAAAGCCATCATTGGTCATTGTTACAGCAGCATAACACTGACAAGCAACTGATGGAAAGAAAGATTTTATTGCTGCACTGTTCTCTCCTTCTTGCCTATTTAGGTCTTCAGCTTCAGCACTTTAGTGACTCCATACACTACTGAATTCTTGAACAAAGTTTCAGTGGGTATAAAGTAAGGCATTATTTTGTTATATGCATGTCTGATACCGAAAGGACACTTTTATTTTACTGTAAGTTGCCTACTGCAGCAACAAAATGAGCCATGGTTTTTCCACACACATGTATAAATTTTTTGTTCAGGTTTTGAATTTGCATTGGTTAGATTCTAAAAATGCAATTGCAATTTAGTTATCTTTAAGAGATTGTCCTGTGCAAATTTGAATCTATTTTTAGCATTTTGAAACTTTTTTCCATAAATCAGCCAGTCCTGAACCCTTACTAGTGATTACTGCTCTCAAATACCAGGAACGTAGTATAAAAATATAGGCAAAGAAATTTATCATATATCAGAATCTCGTCTGGGTTTTCATGTGGCCAGTATTAGTTACATAGAGCATACATTTACCCCTAATTATATTTGTTACGTAATTTCCTCTAAAGGAATCAACACTGTAAAATGTTGCTTAGTTTTCCTTGTTACAATAAATCAGCTGAATAATGACAATAAATCTTGGCTGGAAACCCAGAGATTTGGGGATTGTAAATTCCTTGAAATCAGTGGATGAAAAGTGTGGCATTAAAGTTTGGTTTAACATTGCAGCATTGTCTACAAAAGAACATGTGCACAGTTTCCTTTTCAGCCATGAATGACTTGCCTGTTGGAAAGCTAGTTCACAATAAAGTAGAGACTGAATTTACAGCAAGTGATTTACTCTGCACTGGCTCCAGGTTAGAACATTCTCACTATAACTATCCATCTCACCCAGCTCCAGCTGTTTCCAGGCTTCTGCACAGCCAATAGAGAGCCTCCTGAGAAGGGAAAGTCTCAGAGCATGTAAGTTAGACATGTTGTGATCTCCACTCTACAGAAACTTCTCTCTCCCCTCCTAACTACAGAATCTGGGGAGAAGAGTTTACACTTCAAGTGATGTGATACCTTTCCCTCTCACCTGCTCTGCCTCTTATCATTATCTGTGAGACAAATTCTTCCACAATTTACTTTGGAATTAATTGTACATGTTCTAGGGGGAATACTCATGGGGCCCAGACTCTCTCTACAACTTACAGGAAAAAATGATTAATTTATTTAAGACAGTTAAAAAGCAGGAGACTGCTATAGTTATAACAGAGATGTCTTTGCTTCTCTCTTTCTAACTGTCCTACTGAGCATAAAACTAACCTTTGTGATGAGCAGACAAGGAGGTGGATTGAAGAAATTCTCAATTCACACCCTCCCTAATTCACAGCACTCACTAACTTCTCTGTGATGTCAAGCCAGTGATATACGGCTTAATAACAAAAATGCTGTCTTTACAGAAACTCCCAGAAAGTGAATCAGGGTCCTGGGGGTGAAGACTCCACATTTACCTTGGGAGTTGCTAGTATCCCAGGTATTACCAGTGGAACACTTAAATAAGCAACTTACAGTATTGTATTCCCAGTGGTAATACTTAAAGAAACTAAAAGTAGTTTTGGTTCTTTACTACTGTGAAAATAAGTACTGATAAGACTATTGCAATGAAATATCATTTCCTTACTGATGCCACAATTTTAAACCCATGTGACCCACCAAAACTGTAGTATGGCAGAAAAATCACTTTAAAGAAAAGGGCTCATGCATGGATAACAACAGCACTTGGGAGGCAGAGCTGTGCAAGGACTAGTGTAGGAATTGCAGAATTTGCTGATAAATGATTTCTGTCACGTTCTTGGCAGCAATCAGATAAAAAAAACCTGTAAATCTACTACAAAGGGAAGTACAGATGCTGTTTGTTGGAGCAACAGATAAAGTCTGACTACCTAGAGAAGAGATCTGAATTCTGGGCTAGCAAAGAAATCTTATCTTCTTGACAGTATTGGTAAAGCACTCATCAAGGATTGGAGGCTGAAGTGGGTACATGAAAGGAAAGAGCTTCTATATTGCATTGGCTATGGCTAAAGAACATCAATTGATTATTGAGCAAAACTTGAAACATCCTCTCTTTGAATTATTCCTGTGTACAAGTTCATGAACAATCACAGTGATGAATGAGATCTTAAATAGTTCTGTAAAATACCAGGGAAAGATTTACAGTAGCTGGAGAAGTCTTTCTAAAAGCTGTGTATTGGAGATGTGGGATGGGATAAAGGAAGCAAGGGATTCTACTGCTACTGCTGAAATAGTTTAGGTTTTTCTTTAATGAGGAATCTACTCTTATTTAGGTACTCTAACAATGTAATGCTCCAACAGTTGTAAATGAAAAAAAGTGATTGCTACCATGTAAAAGGACCTTTCTCCGTTCTGCTAGGATCTAGCTGTTACAACCGGCTCTAATCTCAGAGGAACAAAGTGAGGTCTCAGTGGATTATGAATCCTGAGGTTTGAAATATTCCCCAAAACATGATTAAAACCAAATGAGGTTAAATGTTGATAACAAAAATTGAAAGATTTTATTTAACAGTAAAAAAGACAAAGAGAAAGAAAGAAAAAAATAGAAAGAGAGGTGTGTGTGAGGGAAAGGGAGTGTGACAGAGATAGATTAAGTGGAAACATATCACCTCTCCACGGGTTCAAATGATGTCTTGTTTCTTCCCTCCATCTTGTCTTGGTAATGAGGGTTTCCTACTGAAAAGTACAGAATCCCATGGATTAATACACGTTTGGGCATGGTGGGAATGCCCAGGTACCTCCCCTGCAGGGGGCAGTTTGACACTGTTCCTTGCAGGACTGTGGATCTGTTGCACCACACTTGCATCCCATGCAGTGCACTGGTACAGGATCTGAGGAACGTTTTGGGTGGCCTTTGATGGACCATGAGACCCCCTCAGCTGTCCCTCACCTTCATGTCCTGTAGATGTGGCTCTCCTGGGTTGGGAACCCCTGCAGCCGGGCTGGTCTGCACAGTGGAGGATGGGTGTTCACTGCCTCTGACCAGAGGCTTTTTTGCCATAGACTCAACCCCTTCCTCCTCCTCCCTTTGATGGGGGGGGAGGTCTGTGCAAGCCTGGCAGCAGATAAGCCTGGCAGCAGATCAGCCTGGGGTAGTGGCCTCCACTCCAAATCTGCTGGGTTTGGCTCTCCCGTGAATGCTTATCCATTTCTTCCCAGACCTTGGATGCTTAAAACAAAACTGTCACTTTCTCTTATCTCTGTCCCTTGGGCAGTTTAACTCACAGGTCAGGGTTTCAGCCAGGAGGCCCATTCAGGATGAGCTTTGGTGGTGCAGGTTTGTTATGCAATTTTGCTATAATAGGCAAAAGTCCTTCATAAAAGTATTTAAGCCATAAACCATGACATTTCAGTCTCTGACACTAGCAAAGTAGGATTAGGTGTTATTAGCTATGTTAATATAAACAATTATTAATAATGGGACTAATAAATCCCCTCAGTATTCTGATTTTATGGATTATTTCTTTTGAAGTTAGCTGAAAACTATTCTGCAGTAATTTTAAAGCATTTTCTCCCCCAGTATGGATATTTTCCTCTTTTTTTCCCTTAATATGCTTGATTTCTTATCACTCTCAATTTGTTTTCAGTGATGTGAAAACAGGCAAGAGAAATGCTTTTCAGCTTTTTAGTTTTGTACATAACTCAGCAACTACACGTGGAAAGTGTCCTATGCAGTATATTTCATCTGAATGATTATTCACAGGGTGGGTATCTTGTTTAAATTTTTTTTTTAAATTAATATTCAGTTACATACAATTTTCTCTGGAGATTAACATACATGCACAGGCACATTTTCTTCTTAGGTCAAGGCTCACCAAAATGCTTCTAACAAGACATTTGTGACTGTCCTGGGTTGGCCTAGGAGTTGTCAATCTTGGAAGTGACCCATGCTGGAGGAAATAATATAACTTCCTTCCTGGGAGAGAGAACCTATAACCAGCTGGTTTTGAATATTAATATGTATGCCGACCAATTAAAAGTTGATCCGCCTTTGAGGAAAAAAACAACCTATATAAGCAGAGGGCACTTTAGAGTTCTTCCTGTGGCCTTCCTGCTTATGTGGGAGAAGCAGGTTCGTGCTTTTCTCTCTCCGGTAAGACTGGGCCTTTGTCTTTGTCCCCCTCCCAGGGAGGTGGGGGAAGAAGGTTTGAAGTGGCAGTGCAGCTGGGCATGGGGGAAGACCCAGCCTGAGTTCTGGGCTCAGATGCAGTTTGGCCGGGCCGACATTCCAACCACAGTGAACAGGGCCAGGCCCCTGCTTCAGGCCAGGCAGGGGCCGGGCCGGCTCCATCCAACTCAGGCCGGGCCCTGTTCTGTCACCCCAGGCCATGCTGGCCCCACTGGGCTGAGCCAGCTTTGCAGAGCCAGGCACAGAGACTCTGAGAGCTTCTGCCATCTGGCTCAGGCTTTTCAAACAGCCTGGCAGGGACCATGTGACCATCGCAAGGTCCGAGAGAGAGATTCACCTTCTCCATACCCAGATGAAACTGGCAGACACCCATCCTTCCCCGCACAGAGAGACGAAAGAGTGAGGACACATGCAGAAACAGCATAGAGACTTTAAAGTCGGTGAAGGAAGCAGAGCCGATGCCTAGAGGGAGGAGCATGAGAAGTGCTTCAATAGTGAAGCCAAAAATTCTTTCGTGAAACCATGATTGGAACTAAGCTAAAATATTCCCTGTAATATATAAGAAAATAGTCCAAAGGGGGGATGTGATGTTCTAACTGCAGTCAGTGAACCAAGGCACCTGTGTAGAGATAAGGAGGTGCTGAAGTAATTGCAGCCTGATGAGAAGCTTGAACAGAGACAGGGAGGATGCTGTGAGCTGTCCCTTTGCCCCGGGGAATGCTGGAGAACTTGTGTTGCCAGGAGAACTTGTGTGGCCAGTAACACAAAAAGGGGATTTTCTTTGCTGCTGTAATAGAACTGCTCATCCTTTAAAGGGTACCCCATGAACTGTCTTGACCCACCATAGTGGCTGTGGGTAGGCTACTGGTGTGGGCAGGATCTTCCACAGCAAGCAGATTATCCTCCTGGGCAGCTGTTGGTTGTGAGGCTGAAAAGCACAAAACTGTATTTTATTGTAGAGAAGTCCATGGTATAAGCAAGAGAAACTTCTCTCCCCAAATGAACTGAGAAAAGACTGTTCTAGAGGTGGTAAACTGACAAGTCCAAGTGTTGCCTTTTTGTGTGCTGTCAGTGGGAAATAAATGGAGAGGTGGGGGGAGGAGAGGTGGTCTGAGGGTTTTGTTATGGCTTTTCTTGGATTTTTTTCCCTTTTTTAGGTTTATTAATAATCTTTCTTTATATTCTATAAAGTTTGAGCCTGTTTTGCCTACTCCTAATCCTTATCTCATAGCAAAAGTCGGGTAAATTTTGGTAAGTGTGATGGCATTTGGCCAGAAACTCGGATTGGTGAACTCAAACACTACAGTGACCCATTAAGCCCTTGAATGTGGTTCACAGTTCACTTATGTTCTTTTGTCCACCCTCAACAGAACAAAGACATAGAATCACAGAAGGCTTGGGGTTGGAAGCTTAGGGACATCTGGATGCCATCTTATCCAACCTCCTTGCTCAAGCAGGGTCACCTGGAGCAGGGTGTCCAGGACTGTATCCAGATTATTTTGAATTATCTCTAAGAACAGAAACCGTGCAACCACCCTGGGCAACATTTGCCAGTGCTCAGTTACCCCCTCATGGTGAAAAATGTTTCCCAATATTCAGAGGCAACCTTCTGCATTTTGATTTGGGCCCCTTGCCTTGTATCCTGTGACTGGGCATTGTTGAAAAGGTGCCGGCTGCATTTGAACATGCTGCTTTGCACCCTCCCTTAAGTTATTTGTATACATTGGTAAGATCACTCTTACAACTTCTCTTTGCTAAGCTGAAGAGTCAATTCTTTTGGTCTATGATTGAAAGTAAGGCAGCCTGCATACTATTAAATAAGCCAAAGCTGAGAAAATGGTTTTGACCATTACACTATAACCGTACGTACTGTTTAGCTGTTAACATGGTTCATGGCTTTCTTATGGCTTACTAGAATGTCTAGACAATGTCTAATCAAGGTTTCAGACACCTTGTACCAAGGACAGTTCCCACAATGCAAGATGGATGGGACTACACCAGATTTGTCTCCCTCCCCTCTCTGTAATCCCCAGGCCTGTGTCAGAAGGCTTTGTACCCTCAGATATCCTTCATGTTCTGCTTTAGGGCTATTGCACATTAATTCAGACTCATATTGTGAAAATGCCTCATTAGCTGTAAAGGCCTACATAATGTACAGAAACTCAACATCCTTTCTCCTCTGGGCAGTTATACAGGTCAGGAATGGAGATCTATAGGACTGCATAGGTAGAAAATAAAATGCTTTTTGCGGAGAAATGTAAGCCCATCCTTGCTGCCTTACATTTTAGAAACCTTACAAAAATGTCATGCTGGATAGAAGGCATCAGCAATAATGTTGAAAAGCATATTTAGCAAGAGAAAAGGAAGCACGTTAAACTTGACGCAGCACAGAAGAGGGTACTGAAACAGTAATGCTGTTTTCATCTGTGGAGTGACAGAAAAAGTCTCAGAGGGCCTTGCTGCTCTTTAGAGTCTCAAAGATCACATTGATTCAAAAAATAGCTATTCTGAGTGCCACACTATTGATGAAAACAACACATGGAAAGTTCATCTCTCACTGGTGTCACAACAGATGGTGCCTCCTTTATGATGGTGAGATATAAGGGTGTTGCAGCACTTAAGAACAAAAATTGTTGTAGAGTATGGAGATGAAGACACTGTTTTATTCATCTGCAAACTCTTATTGCAAACCTCCTTAAAATAGAGCATGTCCTACATATTGATGTTGAATGTATGAAAGTGTCCATACCCAAAAGTCTAGTCCTCTGTGGAAGACCATGAGGCTGAACCTAAAGATGATGTATATTCACACCCATTCAGTGCATTTGTGTGGTTTTGTTTTGTTGGAGGACAAAACAAAACCTGCAAAAGAGAAGTAAGGATAACAACATCTGCAAGGCTGGGACTGCACAAGCCATTTCAGCTTTTTTCATATCTCAGTGAAGCGAATCAGATGATTTGCAGTGGCAGAAGTTCCCATCTGCCCTAATTGATTACATGAAAACTTTGAAGGGAAACCTCAAAGTACTGCAGAAACATCAGAAGCATAGTGACACATCCAGGTTGCAGCAAAGAAGAATTAGTGGAGAAAAGGTTTTTTCCTTTGGAATGTGAGAACCAGTAGTGACTCAGGAAATGCTCCAGAGTATGTGCAGGTACATCTTTTTGACTTGAAGGGGGCCCTGAAGATACAGATAATATACATGACTGGTGTCTGTTTTCTACAATAACTTAAATTATGAGTCTTCTTAGTGATTGCTGGCACTCCTACGAGATTATCCTTACTTTTCAAAGTATATGCAGATGCGAGAAAATACCCTTAAATACAAGTATTAATAAATATACTTTGGGATCATGACACCAATGGTCACTTTATATCAGTCCTCTTCATTACATCGAGTTTTAAATTCAGGTTATTGCTTATAATCAGCAATAAAAATCTGTTGTGGAAGTCCAACAATTGAACAATTGAACAACAACAACATGGACTTCTCCTTATACAATCTTTGTGTATCTACCACTCTACATCTGTAAATTTTTCTGAAGTCTTGTGTTGCAGATGGGACATTTTTCCATTACTCAGATCCTGATACCCTATCAGCATATCTGTCCTGAATAAATTTATGGGGGGAACACCTGAAATATATGCTTTCAGGGTAGCAGTCAGATTTTATGATTCTGGATCCTTCCTCTTTTTAAGTGCTTTTTTGAGTGCAGATAAGAAAAAAATAAATGGATCTTATTAACAGAGAGTGAATGATCATCAGGAATTCAATCCATCTTCTCCTGGAACCTATTTCTGACAGCAGTGATTCTACAACCAATTAGCTAGTATAAGGACAAAGTAATGTGTATCAAAATAGGAAAAACCTTTCAGAAAGTCCCTAACAACATCCTGGAGGCCAGCCCTGTGATTTCTAGCACACAGAATTTACTGCCTCTCTGGAAAGACCCTAGCTTTTATTAAGGTTGAAAATTAATGTCTGCTACAAAAAATGCCACTTTTAGACACAAATGAACGCAGCTGGTCCTACAAAAGCTGTAGTACATGTTATTCACTACTGCCTACAAAAGCTGTAGTACATGTTATTCACTACTGCCAACACTGTGCAGGACTTGCTGAAAACTCTTATTTCAAGTCCAGAGAATTGTCTGCAGATCAATTCTTCCCAGATTCTGCCAGTGTCTCTCCTCTATTTAAGCATGGATTCAGGTCTTGAAAAAAATTCTCTCTTTATTTTTCCGAGAGAACTCATTAAGGAAGAGACTTATCCTTTCTCTTCCATTATTCAATGCTGCTCTTTGTTTGCATGTCTTTTCCCTCTTCCTCTCTCAACGGAGACTGAGAGTTTTCTGGCTAGCTTCTTATCTGGAGTTCAAAGAGTTTTTAATTTGCCTGACAGTTTTAGTTGGCTAAGTTATGATATATCCATCTTTTCTTTCACCTTTCCAGATTTGCTGGCTTCATGGGTTATTTCCCATCGTCAGCAGAGCTGTTCTGGTGGCCCTGGTGTCCATGTCTTCTGCTGTTTTATGTTGTGCTTGTTTTCAGTTGCACAGAGCAGTCTAGGCATGGGGATTGTAAGGTGTCTGTCTTTCTGAAAATGTCTTTCCATTTTCTTTTGCCTTAAAGTTAATATAAGATAAACAGATAATTCTGAATTTTGCAGATTCTGCAAATTTTGAGTTCCTTAATAGTGAGGAAAGTCTACAGTCTTTGAACTCGGCCTGTGCAAAGAAGTGTCCAACAAGCTAAACTGTGAAGGTCAGGAAAAACAGGTACTATTTAAGGTCTAAGATATTGTTTTGACAGTCATCTCAATAATTATGACCAAACATAAGTTTTTCTTTCTATACATGCAGAAAAATGTGCATATGTAGATTTTATATTTTCATACTGTGTATATACATATATATGTAATTCTAGTTTACTCCGGTACTTAGCCCACTGAATCAAGACTGGATCCCTTCTCCTGTTTGAAAGACAGACAAGTAGAAGTTTTTGGATTAAGGATTTGAGAACCTCACCACTCATATCACACTCATAGTGTGTCTTGGTTGTGGTTCCATCCTGGAAAATATAAAAGCAGAAAAAAAATCTAAGTCATATGTATCCAATATTTCTTCATGAACTCTAAAGCAACAAGAGAATAAGTAAAAGTTGTGATGTTAGTCCTGGCTCTGGGAAATAGCCTTCCACTTGTTTATAACAAATATATAACTATATGAAGAGTGCATTGATATAATGTTTTTCTTTAAGAGACAATTTATTTTTTATTTTCATTTTGTGTTTTTGCTGGGTTGGGTTTCTTTTTCCTTTTTTTTTTCAGCTATGGCACCTCTTCTTTCTTGTCTTGTCATCCTGAAACTATGTGTGTGTAGCCTGTTTTTTCTTAAAATTGGGAAGAGTAAGCAGATAGTACTTAAAACAGCAGTATGCCATACCTGGTGTTATGTGCACATGTGGATCCAGAGCCAAAAGCATCTTTGGACAGAAGAGACAACTAATTAAAGTACACAGCAAGTTTCAGGTCCCCTGCCTTAGAGTTATGTACCTTCTAGAGTAAACAGTGTACTTGCTAAATACAACCTGTTATGCTTTAATGGAGTTTGTGACATACTGAAGAAAAAGCTGGAGGGTAAGTGGAATAAATTAGCACCTGTTTGGTTCTTGGATATCACGAGTTTACATACTGTTGAAGAATTACAGGGAATAATGTCCCTGCAGGATTTTGTCTGAGTACCTGTTGTGTTAGCAGATTAAGGGAGCTGAGTTTCAGGTTTCTCGGGTCTCTCTTGCTTCACACAGTCCTTGTTGGGAAATTTGCAGCTACCTTATTTATCTCAGCTTTGCTCCAAACAAACCACTTTAAAGTATAGGCTCTAAAATACTTTAAAACTACTCTTTTTTGCCTTTTTTCTTACTGAGCCAGATGACAAATCCTGTCTTGATGACTGCTAGTTTTTAGCTCTCAAATTTCTCTTTTAAATCTCATTAAACATTATCAGATCTTTGAAAGATTCAGTATCTCACTTCTCACTCCTTCCTGTGTTTAAGGAGATTACCAGCTCTATCAACCAACTCACAAATACTTCTTTTCTCTGTAATTAAAAATAGACTAAATATTTTCTGTCATCTGTTTTCTTTGCTAAGCTTAAAATAGGTGTTTTGGCATATACATAAGGTCTATATAGAGACTCATACCGAAACTTTCAAGAGGTGATGTAAACAGACAGCTTTCTCTCTTTCTGAGACCAGGACAGTGCTACAGCCACAGTGTGGTGTTGAGGTTCTCTCCCCTGTAACATCCCATCATCTGTGAGGTGCTCAGGCCACAGATTCCTTAAGTCCCATAATTTTCTTGTAGAAAATCTACACTGTCACTGCCCGTTGTCTTAGTTCAGAACTCTGTATGGGCATCAGTAACCTTTCTACAAGGATTGGTGTCAGTTACTAGCTCCCACCCCATTTTCTTCCAGGATTTTGAATTGCAAGCATTCAGAAGTCATAAATTAGACAAATAACATAGCAGAGTAATAAAAATTTTGGTTTAAAAAATGAAGTTTGGGGCTTATCTTTATTGTCTTTTAGTGCTGATATAATAGGGACAAATTGTTCTGATGCCCCGAACAAGGAAGTTGGGTTTTTTTCCCATATTTAATGTAAACTGGCATTCCCAGTAGTACCATGCTACTGATGTCTGTGAGGAGTAGCTACGGTGAGTTAATGAGATAGGAGTAAAGCAGAAGAAATGGTTATGCAGTTTCCTGAGTAACATTTTTCTTGAAAGAGTTTGCTGTTATTTTGCTGTTTGTCCTAAATGTGGTGTAAAGGTTGGAACAAGGTAGCAGGGTAAAAGCAGGTATTAGAAAAAAATTAAGCTATTTAATGTTTTATACATCTGCATTAGAGTTTCCTGTAGTGGTTATTACTATGATGCCTAAGTGTTCTCTAAGTAATTTAGATGTGCTCTTTGGAGGTCTTAATGCAGGTAGGTTGAATCATCTTTTCTCAGTGGAGAGACAATGCTCAGCTGCACCTCTCTCCACTTTTCTTCCTTTCTATGTCTTACTCATGCTGTTAATAGTGGAAAAGCTTTCTCAGAGAATATAATTTTGCATGCATCTTGCTGGTGGTCAGATGTGTCTGAAAGATGATTGCATTGTTAACCCTTTCTAACTCTGAATATTTCCTGGTTTTGGTCTTTGTGTCCTTCACCTTTTATGAGCTGCCTTGTGCAGCATAGCCAGGCATGGTCAGAGATGCATTCACTTGGGGTTCCAGGTGACTTCTAGGAGTAGAACCTTCCTTAGAGTGACATAAATACCCGTGAACTGAGAGAAATGAGCCCAAGCATCGTGTTTTCAGTCACAACACTAGTCAGGAGGCAGCACTAACTCACCAGCAGAAGTCTCTCAAATCTCTGAAGAGACCCACTTCCTGTAAAACTGTGTGGAATAATGCAATACAAGGTTAATGCTTCTAGACTTTTGTCAACAAATTAATTCATTTGCTCTAATGTAAACTCTGTGTGTGGAGTGCAAGGACTTTGCATCAGAACGGCACTATTTTAGTACCTAGAAAGGTTGCAATAGGAGGCTCAGTGCCTAATTGCCATTGAAATGCAATACTGAAAATCTCGTGAGGTATTCACCTACCTCTTCTAAGCCCTAATTATTTCTGTGTATTCCCTTATTAAAAAGCTATGCTTTCTCAGTAGTGCATTTTTGTGCTCGTTCCAATATGGCACTTTGGCAACATAGCTATCCAGAAATGGCATCTCCTGTGGTTAGTACTGTTCTTAAATAGCAATTGTATTTGCAGAAAGAGATGTAATGTTCACTTCTTTCTTCAGTATTTTTTCATACTTCTTGCAATGATAAGTGTTACTTGGTTCTACCTGTAACACACTTTCTCTCTCCAGTGCAGTCATCAATACTCATTTTTCCAATAGTGTATGAAAACCCACCAATGGCTATGTAGTAATATATATTTTTCCATTTACAAGATAATGGGAAGATGTATAAAATGTAGATGTCTTTGGTTTCACTCCTTCCCTTCTGCCTTTGCTGTCAATGTTCTCAGGTGAGCAGTTCTCAACCTCTGACAAACTGAGACTGTTAGTTAAAACCATTCAAGCTGTAATTTATATTCCTCTCAGCCATAATGAAACTGAAGGTGATTTTAGCTTTTTTTTTCTTAGACTCTATGTCTGAGACCATTTGTTTTGAATTAGGAGCAACTCTGAGAAAGTGATGCATGTATATATGTGTTCAAAAGGCTTCTAATGCCATCAATGTTCATCTCTTGATAGTAGAGCTGCTTAATTTTGGAAACTGCATTCGTACAAAGAATACACAATAACAGTTATTATCTGCTCAGCAAGTTTCTCTTACATGGTCTTCCTTTCCATTTTCTATGTTTTACAGCAGTGTTTGGGAGGTTTGGGGTTTTTGTATTCTTATTGAATCTTAAAGAAATGCTGAAGTCTAAGGCCGAGATAAGCTATACTGAACTGTTCAACCATTATTTTGACTCTTTCCTTTGTCATTTATTCTTGATAATTCTGTCTCCTCTTCAAGATGCTTGATGTGAGACTCATTTAATGAATTGCATTAATTGGAAGATTCTTAAAAACAAGTGTTGGGGGGATGGTATAAGGACTTGTCTTGTTTGGAAAGACTTTAATACAGGTCAGGACCATTTCAGAGGAAAGACAGGTGTAATATCTAGATCAGTGATATTTTCTGCTTCATCTATCTAGGTTTTGTTTTAAGGTGCCTAAATATTTACAGATCTACAAGAACATTCCTGTAACACCCTGAACATATTTGACTACTGGTCAGGGATTGACAATTCAGGATGTCATCTGGTGCTCTGAATGGCATGTGTTCCAGTCTAATGCTGCCATCAGACCTGAAATTTGGGATCTTTAGCTTGGTCCAGAACTGTGAGAACTTTAGAGTTTTATTTAACTCAGAAGCTGTAACTAGAAGATGAAACAGTGGAAAACAGCCCTGTTTGAATGAAATCTATGCAGCTCCAATAGTTACCTTCATGAACTCTTCTGAAATCTCATTTTCTGCTCTGCAAATACATGATAATACTGTATTTCAAAAGCTGCCTTATATTAAGATTCTGTAATTCTGGGATATGAGCTGTCTGGTATTTATACCAGAAATCTTTATGAATGAAAAGCAGAAAACACCACTGGAGCTGCTGAAGAATAAAACTTGTCAGCAGTATTTTGTTTTTGTGAGAAGGCACTAGAGATAAAGTATGGGAATTTGTTGCTGTGTTAAGCAACACATAAGTCTGAGTAGCTCAATTTCAGTCCACTAGAGGTCTGTGAAATCATTTCCCAAACATGCTTTTAATCTCGTTTTGCAGCAACTTTGCTGAGTCTGATAGAGTTAAAATAAAAAACTTTTGATCCAGTTTCTATTGTTCTGAAACAAAGGACTACATCCACACAGAGGTCTATTTAAGTGACATATCTGATTTAGAAAACAGTCCTAGCTGATTCTTTATTCTTGGATCAGCACAGGGAATTGCTCTAACTACTGATTGACTAATATTTTATGTAAAATATTGGCTTTCCTTGCAAATGGTCATTTTTTTCAAATAGGAAGAGAGTACCATGTGGTGCAGCGAGTTCATTAGCATGAAATACCCACTCCATTGTGGTTCTTCATAGTGCTAAATTTAGTTAAGTGGAAAAGGAGCCAAGATCCATGGCCTTGCATTGCTAATGAGGTTTTCCAGAGCACTGAGAGGACACAGGTGGTTATCTATTAGCATCTAGATCAGACTGTTTGACTTGCTTTCAAATTGCTTGTTAAGCCTCAAAACTTAGGTTCCAAGTATATCTGGGATAATAGTTTTTCAGGTTTTTGGTGCTATACTAGCTAATTTCCTTTAATTTCTGTTCTAATTATAGTTATATTAGAGCATATTTTATTCCTAATTTTATGCTGCATGTGTAGTCAGTTTAACTTGGCACATAAAAACAGCTGAAATAATGTTCCAAAAGGCATTGGTAAATTTGTGATGTTTGTAATAAAACCAGTGCCTGGTGTTAGCATTCAAGAGCATAAGCACAGCATTACAAATCATAAGATAATTGTGGCTGTTCAGAAAGATACAGGTAGGCTCCCTACATTCTAATCTTTAATCCCAGTTGCTGCAGTTCAAAGAGAGTGATTGTTGAGAGCATAAAATGTAGCAAAAATTATGGTATTCAAAATTGCCTGAATTAATTTGAATGTATTATTTTCATCTCTGCTCAGGATTCAATATTTCACTTGGTTTCAGTTAAATTCTTTATATTTGGTTGTTATTCAGTATGTAGTTCATGTGTGCATTGCTAAAGAATGCTACTGCACAATGATTTTTTGCTGCCTTGAAATAAAATTAATGTAAATCTGAATATCATTGATAAATGGAGGCTACTTATCAGTATTTAGCATATAGGGAAATATGAAAGGGAATAATGTAATTTGTCTAAAGCAATTAGTTGTCTAAATTAGAGATAAAGGATTAAGGATGAGACTTTTAAAGAACTAAACAGAATAAATATATAAAATGTTCAAAAGTACAAACATGACACTTTTAAATTGGCAGCACATTGCAAGATAACAGGTGCCTTTGCATTTTCTGCGGACAAACACAGAGTACACAGTATTAAATGTTGCCTAGGTGTGATACACACTATCACCTTAACAAGTAATGGATAGGAAAGACTGCAAGGATTTGAAGCCTTGAAACATGCTCATTCTGGTGTATTTCCACAAAATGAGTGGTGAGCACTGGCAAAATATATGGAGAGCCAAATCCTCCAGTTTGAGAGGCAGAAAATAATATATTAAACTGCTTAAGGTAATGTAACTTTTGTTGTCAGAAATTTATTATGCTGGCTCTTAGACTGGAATGCACTTCAGCTGCCAGGAATCTGATCTACTGGTTTTTGTTTACTGTAGCATAAAGTCTGACCAAGGACTAATATTGGGCTCTGTCCTATCACCTGGATGTAACAATGAATGCCAAATGGATCAGGAAACTATGCCAAGTATCTGTGGGCTAGTGGCATTTAAACGATATATATATTAAAAATGCAAATTTCCCTTTAGTTCTCTACTGTTTTTCCAAAGTTGATTCAGCACTGATGTAGCATCATCTGCACATTGATCCACGAGTCCCTTGGAAGCCTAGTTAGCATCACTTGTATCACAAAATAGAAAGGTAAATTCTTGTGGCTCTTTTTCTCAAGGAGCAAGAGAGGAGAAACTCACACAAGAGTCTAGGGTGTTTAGAGGACTGTAAGAAAACCATTATTCTACTTTGAGGATCTTCCACAAGAGACAAAGACAAGAGCTGCATGAATGTTAAAAAAAAAAACCTATGGGCTATCCTCCTAGAAGAAAATGTAAAGTTACCAAAAAAGAGTTTCTGCAGGGTTGAATATCTTTTCCTGGTCTTTTAAAGTAGATCAAGAGTTTCAGTGTTTGGATGACACAGCAAACGTGACCTTTATTTGAATAAAAGATACTGTTATGGTCTGTGTCAGAGCTTGAGAAGCAAGTAAAGGAGAATGACTCTGATCCAAAGGACCGAACCAATTATGAAACCAGGTTCTTCACTGAAACAAGAACCCAACTTATTTTCTTCATTTCTGTGAAACACAGGATGCTGTAGTCATCATCACTACTGCCATGAATAGGCTTTGGGATGATAATGAAGTGAAAATACCTTTGGAATAATTATTTATGTATAATTTTTCAAACAGAACATAGACGATATTGGGATGACTTTGTAAATTTATTTTATGGGCAATTTCACAGCTTTTCTCTCCTGCTGAGAATTTGATAATGGATATTGATTGTCTCTAAAGTGAGTGCAGGAGTGTGTGTAATGGTATTGCTATGGTCTATTTGCTTTACATGCATTGTAGCTGAGAAAATAAATAAGAGTCCCCATGTTAACAATTATGTCACAGAGAAGATCACTTTTGCATTTCTGGATCATAGGAAAATATTACTAAGCAAAGGTGAATCCTAAATGCCCCATAAAAAGTGTCTGCTCCCACTTGAATGTCTGCTTTTAGACCCAGAGTGCAAGACCTCAAACAGAGCTATTCTAATCTGTGGTTCTAAAAGGCGAAAAAACCGAACTATAGTGCTCCTGGAGCTCTCTCTAGAGGAAATCTTCACCCTCTTTTTTAACAGGCAACTGCATTTAGTGTAGACCTACCGTATTGCATACTATCAGTGTGATTTGGCTGACTGCTGTGGCTGTCAACTCACTGAAATGGAAGAGAATCTGAATGAAGTGGTGTTTTCTTCCGTCCTGAAAAGTACAGATGTGAAAGTCAGTGAAAGATCAAGGATGACTTCTAGACGTGCTCTTTTCTTATGTTGTGTGAAGTTTTAAGGCCAATGAGTAGGAAGAAAGAACAGATGCACCTGCATTCAGCAGTACACTATCACTTTTATGTGGAAGTTACAGTGGTCTTTAGCTGAATGTTGGTTTTGTGGGAGTGTGGGCAGATCAGATACCTGAATTCACATGGCCTGTGTGTCAAAAGTAGATGGGGTTTGCAAACAGACCAGTAGCATGTTCCTATTGAATTGCATTTGAATATTCAGCATGTTAGCTACCGCTAATCTCTTTTGTCTAAGTTACTCTACTTGCTCTTGATTGTTTGGTAAAACTGAGAGGAAAGTATTTTTATGACTATTTCACCACTGTTTTCTCTGACAATGTTATTGCCTCTGCATTTCTGATTAGTTTGACTATTTCTGTTTGAAGTTTTAGAGGACTGAAAGTATTTCCTTAACAAAGTATGTGCTGTTGTCACAGTCCAATACTCTCCAACAAGGTTCTTTCAGATATTTCATGTATGGACACTGAAATGTATAATATCAAATTTACTTATCTGAAAGTAGGTGATATTATATGAGATTTCTGGATTAGCAAAGTGATACAAAATACACTGAAAACACAATACAAATCTAAGTTACACCTAGCAAAATATAACAACTGTACTGGGTATCCCCAGTCACTGGGAAGGAGCACATGGCTGGAAGCCAGCTCAAGCCCTTTGCTATTTGTCTAGATTTATTCTCTGTGTTGGGCTGAACCACTTATTCACTCCCCTGCCTCCATGTTGGTCTGGCTAAGGAAGGGCACTCTTTTAATACCTCAGGGAGAAACCCATAAACCAGTTGACCAACTCAGCTTTTTGTAGCTGTTTTCCTAAAACAAAAGCTGCCTTCCAGTCCCCTTCGTGTTGTGATAAAGTTGGCTTCTTTGCAACAACTGTGGGCAGTCACAGCATTACTCCCTGACCTTCCCAGGGAAAGCCCCGTTGCCCATCTCCTCTGAGTCTTCTTTGATTACAAGGTTTTATTGGCCAGTATTCAAAGCAGTATTTTTTGCTTTTTCTTCTAAATACTGAAATTATATGATTCATAAATGTAATAGGCACAAAGGTGAACCAAAGTTAGTAGTACAATTCCCTGATTCTTCAAAGAACTCTTAGCTTTTCTACACCCAGCTCTTTTAAAAAGATGAACACGTGTAGTGTTCTAATTGAATGTCTGAACAAATTCCTGTTTATATTGATACAGAGCTCCCAATAGTATACCTCTGGTTGTGTCCTCGAAGAAACACCTATTTAACAAAGGCATGTAGCAGTTCACTACTGTAATGATCCCTCAAGAGGAATTTAATTTTTAATTAAGTGAAGCAGTGTGTTTATTCTTGCTATATAGCTGATTTATCAGGCTTTGTTAGCTGTGTTGGGGAGAGAGGCTAAATTAAACACACCTTTAATGAGATGATGGGGAATTGACCTTTGCTGTCATCTGGAGGACAATTTATAAACACAAATATTGAGGGGATTGTTCCAGAGAGGTTATATAATAGCCATTAAAAGGCACCTTAAGTAATGGTGGATTGGTGGGAAGAAACTTAACCCATATGACTAAAAGAGTTTCATGGAAATTGTTTAAGTTACGTCTCAATTGTTAATAATCACCTCTGATAAAGAATCTAGTGTAGCACAGTCTACTTCAGAAAAATTAAATGATCTTCAGGTGCCCTGATGTCAATATCTTTAGTAAAATACCTAGCTTATCACAAGATCATTATTATTTTCCTGAATATATTAATTGGAAATTTGGTAAAAGAGTAGAAATTGCATGAAGATACTTCTAATAAAATTGTGCTGCAGTGAAGTCGGTAGCAAAACTATCAATTATTTCTGCAGGACAGAAATTTCATACAAGATCTTCCTACTCCATCCCTAGTGGAGTACAGTACAATCCTTATGCTAGAGCTCCATTCAGACAGGAAGCAACCATAATTTTTTTCAGTCCTTTTACTGGGATAAATAGATTTGAGCACACATTTTTGGCAAGTGTAAGGCTAGGGAATGAATTGACTCCATCAGTGTGCTGGTGACTCAAGGCAGAATGTATCTTAGTAAATCATTCCTATAACATCAATGATAACCTGACATGAATTTTTTATCCCCTTTGTCTCTGAAAAAATGTACTTCATGGGAAAACTGTTATATTCAGATGTTAAGAAATAGAAAAATATGAAGTTTACTTATGGAGTGATCTTGTGTTTTTCTTTTTTGAAAATTTTTTGCATAAAACCTATATTGATAAATTACTCCTCTACCATTCAATCAGTGGAAAGAATAGTAATTCAGCCTTCATATCCTCTTTTGTCTCCTCTAGCCATTTGAATTAAGCTAGTATGTGGTCTCTGTTCTCAAGACACCAAGGGGAATTAACCTCAGTGATTTTTTTTAGTTGTCTCTGTCCTCATTTATGCCTTAGGCACCACTCCAGGGATACAACTAGAAGGTAATTATCTAGACACTAGGGAAGGGAAGTTAATGAATTGGAAAGCAGTATTGAAAGGTAGCCTTAGCTAACTAACATATACATTTTCTGGTTCTGTGAAGTAATGTCCTTGGAAAGGCAGCTGCAAAAAGGGAAGCCCTTTAGATATTTCCTTAGGGCTTTAGTATATGCAGTGGCATATTGACTTACAGATGTGGACTCATGAAACCATACAAAGTGTATTTCAGAGCGACCTTCCAGTACTCCTTGTAGGGCTGAAATTCAGATTAGTTTTAAGGTGGATCTTATTTAGTTTATGAAAGAGTTTTGTATGTGATAACTAGTAATTGGACTGGATCTGATCTATTTTGCCTGGACTCTCTACGCTACCTTGGGTGTGATCACCAAGCCTTTCAGTTTCTTTTGAGCAAATTGCTCATGACTATTTCATGATCATTATTTTCTGCTTGGGGAAACTGAATCAAGGACCTTTTAAAGCTGCAACAGATACTTATAGGGAACATAGGGGAATATGGGATAGCTTTCTGCTTGATGCCCAGAGCTAAGTTGCTCTGCTTTTTTATCTGCTAAGAAATGCATTTGGCACATTGGAGAGACGTGGAGATGAGTGACTCACACTTTGCATATATAGTGTATGAAGTAGTCATGATTCTTTTTAGGTGTATTAAAAGATGCAAATTAAACAAGTATGCAACTTCAGGAGCTGAACCTGCATAAAGGTATCTCTGTAGGCTTGCATCACCATTGCCTATATAAAGAGAAGAGGATGATGCTTCTCTGTTTCCTCTTCCTGACAATACATGCCCAGAGGCTGAGAATGCACTCAGGTAATGAAGCCTCTCTGGTCTACGCCTACTGTCAGAAATGAGCAGCTTATTCTTTCATGCTAGAAGAAAAGGAGGACCTAATTCCTAAGTAAGATGTCTCCCTTTCCCCTTGTTGGAGGAAGCTGCTCTGAACTTTGCTTTCCCCTGGCATCAACATATATGTCTGCCATGTGTGTGCTGTTACCAGTGTGCCCTTGTGAGTCTGTGATTTGTGAGCTGGGCAGCTTGAGATGCCAGGGCCAGGCTGTTTGCCAAGTTCCATTTGAGGTCTCTTACCCGCATTGCTTCTTACAGCAGGTGTTTTCATAATCCCTTGGGCATGAGGTTTGAATCACACTGTTGCAGCTTCAGGAGGTTCCAGCATAGGTGGTGAGATAAAATGTTTTGCCATGAGGGCTCAGAGTTGCTTGTCTGTTCTGGACCCACTTGTCCACGTGAAGATGTTAACACACCTGGAGTCTCTTTGCTTAACCCTAGAGAGGTGTCTTTTTATATCCATGACCACTTTGATGCATGAGTTCTACTCCAGTGCTTGTGACTTGTTCTGCATTGGTCTGGGTTCATAAGGTCAGTATACTATGGAAGCAGACATCATTTTTCCTCCTATTCAATAAAAAAGTTGGCTAATGTTGATTTTTCTTTTATGGCAACTCTGGGAATGTAAGCCTCTGGGCAAAGAGGGTATTTTCTTTGTGCTTTATTTCGTCATCTTTCATCCTCAACAAGCACAGGAACAATTTGACCTAAAAAAAGTCACATGGTGAACTACTACATATTTTTGAGCCATTGTTGCTCTATTGTAAAAGATGCACCTCATGGAAAAGCAGGATTTCTGAGTATTGCTTTAGTGACTGCATCCTGTCAGCAGATTTGTTCATATTCTGGAAGATGTTTTTCCACTTCAGTTCCTTCTGTTCATAAATTTTCAAAAATAACAACTGTGTGATTTTTTGCTCCTAAATATTGTGTCTATCACATAAATTAAATCGCACAATGGGTCACATTGGAAAGGGCCAATGTGTAGATCATCTGCTCCAACTTCTCTGCTCAAGCAGGGTCATCCTAGAGCACATACCACGGGATTGTGGATGGTTCTTGGATATCTCCAGTGAGGGAGACTCCACAACCTCTTTGTTCCAGTGTGTGGTCACTCAAGCAGTAAAGAAGTTCTTATACTCAGGTGGAATTTCTTGTGCATCAGTTTCTGATCACTGCCTCTTGTCCTATTGCTTGACACCACTGACAAGAGCCTAGTTCCATCTTCATGACACTGAAATTTCAAATACTTATAGATATGGTTGGGATGCATTGTCACCTGGTTTTTTATTGAGTCTGAACAGGCCCAGCTCCCTCAGTCTTTCCTTGTAATATTCTCCAGTTCATTAAGCATTGTTGCCCTTCTGCTGGACCTGTTCCAGATGTGGCTTCACCGTGACTGAGTGGGAGGGCAGGGTCACTTCCTTCAACCTGTTGGCAATGTTCTTCCTAATGAACTCCAGAATACTATTGGCCTTCTTGGCCACAAGGTAAATTCACAGCTCGTTGTCCACCTGAACCTCCAGGTCCTTCTCCACAGAGCTGCTTTCCAGCTCGAACTCCAGCCTGTGCTGGTGCATGGGGTTATTCCTCCCCAGGTGCAGGACCCTGCACTTGCCTTCATTGAATTTCCTTTCTGCCCGTCTCTCCAGCCTGTTGAGGCTCTTCTGAAGGGCTGCACAGCACTCTGGGGTATTGGCTGCTCCTCCCAGCTTTGTGTCATCAGTGAACTCACTGAGGAGGCATCTGCCCCTTCATCCAAGTCATTGATGGAGAAGTTAAACAATACCGTGCCCAGTATTGAACCTAGGGGTACCCCACTAGTGACAGGTCTCCAACAAGACCCTGTGACACTGATTAGAATCCTCTGTCATTCAGCCAGTTCTCAACCCACCTCATTGTCCACCCAGTGGAAAATAAAAATAAATACATATTAAGCATAATGATAATTGGCTGATGTTCCTCAAGCTTCACACCCCAGCCTTCTGTTCTGTGCAGTTCACAGAATTCATATGTATAGATTATAATGATGAATGATCAGGGTTGTAGATTAAATATATTTCACTTACTATCAAAAATGTTCAGCCTCTATTCCTGACAGTGTTTTGCTGTACTGACAATTAGAACATCCATAAACCACCTGTGCTGTGGTGGGGTTTGGATTTAGAATTTTAAATGGTGAGCTGAGTAACTACTGTCAAGAACATAAAGTATTCTGCCTTTAATGGACATATTTTCCAGTAAAGACACTGAGTTATGCCCAAGCAGGAGTTATTTGTTTCTCTTTTTTTCTTCCTAAGACAATGAATACAAAAAAATTAAATAAGAATTTCTTACGCTTGTCAAGGAATCTCTGTTGCAGAGTGATGCACAAAATGCATGACATGCATTTTTTCACATTTCTTATTATCAGGAAAAAATAGCAGGAATTCTAATTAGTCTTATGAACTAATCTATATTTTACAAATTTTTAATTAAAATGCAATAACACTTTGAGAAATCACTCCTAACAAGGCTGGGAGGGAACAATTATAATTATTGTCTTCATTTTATTTTCTGGTCTCTTAATGAATTCTGTATAAACCATATTAAGAAAAGGAATTCTTAAAATATCCACCTACATAAATTTAATCATCAATAGAAGTCAACAGGGAAACGTTTTAAAATTTTCAGCACTACATTTGTAGTATTTTTTAAAATGATATTTTGTGAATAAATACATTAAAGCTGCATGAACCAGAAAATAATCCATGTTTTGCATGTATGTACTACTTTTATTTTATGTGTTGTGATTCAAAAGGTTAAAAATATATTTTTATAGGAATTCATAGAGGTTAAAAGTACAGTTCAAAAAGGCACGAACATGTGCTTTACAAGAAATTCAGTGTTTGCCAGGCTGTACCTTTGTGGGTTTGTTCTAGTACAGATGCTTGTCTTTTTGCAATGAGTGACAATGTTGACTCACGTTTCCCTTATAATCCATTATAAACTGCATATCTTTTCTGTAGAACTGCTGTCTAGGCAATCATTCCTGTTCCTGGGTCATGCAATTTATTATTCTTGTCTCTATATGTGTAGCCTTCCCTGCTCAACTGTATTAATTTTTTCAGCCTGTTTCCCTATTTATCAGGATGGTATTGAATTTCAATGCTGCTCTCTATCATAGCAGTGGTGTGTTCTGGGTGATATAATATACTGATTTAGTGAGAATAATCTCTCTTCTACCCTTCAGGTCTGTAATACATTTAATAAGTAACGCAATTATATTAATTAAGACCAAATAAAGAACCCTGCAAAACTACGAAAGGTCTTTCCATTTTGATAATGAACTAATGATATTCAGTCTCTGGATAACCATTTTCCAGGCAGTTTTGCAAGCTGTAATAGTTTTTCTGTTATAGTTTTGTTTGGCCTAGGCTTCCCTAGCCTGTTTGTAGGAATGTCATATAAGAAAGTGTCAAAATATTATTAATCTTGGGAAAGAGAGGAGATTGACTTCTTAAAAATGTTACTGGGAAATCTTACCAGGTTACTGGGAAAATGGATGTGACATGTTTTGTCTCTGACAAGCCCATCTACACTCCTCTTTGTCATTGTCCTCTTCACAACTTTTTCAGCTGGTTTGGCTGTCCATTCCTGGACTGAGGTTACACTGGGTGATATTTCCTCACCTCCCACCCCACAACTCTGTAGAGATAAGTCTGTGTCATCTGCTACCTCGGTTATCCTTTTCTGCAAAATAACTAATGTATTAGTTATTTTTATATTATATTTAGTTAATGTGTTGGAAATTGCCTGACTCCATTTCTTAAATTTATGTGGTGAAATTCTTTAGGTTTAGTTATTAAAGCCAACTAAGCTTTATAAGTATCCTGTAGCCTACAGTGCTACTTTTCTTTTTCTCCCTGCTCCCTGCTTCCCTAAGGAAAAGAAAGCACCCCACAACAACAAAAAAAAAACAAACCCCAAAACCATGGAAATGCATATGTATTTATAAGAAAGAGAAGACTACACACTCCATATGTTGAATTTCTACTGCTCTTTGAAAGTCAGAGCCTTTATTATTGCTAGGTTATATTAGTAATTTAAGATGATTTTCAGATATAAAAAGTGAGACAAAATAGCTGTGAAACGAGTTCTCCAGTGAAATTGTTCCATTTCACACTCAGGAATGAATTCATCTTATCACGACAAGAGGGCAGCACTGCTGAATTGAAATATTGTTTTATTGTTGATAAGGTTCAGTCTTATCCTATTAATCCATTTTCAGTTACCTTGTAGATAGAAGGTATTACACAGAAGCCTCAAAGATGGACAGAAAGCAAAATTAGTGCCCCACACTTGCCAAGGGGGTATGAATATGTAAGGGACTGTAGAAATGTTAAAGCTTATCACTGTAAAATAATATCTGTGTAAACTCACAGTGTTTGAGGGGCTAATAGGATACAGTCTTTCATGATTCCTGAGAGTTTAGTACATAACTTTCATCTTGTTTGAAAGACAGTTTCAGGTTCAGGACTCATATTGGGACCTTCAATATCAGCATTGTTTCTACAAAACCTTGGGTATTCCTATAGCATCACATTACAATCTCAGAAACTTTTTAGAAAATGTCAAAGAAGGCATTATGAATGCTGATATAGAATAACTACTTCAAGAATTATGAGAAGACATCATCAAGATTTTTATTAAAACCAGGATAAGCCATTTACCATTGCCATTGAAAAAGGTCAGTGTATCTGTATGTGTCCTAACTGCCTATGGTTTATGCTGGGTGATGTTGCAGGAGGGTGGAGGTGGCTGGCACGGCTCCTATGGTCCTGAGCTGTGTGGGCTTTTTGCCCAGCCAAGGAGCGAGACAGACATGGCATGTAGGGGAGATCTGAGAATGGCAATGGTGTAAAGCTGATGACACTGAGGTTCATCCACTAGGATGAACCAGGATCATAGGTTTTGCTAGCTATCCTATTCACGGGGCTAATTGTTGCAATAGTATTTTATCACCCTTATTATGGACACAGAATTAAATTAGAGGATTAAACTATTGGGTTTTGCCTTATCAGATGTTTAATCTATTGGTTATTGTATATATTCATTAAAACAGAGATGTTTGGGATGTTTCAAGTTTCTCTTTTTTTATTTTTTATTTTAAGAAAAGAAGAGTTTTAACATTGATTTTTTTTACCCCTTAACCCTCTTTTCATCCCAGCTGTTTATTAATCTAAAGGAATTTAGGGATTATCTTCTCCATAATACTGATGTGCCAGTTCTGATGTGTCTAGAGGCAACATTTGAGAGACATAATTGAACTTGGTGCTAAGACTGTCTTAATTACATTAATTTTAATTATATACAGTGCATTATAATTACAGAGACTGAGACAGGGGGTCTCCCATCTATTAAGATCCTCTGCACTGCATTTGCATAATAGGACCTATTTCTGTGTTCAGTGTTACACATTCTGATGGCTTCATTATTGGTGGAAGGTAGATTTTTTTAAAAATTTCATTTATGTTTGTGTTTCTAGTAACCACATTTGAAAGCCACCTGACAGCCTACATTCCCCTACACCAAACAGATGTATTTTAAACAAAATATTTGAAGTAGCAGAAAAATTAAAAAAAGCTTCTTCTTTGCTTGTTACTTAGTTCCTGTGCAAGATGGCTTCCAAGGATTCAACTGGATAACCAACAAAAGTGTTTTTATAATAGCTGGAGAGCACTCATATGTAATAGATGAATAATGCCCTACCTTTCTGTTCACCACAAAATCTGCAAGGCTATGGTCAAGTACATTTTAAGAAGGGGCATATATTTGCCAGTAAATACAGATTTCCTGAAGGGAGCCTTCATCTCTGCTATCTTTCTTAGATCCCGCTTTTATGTCCTTCCTGTGGGACATGTGCCTTCCTGCCTTCAGTGTGGTTGCTTCCCTGGAGTCCATGGGAAGATCTCAGTCCATGGGCATGTCCTGCCCAATCCTCTCCTTTCCCCTGGTACACAAACCGTGCAGGGTAACAATTTTCCCTTTGTAGGACCATTATGATAAAAGGTTGGCACAGGGCTGGCTTGGTTCTCCTTTCAACACTGCAGTTACTGGTGTTACTAAACACTGGGTGGGTTCAAAGTCATGGGGCTCAGCCCTGAAGGAGTTGCTGTCTAATCAGCCATATTGCAAAAATACTGGGCTATGGTGACTCTCCTCCTTGGCATTTTGTGGTGTGCTTTGGAGATAGATTGCACCTTTAATTTTGGAAAATGTTAACAGGCTCAGAATCCGCTCTCTGCTACATTCACAGCTGTCATTTACTTCTGCTCTCTTTAAGTGTTTCCTAAACACCTGTCACTCTGATACTACATTAATTCACTGAGCCTAACCTCAATGCATTTTTCTCTCACAGAGCGATATTACTTTGCTTGAAATTCCTTTCCTGGGGGATTTTGGGAGTTTTTTTTTTTTTCCTGCTGAAAACTTTCTCACTAAGGTGAGACACTTACAATAACAAATACAGCAAGGAACAAATTATCATTTGTTTGGGAATAGGAATCTCTAAACTAAGTGAATGTACAGCTCTGGGGGTGTATTTTTGCATGCCTCTAATTAGCAGTCTGGAATCTGGACCATAACATCTAAATATACCTGCCCAATTCAATACTTTATGACTGGTCTTTGAAAAGAAATGCAGCACTTGAGGAGGTTTGGGGCACAGTCAGAGGGACTACCACAGCTAATCTGATAAACTACTCTATACATGATGGTCTTTTCTATTTTCTCCTTCCAACTGGGTATTTCCCTCTCCCATTTTAGATGTCTGCTTTCTCCACCTTTTACCTAAATAATTTTGTGTAGAACTGGTAAGATAGTAGTAGAACAAGTAGGCTGGGATGTAGGGTGGGAAAGGAGGCCCAATCCTTAGTATAGAGGTAGTGGTACAAAGCTGGAGATAGTAATGCTTTACCTTGAATCAGAAACAGGGTAGTTTAGTCTGTAAATTCTCAGAATACTGAACTACTTTCATTAGCTCACCAAATTATGAGACATGGTCAGATGTTTTCTAGTGATACTTTATTGACAGTAAACAATTAGTGGAAAAATTAATTCTTTGTTTATATGGGAAATCTTTATTTTAGCACTTTATAATATTTAATAATTGATAATTTAATAAATTCAATAATTATTTAAATTAATTCAGTATTTAATAAGAAAGTGTATGCTGGGTTTAGTCAAATCTGAAGCAAAATGCAATTTTTCACTGAAACAAAATATAATATTTAAATTCAAATTGGGTTAAGAAAATATTCATAGGCAATTTTCTTTAGTTCATTGCTGATTTAGTTATTGTTTGTGTCCTTTTCTCCCTTATCAGCCCCACTCCCTGAAGCACTAGATTCTGCATTATGTAGTGTGTTTTTTCTCTGCCCAAGCTCTGCATCGTGAATCATAAGAATCACATCACTGATGATACATTTCAAGAGGGACAATTTCACCATATAGTCTGGCCCTGTAGGCCTTGTAGGACACCCATAAAAGGGTGTTGTTCTATCAGAAATATGGCTAATGCTGTCCTTGTTTAGGACTAACTTGCTTGTAGAAATTCTGAATTGAATTTAATTTTGAAACTTCCACCCTTTAAATGTATTTGTATTCCAAAATGTGGTCACAATTTGGGAGAGTCAAGCTGTTGATGTGGCTCAGCTTTCTTTGCAACAGAGTCAGTTGTAAATGATCAGAATATACCATAAAAATTTTGTGTTAGTTATCCCTTCAGATCTAATACTGAGCAGCAGGAATGAACAATTCCCACATTAGAGCTTTTTTTTTGGTCTCTTTGCTCTGATCATTAATTAATACTGCTAACACTAAATTTCATCTTTCATTTTTATCACTCAGCCATTCTACAACATGCTTTAATTTTGCATGACCTAAATACACTACTGTGCTGGGTTGGTCCTTGATAGAAACCAAACCCCTACTCAGTCACTCACTCACTCTGCCCCACTTACTGGGGAGGGGATGGTAAGGATGGGAGAAAACAGTAAAAAAAAAGCCAGAAGCAAGATAAAGAAGCAACATAAAGGGTTAAAGACCTGACTTGGGGGAAGTTAATTGACAATTAATATAAGTATTTGATTCCTAATTTTAGCAGTGGAAGAAAAAGAAAAGACAGACATGAAACTGATATTGTTCTACCTTTCCCAAACTCAAGTCCACTCTTTTGCTCCAGACTCCTCTCCTTCACCCTCTCTGCCACTGCAGGTCACATTCAGCCCTTTCAGTGAGGTGAGGAGCAGCACTGCTTGGTGGTCTATCAGGACATGGTTGTTTCTCTCTGATGCTCCTCCCTCCTTACACATTCCTTCTGCTCCAGAGCAGGCTCTCCAAGGGCTGCAAAGAGTGCCTGCTCCACCATGTGAGGCATGACCCCATGCTCCCACTTCATGTACTGTAAGGATAACTCACACTTGGGTTTAGCTGGAAGTGAACTCTTTTGTAGCCAGTACAGTACTACCTCTGATGCATTCTGCATCAGAAAATTGTGTTGGCTCAACTGACAATATTTAGTGCAATTTTTAAAAAGAGTATCAAATTTTATAAAATTAACCATTAGACTGTCTTGTGAATTTAAATTTAGCAGATGTATCTGTAGATCTGTAAGTACATGTAATATATTTGTTA
This sequence comes from Eopsaltria australis, assembly GCA_034509425.1. NCBI lineage: Eukaryota > Metazoa > Chordata > Aves > Passeriformes > Petroicidae > Eopsaltria > Eopsaltria australis. The sequence continues at coordinate 442,728 of JAVTVJ010000610.1, forward strand.
CAAGAAAATATCCTTTAGGATCCTCAGGGGTATTGAGACCAGCTCTGTTCAGCATCTTTGTTGTTGACATGGACATGGAGTGGGATGTAGTGTCCCCTCAGCAAGACTGACTACAGCAGCAAGCTGTGTGGTGTGGTTGTGACACCGGAGGGAAGGGACGGCAGCCAGAGGGACCTTGGGAGGTGGGTCTGTGCCAACCTCAGGAAATTCAACAGGACCAAGTGCAAGGTCCTGCACCTGGGTTGGGGCAATCCCAAGCACAAATATGGGCTGGGTGGAGAATGGATGTAGCCCTGCCTAGAAGGACTTGGGGTGTTGAATTGACAAGAGGCTCAACATGTTTCAGCAATGCACACTCACAGCCCAGAAAGCCAACTAGGAGGCATCAAAAGAAGTGTGAGCAAAGGAGGTGATTCTGCCCATCTTCTCTGCTCTTGTGAGACCTCACCTGGAGCACAGGCATCCAGCTCTGGGGTCTACAATATTAGGAAGATGTGGACCTGTTGGAATGAGTCTAGAGAGGGGCCGCAAAGATATTCAAAGGATTGAAACACTTCTGCAGTATGGACAGGCAGAGGGAGTTGGGGCTGTTCAGTCTGGAGAAGGATTCAGGGAGACCTTACAGCAGCCTTCCAGTACCTGAAAGGGGCCTTCAGGAACCTGGAAAGGGACTTTTTGAAAAGACACGTAGTGATAGGGCAATGGGAGATGGCCTTAAGCTTAAGGAGGGTAGGTTTAGATTAGATATTAGGAAGAAATTCTTTGCTGTGAGGGTTATGAGACACTGGTTGCCTAGAGAAGCTGGGGATGCCCCACCTGTGGGAGTGTTCAAGACCAGGTTGGATGGGGCTTTGAACAATGTGGTCTAGTGGAAGGTGTCCCCACTCACAGAGAGCCCTTAAAGACCTGAACTTTGAGGTCCCTTTCAACCCAAACCATTCTATGATTCTATGACCCTTCATGCAGACTGCCTTTGAATTCAGTGCTGCAGCTCTGTCGGAAATCCCGTAGGGTGATTCTTTGCTCAGTACTTTTGAATGTGCTTCACAAATAATATGAAGCCACAAGCAATGTCTCTTTAACCATCAACAGGTCCTAGTTAGCAGCCATGAGCTGAGTCTTGCTTATACTGTGGAAAGTAGTTAATACAACATGAAAAACGTGTGCAAAAAAATCTCACACAGAAGAAAGGATACATAGGGACAAAGGAAAAAATTGCATTGAAGACTGGTAGGCCTGGATGGTCTGAGTCAGAGAGCACAGAAAAAAAATTAGAACTAGAATGAGTCATGGAAAAGAAGAATGAAATAATTTCATTAAAAAGGAAAAATTCTTTGTCCTTATCTGAGGAGATTCAAACCCAGAACAAAGCATGAAAAAAAAAAGTTTCAGGAAAGTTCCATCATTTTAGAAAACTGTGTGACTGAGCCTTCTCTTCTTCAAGGCTTGATACAGGCCTCAACTGCACAAGAAAAAAATAGCGCGCCAGAGCAGGTGATGTTACATACTGTGTTAAAAAATGGATGTTAAACTTTATTGTTACCTTATTTTCTTAATATTTGGATTGTTTCTACTATTATACCATTGGGTTGAATGAAGACAAAACTCTGCATTTAGTTGCTTTTGTCCTCAAGGGGGACAGAGACTTTGAAACAACTCTTGATACCAGAGCAAGGGCCAATGAATGCTAATGCTCCACGCTCTTTGTTCCTTGCAGAATACATATTTCCATAACATTTCCACCAAATTATATCCACATATTTCGGTGGATGGAGTCTGGAAATCAATTCTAATTTGAAGTAAGCAAATTAGTAATGGGTTGTCCTGTGGCTGTATTTAATCAGCTGCTCTCTTCGGGATGATTTGCCACCTCGGAAATAAAATTGGAAAGATTTTATTTTCGCCTTGACTTTGTTTTGTTTTATTCTTCCAGATACATTTTGCTCTTGCCTGTGATACAGCCTGAATAAAAAGTAAGCACATGAGTTAGGTCATTTTGCAGAAGTCTGGATTTTTTATTTTTTCTTTGTAGTTTTGCATTTGTTTATACAATTTGTAAGACTCAGCTCTGACCAAGGAAGCTGAACGCTGATCAGACAATCAAATCTATAACTTTTATTTTACAGTTGCAATTAGAACTCAGTATTACCAATCAATTAAAGAATAAATAGAGATGTGCTGAGTCATTTGGAAAATTAATGGTGTTGGCAGTAAAGGAGAGTGGACAGAGCAGGTGTTTGATGTCTGCCCTTGAGTAACTAAACTGCTAAAGCTAGGACTGGATTCAAGACCAGGTATAATGTTTGAAACAAAAACATTTTCTGGTACACTGGCTCACATCAGTCATATTCCATCATTCACTTGGTTTTAAGCCACAGTACCATAACAATATTTTTCCAGATGGGGAATGCCTGAGCTGATTATGTTGGAAAGCAATGTGCCTGAGGATATTTTCTCGTTGCTTGCATGCAACGAAGAACATTACATATGATTTATGTAATAAAAAAATATATTTGCCCAGAGATAAATAGATATTGAAAAAGAGAACAGTTCTCTTCAGCAATATTTTTCTCTTTTCTGAATATCAAAATAGTGATTTATTTCTGACAAAAGGCTAAATTCGCAGGCCAGGCTTTGGTTAATACTTCTGGAAGTCAACTCAGTAAGACTTGACATGACCCAAGTGGGAAATGACTGTTCCATAAAACATAAGAAACCGAAATAACAGCATCCTCCCAACAAAACAAACATGCACCCTCCAACAGTCCTGAATTGGGATAATTTCTACAAAAGAAGTAGGAACCAGAAATATTTCACTATGCTCCCAAAGAGCCTGAAGGTGAAAACAGTCAAGGAGATCTGAAATAAAGGTCCAGATCCAGCAGTTATTTTAGTTATACATACAAAGTTAAATATCTGTAAGGCTATATAATTGTTGCAGAGCAGAGGTAAGGATATTTGCCTGTCATGTCCTCGGAAGTGTCCACAGCAACTCCTTCTCCCTGGCCCAGCAGCTCAAATGTGGGGGATTTGAATTATCCCCTCTGTGCAGCCAAACTGCTGCTGGATACTGCCTCACCTGGGCCACGAGAGAGGGAGGCTCAAGTTCAGTCATTAATTCAGGGAAGCAGACAGTGACTATGTGCTCCCCACATTTTGTAGGTGCTTGGCCACTAGGTTTCAATGTGGTGATTAAGTGCATGGCTTTGTGGTGGACTTGGTGGTATCAGTTTAATGGTTGGACTCAATGATTTTAAGGGTTTAAAAAAAAATAAAATTATTCTATTATTCTATTTTCTATTCTATGCCAGTGTATTGTGGAGAAGAACAAGCTGTCCTAAAAGAAGGGTTGTGAAAACTGATGCCACAAAAATAATTTTTTTAGGGATCACATTCTGTGATGAAATCCCACAAGGTCAGAAAATTCACAAATGGGCATAGGTGGTGTCCTTAGAGTACAGAACTCAAAACATAATAGAATTAATGTAATTTAAATGTCTTTATAGCTTAAATCCATTCCTAGTGCAGCACAGAATTTTGGAATTGCAAACATTTGTCAAAGTTTTTAGTAGGGATATTTGCTGAGACACATCTTCAGGTAAATTGGTAAGTAGCAAATACTAAATTGGTAAGTAGCAAGGACTCATTATGCAGATACACTGGTGACGAGCGTCCTATAGATGCACTGAGTCGGTGATGTTCTCCCTCTTAAAAAACCCAATACTCCCGGGCAGTGAGCATGCTGAATTCCTGCATGCTGAAAGATTCCCTTTTACAAAATAAGGAGAAAGAAGTCCTCATATATGCTGTGCTGAAACATCACTGCTGTTCTTCTATATTTGGAGTCTTTTGCACGTGCTGAAGTGAAGATAAGATTTGCCTTTTAGCAGCACATCCTGGTGGCTTGCACACATGGAAATGAGAGAGAGAGAAGTGGCAAGAGGAGCAGGTGAGGTTCATAGATTCACTTCAAAGCACTTAGGATTTGTTCACCACGCTGTGAAACAATGATGATAACCTTGGAAGGAAAACACATCTGCAAGACCATAACAGAGAACAAAAGAAAATAAAAGATACAGTATGGGTGTACATACTCAGTGCAACACTGATATTCCAAGTGCTCTTCAAATAACTCTTATAATCAACCCACTCATGCTTTTTAATAAAAGGATGTTTATATATTTTAGCAGCTAATAATAGAGATGTAGAAGAACATTAGTAGCTTGATTTTATTTTTAATTTGTTAAGTTTGTGAAGTGAATGGTATTGGCATCCACTAGCAAATCTCTCAAGAGGGACTGCATACTTAAACCTATGCATCCTCATACCTATACATCCTCATTATGAGATGGTTTTTAGTACTCCTAGATCTGATATGTGTGGCACAGGCATTCAGATAAGAGAGGATCCATTTCCCAGAGGAAATAAATATATTTTTGAAAAAAAAATCCTGTTTAAATCTAGAACTATATTTTAGGAAATAGCAATTCATGGCTCTTTCTCATTTCTTTCCCTAAGTTATACAGTGGGCTTCATCCTTGGTGAGCCATCAAAATACTTAGTCAGAACTCCAGTTACAATGTCTCATGAGAAAAGTACTCTGATTGAGAGGTCGGATGAACACAAAGAAAGAGGGAATGTGAGCGTCTAAGCAGCATTTGTGATGAAATACTGCATCAACATTTTCCAAATTTTGACGGTATGGATAATTTTTCTAGCCACTGAGAAACATATTTTCTTAAGCAGAAACACATTTTCCTGTCAAATTCTAGTTACAAACAAATAAATTTTGTCAGCTGTAACTGCAGAACAGTTTGGCAGAGCACCCTGCTTGTTGCCTGACACTTTACATGTCTGTATTACTTTCATTCCACAGAGCTAAATGTTTCACTTGGGCAGAGACTTCCAACTAAAAAGGTTAATCAAATATAGGGAACAGATTGCAGGAAAACAGAATGGATGCATCAGCCATACATGATTAAATTCTGTTTTAGACTCTGCTAGGATTACTGACAGCAGTGTCCCATTCTTATTCAGTGTACTTTAGCGGACATTGGCTATGGTGACTTCAGTGATACAGATGCCTTCAGTGAAACAGATGCTTGTATAAAAACTTCATTAAATTTAGGATGTTTAGGGTGACTTTTTGCTGTATAGAAACACTTCCTATAATGGATTCCAAAGGGATGCTGAGTTTATTGTATTTTGAAAAAAGACACCTCAGAAATGGAGGTAAGTTATGAACATACGATCCAAAAATTATAGGACTTGCTTGCTCTTAAAATAAAGAAACCTCATTTTTTCATACTGAATTTAAAACAAGACATCATTCTACAGTGCCTTGAGTCTAGTTTGCAAATAAAAGAAAATTATTTCCCTTGGTGCATATATTTAATAAACCAAACTGTATAAACAGAATTGCTAATGGAGATCCCCAGGCCTGAAGAATTCACAATGATCTGAATAGAGAACAATGTTTGAAAGTGACTTTATTTTCTCTTGAAAAAGGTTAGCTGAAGAACTCTAACATCACTCTCCATTAATCAGTAGTTCTAAACACCATGGGGAAATGACAGCTGCCTTCCAAACTCCTGTCTTTATGGTTTTCCTGGCATCCTGTGGATTCCTGCTGCTGCCATCACCCACACAGCTTTGCTCAGCTCATGCAATTTCAGTGTTTTATTCTAGTTTATCATATTCACTTTTGCCCACTGTTAGCATTGTACAAATGAACTAGGTGGTCCCTCAGGAGAGTGTGCATGCTGGGTTACTAAAAATATATAATATATTTACACATTAAAACCCCAAATTATGCTTTTGTTGTTGTTGTTGTTGTTGTTGGTTTTGTTTTTGGTCTTTTTTGGCTATTTTATTTTATTTTATTTTATTTTGTTTTATTTTCAAGTGCAATTTTACTATGCAGCCCACCATGTGGTTTCCTGAGTTAAGATTGTATATTTTATCTCTCCAGCATCTCTTTTTGTCTTGGCAAAGGCAACCTTTCTCAATCAGGTAGGTTAATTTATTTTCTTAGCCAAAGTAAAACATCATCTAACTTTTCAGACAAAAACTACTGCAACTTAGGACTGCAAAAGGTCATTTAATCAGGCCAATCTCACAAAGAACATGGATGCCAGCTGATGGGGAAACATGCCATGGAGCTTCTGACACACTCTCCTTCACATAAGAACCTAAAGACTTTTTTTTGCTATTGTGTCTGCATTTACCCTGTCACATAAAACCAGAGGCAAGAGACAAAATTTTTTGGGGATTTTTTGTTGTGGGTTTGTTTTTGTTTGTTTGTTGGGTTATTAATGATTTATTAGTATTGATGATTTTGTAATATAAATCTGTTTTTACTTGGCCTTTATATATGGAAGGATGTGAGAAGTGACAAATGTAATTGCCTGCCACAGTACAAGCCTGTCCTCAGTATGGTCAGGAAACTACTGGTTTTCCACATGTCCAGGGACATCTGTTAACAGAAAGAGTCCTCTGCCTGCTTATGAAACTCTGTTGCCTGATATTTTGGTCTTAACAATAACACAGGTGCCGCTGATCCTTCTTTTCCTGTCTGAAAGTTACTGGGGATCTATTCCCAAGCTGATGTTTAAGCCCATGCAGGCAGTAAGACAGTTATTTTAAGGCTGTAAAGTGTTGCTAGGAGTTGTACCTGGCTCTAAAGGACAGCAGACAGCCTTTGCAGGTTCCGCACTGTGAACCATATGCCAAAACTGTAGATTAGACTTTTTTAGAGATGCCCAACCCTTGCTCTGTGAGCAAAAAGAGGTTCAATGTTTATGATACAAGGACATCAAGGTTAAAATGCAATTACAATACTAAAGGGATTTGAAAAGAAGAAATCTTAAAGACTGAATACAGATTTATAATTACTTCTGCCTTTGCTTGCATTACAAAGTATTTTAAAGAGAGGCTGAGGCATCATTCTCTTAATATGTGACTGACAATGGTGGCCCATTCTTTGTCCTTTTTCTTGCATCTTGGCTCAAATTTCTTAGGAGAAAGAGCTGAAGATATTGCACGTGTTAAACTAAAGCAAGAGTTTTAAAATGGAAAGTCTACAATGTCTTTGGAGAAGTTTTTGTCAGCATCTTCTATTTTAATCTGAAAGCAGTTGAGCCTGCTGCTCAGGAAGGGAGATGAACTTCTCAGGATGCAAGAGGAAATTCTTAATACTCCTATATGGGTTTCTGCATTTTTCATGTGATTCTATCGTATCTACATCTTTCAATATCAAATTCAGCCAGAACCTGATGAGCGCAGCAATGAATGGAATAAAATCCAGCACTTTTTAAAGGAGCTGAAGAAGTTAGGTTATTCCTGAGGATTTTTAAGCAGATTCTTAACTGTCTTTTTGCATTTTATTGGACTTCAAATTCTATGGATAAATTAACTTAGGGGTGTTTTTTATATTTACTTATGAAAGCAGGTAACTATACTTTGTATAGTATTTAAAAGGTATGTAATTGACTCTAATGAAAGTATGTATTTTTTAATCCCACTGTTTTCATATCTTTGTCACTTCTCTTAAACAGATCATAAACGTAAGTCCTGGACTTAAGCAATGAAATTAGAAGGGGAAACAATCCTTTATAAATAGCTTAGAATTGAGAATTCTAAAGTTGTACATGAATTAGAAAAATAAAAATATTATAGAGAGGGAAGGAGACTCACTATGTTTTGAAAAACATGCGTATGTGAAAAATAACCATGACATAGTATGGCTGCAGGCAGTTCAGAAAGTGCTGAGTGTGGTTGAATGAGACAAATTATTCATTAATATTATTTTGAGGAGGTTTATGTTTAATTTTCTTGGAAGAAAAGAAAAGCATGGATTTATTAGGTGTTATTTTCCAATTAAATTCTGCCAAATGTGTGCCCTCGCTACTTTATGTTGGTTTCTCATTTCTGATTGCATCTTACTTGATGATCTTGATATTATCATTTTGATCATGTTGAACTCTTATGTCACTTTTTCCTGTTTATGAGGTAGAAGACATCTTTTATGAAAGCAATATTTTTTTCTGTTCAACTGTAGAGAGATTTTAAAGATGATACTTTCTTCTCAGTTTGAGCTTTTGTTAAAGAGGTCTATCAATAAAGCAATTTTCCAGTGATTCCTACTGGCTTATTGCTGCAGATGGTTTGTGCTCTCGCAATATTTTCAGTCTGGTTTCGTCTACTCAAACCTTGCGAAATGCCAAAATGAAACTTTTATCATCCAACTTTTCTATCCCTTAAAACTTGAATGTGCTATTGATTCTTTTACAGTTAGGTATCTATTACAATTATCCTAATAAAGTAATATACTAAAAAAAAAAAAAGTCAATCAGTTTTTCACCAATTATTTTCACATACCAAAATTCTGAGGAGAAAAAGAAGAAATAAATCCAACCAAATCTTGATGTACAGACAAGGAGGAAAAAACCCAAGCAAACCCTGTCATAGTTTAACCGACAAACTCCAAACCAAATATCATCATATTCCATGTTGTTTGATGAAAATAATATTATCTACTAAACTGAGCTCTTCTGAGAATTAATGGATAGATTTTTATCGAATAATCCAGAATATTTTCTGTCAAGATGTGGCAGTCACTTATTTCTGAATAGATCATTAACCTATTAGAGAGAATGAATGCTATGGAAGGGAAAGAGAGAGGTCTCTGCATATTGTCACCTCCCTGGAATATTTGAATCCATATATTATGGATTATCTGTAAAAATCTTTCCCACTTACATCTGCCTTGTGTGCAGGTCATACACAGCCTCTCTGGGAATCCATACAGAACACAGCAGGAAGGATCTTGGCATCTTTTGTAAAGCAGTGGAAGTTTGAATTCTTTGGACTGAGAGTTTTGGCCACTTGGACACAGCCACCACTTCTAAGCCTGCTGTGAATGAAGAAAAGCTTCCAAATACCCAAAGCAGGATGTTCTACAAGGACTGCAGGCAGACAGCCCTGCTCCTGTACTTTTCATCTCTATTTCAGCCTTTCTGTTTTTCCTGGTTTCACATACTGGAAAAAACTACACACATTTCCTCGAGATTTTTGTGGATTCCCTTTGAAATGAAAAGATTAAAAAAACCTACAGTTCCAGCCTTAAAAAGATGTATTTTGTTATAGACACTTTTAATGCATGTAATAATGAAATGTTACTAATTTCCTGATTTCCATCAACTGTCAACGATGAATGTTACATGGTGCCAGTTATCAGTACTTTTAAAACCAATGTCATAGAATGTTTTGGGTTGGAAAGGATCTTAGATATCATCTAGTTCCAGCCCCCTGTGCATTGGACAGGGATGTCTTCCACTAGACCAGATTACTCAGAGTTCCATCCAACCTGGCCTTAAACATTTCCAAGGAAAGGGAATCCACAACTTCTCTGAGCAGCCTGTTCACTTTACCTCCAACTGTATGGAGTGGAGCCAGTTTTACTTGCACCCTGTCTGGTAATTATTCTGGCCATCCAAAAAAAGGTATTTTGGCATGCTTTGAAGCATTGGTGAAGGAAAGGTAGTGTTGCTCAGCTGTTTGTTGTTTGCTTTTGTTTCTATTTACAAACATGGAAACAAAAAAACAACTAGGAATAATTTACAACATCTACATCTAGAAATAATTATTGAAGAAAAATCACTTAAAAACCTAGGGCATATGGTTTGAAACTCATTAGCATTTTCATTAATGTTTATATTTTCCTAGAAATGGTCTTTATAATTTTTTCTCCAGTTCCTTGCTACAAATAAATATCATAAAGCCACAGGACTGCCACAGTGTTCTACTTAGGCTACTTCTCAGCATTTTAGTGATCTCTAGAGAAAGAAGATCCACATGTGCTAGCTGATCAGATGATTGCTATGAGCCCTCAATGCACGACAGCTGTGAGAAAAGGAAATGTTATCCTATACTACAACAGCTGAGGTATCTCAGCAGAAATAAGAGAGATATTAAAGTAGTATGTGACTGTGCAAACCTCATTCACTTCAACAGATTTTGGTTGTCTACAGACAGTAAAGGACAGAGGGAACTTTCAGAGGCCGCAGAAAATGATGATATAATCCTGAAAATAAACAGAGCCTCAGTCCGTGAGGAACAAAAGTAGAAAGAGATTACTCCCTTTAAATAACTGGGAGCAATAAATCATGGGTGGGGGGTAGGGGGGTGGGTGGGACATGGCTATTAGACTTTTTTACATTAGACTAAATGGTTTAAACTGGTGTAAAACAGACTAGAAATTCAAAGATGGGTGTAAATGAGCTTTTGGAACAGACCTCCAGTAGGAGCAGAGACAGGGGTCCAATCCCTCAAAATCAGATATTGGCTTAGTCACGAATTGATTCCATTCCTTCTAATATGCCTTTATGCTTTTATGTCTCCCTTATTCTCATGAATTGTCAAGATCTTCTAACTTTTTCTAAGTAAAATGACATTTATTGACAGCACCTAAACACTTTTTAGTAAGAAGAGCAACATTGTTCATGTCATTAATCAGACTGGTCTCAAAACAATTACTGAAGTGCT